>VTON01000057.1:0-600000 GCA_009617725.1 Hydropsyche tenuis | reverse complement strand
TATAAGAATGTAATTTATTTTTAGCATTTCAATAATAACACAACGGTGCACGATTGATTTTCAATCAAACTCTTCGTAGATGGAAGCCCAATATCGTGATCAATCACAATTTACCGGTGTTTTGAATTACGCCGTCATTGTGAAATCAAATAAACTTCCTTATAAACATACACACGAGTCTCCTACATACAAATAGTGTACATATTTTTTACCTTCCTCAATATGCACCTTCATTATGGCATCTATTTGTCGATGCGAGTAACGGTCGTAAATCATCTTCGAGCCCGTCGTCATTTTTACGTTTAATGTCGTCATTACGAAAAATTCATCAGCGCTAAACGATCCATTCTTCTGCGATCGATCGTTTTGTGATTTCGAATCGTTTTATTTTTACCATATCGAATTCGATGCGGTTATTCACTATATGGGGAGATGATGACAAAACGCACACGGCAGAAATCGAATTATCGAATTTAATTAAGCGTATAATTATGTTTTGGATGTTTTTTGTCATTTTTCGGGCATTCGGCATCTCATTAGTAATAAATAATTCGAAAGGTATCTTAAGCGAATTTCGTCGATTTTTTTCCCATGTTGGCGTATTATGAGAATCGAATTTTAAATATGCAATAAAATGCATAAATTTAATTTATACGAATATTATTAATGTAAAACATTCAAAATATCAAAGTTAATTTTCCATTTAAGACATAATCGTACAAAATTATAAACGAGCATGAAAATAACAATTCACTTTTGTTTTATCGTTTGCAAAACGAAACATACAAACTGATAATTATTTCCAATCGAAAGGTCACTCATAATAAAAAAATATTGAAATGGACATATAAATAACCGATCTGCGATTATCTGAAATACCTCGATATAAAAAACTGATGTTTTTATTAGTTATTTGGGTTGGATCAATGACCACAAAAAAACCGCCAAATTAGTTCAATTGAATCAGTTGACTCAACAACACGTGAAACATCCAACAAACTCGTCATCTGGAATTTAACAGGATCCACAACACAACCATCTAATTATAGGCTCACATTAAATTCTCATGATAAAAAACCTTAAGACAAATCACCGCACCCGATCGTGACGCGCTTTTCCAAGTAAAACTAACGACTCATTCAAACGGCACGCGAACCCGCTCGGAAATCCGGAAAAACCACTGACTTCTACACTATTTAAAAATCCCAAAAAAATCACAAACAATCTTCAGAGTACGTACTTTTGATTTTCAATATTTTTTCATTCGACGGTCGGCGTACATAGCCGTCATTATTTCCGGTTCGGTGCCATCGGCGTTGTGGGCAGCACGCGCTCGAGCGCCGGCCACAACGCGCACGTGGGAACCGCCACAGGCTCGTAACACTTACACGTGTGTAATGACTGTGTGTATGTAATGTATACACGTGTGATACGCTTTGTGTGTGCACGAGATGATATAATAGTTCCGGGAGTGAGGCTCGAAGCGCGCACGAGTCTCGGTAATAAACGCGCTTTTGCATGTTCGATGTTGCAGCTGGCCGTATTGTTTATATTATTAGAATTATATTATTGGAATTTGTACTAAATTATATAACTAACACAATGTTGAGTCTATATAAATTCATTGTAAGATAATATTTTTTTAGAAATACTGTTGAAAATTCGGTCGATTTTCCTTATTGTTTGTTTCAAATATGTTGGAGAAGAAATAAAATAAAAAAGCAGTATAAATTAATTTAAAAATACTAAAATTATTTATTCTTAAATAATTTCAGGTTTTCGTTATAATATAGATATAACTATTTATTGACCGCACTACTTGTCACTTAACTTTGATGATTAATGGGAACCAATTTGTTCAACAAAATTATACCGTTGACAAATTATGAGTTACGGCCATAGTCAGGAGGGGGTATGGGAGCCCTAGACTCCTTAAACCTTTTCAAATAATTACAAATTATACTTAATTATGAGAATTAAGTATATCGAGATACGTCAGACGATAGCGAATAAATTCTTTGAACGCCTTGAATTTACACACATCTTACTTCAAATGAAAAACAACAGCATATTTGTATCGCATACATTCGAAAAGTTGTTTTGACCTTCCCTAAAAAAATCCTGGCTACGATCGTGCAATTATATAATATGGTGGGTGACCCGTTGAATATCAATGAATATGTGGTTTCAAAATAAAACATGAAATTTAATAGTTATAGACAAATAGAGCTTTAGATTTCAAAGATTCATATTATCACGCTTTATAACGGAGTTTGATATGAGAATTTCTACAAACAGAAATCAACTATTACACACAGGGAGATATCATAAAAACATTCAAAACCAAAATTTTACACAATCACGACTAAAAAATAAAAAAAAAACAAAACCCAACAATTCCAATCGACCCATAAACCGAATCACCGACATAAACGCGCAATCGCCCATAACGCCCGACCGACTCCGACTCCACGCACGAGCCCTTTACCGACAACGACCATCCGACTAGTCACATCTAAAAAAAGCCTATTTTCCAAATAACCGAATCGACATCGGCAATAACGGGCGCTTCGGTTGTCGTCTGCTCGGTGGGCACGGGCCGCTCTCACGGTGACCCGGCGCGCCAACAAACGGGCCGAGATGATTTTAATGACAGGCCCGATGGGCCCGTTGTGCCTGTCCGCCCACAGCGAAGGCTTCAGCGCCCCATAACACTGTCAGGGGGGGCCCATGGCGAAATCGAGGCCCGGAGAGGTCTTTGAGGTGGATTCGACGGGAGTTTTGGGGAGTTGCGGTCGAAGATGGGGTGTTGGTGGTGGATGGGGTTGGTTTGGTTTGAGGTTTGATGGGTTGGTGTTTTGTGGATTTTGGTGTGTAATGATGGTTGGTTTTTATTTATTTTAAATGAAAATAATAGGAAAATGTTGTTTGATGCGAAATACGCAAGATGTGTGGTGTCGCATGGACGAGAACGGCTCTGGATAGAAGCGAATGGAAAAGTATTGGAGGCCTTTGTCCAGAGTGGGCTGTTTATGATGATGATGATGATTATTAATACATTTGTTGGTAGTTTTGGGAGGATTGAGGTTGAGGATGGTGTGTTGATGGTTATGGAATTTATGTTATTTTGATTAAATTAGTATTTCATTAATTTTGATATGTAATATTAGTTAATTTTGATTTGTTTAAGGTAAAACTCGTAGGAAAATGTTGCTGTTGTGATGTTTAATACGATAAATTAATCCGTTTATGTTTCGGGCTCTATTTATCGATCAATTCTTAAATTTCATGTTTTATTTCAAACAAATTTTAAAAATACGCGATCCGTTGAGTTTTCAACGGTCGACCCATTAATTTGAATATAACTGACAATGAGAAGGTTGAATTGCGTAATTGAAGATTAAAATATTTTAATTTAATTTTTATTGACAAAATATCCGTCTCTATTAAAAAATTATGAATTTTATATGATAATTGATTGTATTTTTTTTAATTTTTGTATGGAATATTCACCAAAGTACAAAACTTTTTTAATAATATAGAAATTCCGAACATTTTTATCCAATGAAGGAAAATTTACATTTAAATCGACTCAGGTTAATGACCACTTAAATTTATCTATCGATCACTATTAATATCACTTCATTGTTTATTCGTCAATAAGAATAAACACATAATAAAACATCAATAAAAATTATCAACAAAATTTATTTAATCATCACATCATTAAATATTATAATCTCCGACTATCGAACACAACATCATCGGATTAATTTATTTTTTTTCAAGACCCAAAGTACAAACACGGCTTATTCATTTTGATATATGTACAACCATCTAATTGTTTTTATCGCATTATGTAAATCGGTCCGCGATTTAAAAATTGAAGATATCTGCGACGCACGACCGGTCACTTATACGTCTATAAACGTGTATACGAAAAAACCGACCGGTCGGTCACTCTCGTATTGGGCGTATGATGCTTATTAACGAATAAAAAACATATAGAAAAAAACGAGTGAAGATCAATTGTGCACTTAAGTAACCAGAATTAGTGAACAGCTGCGCCAAATCACAAAAAATGGATTTCACACACGTTGCACATACGAATTCGGATAATTCGCGCAACGGTTTTTTTATTGGGTTGTCGATAATCGATTGATTTATTATTCGTTGCACAATTATTTATAATAAACGATCGATAAAATATTGCGATTTTCGCGGATTGACTCGTTCGCAATAAATCGATTTCGTAATCCAAAAATTGATTTCGGCATTGTGTAAAAAATCGCGTGCTTAAATCACATCCGCTTTCATATTGAAATTGTGATCGGAAAGGTTTGCTAATTTATTCTGAGTTTTGTTGTAGAAAAATTTGCATATGGCACAATGTCTTCTGAACACAATTTAGTTTAAGGATTTTACTTTTACTGCGGCGTAAAGTGTGATTTAGAAGGCTTTTACCACTTTGCACGTACTCTATAATTTTGTACGGTGACGTTGACCACCTACGGGCGAATTAAGAAACATGTCCTCACGACTTCCCCTAGTATCTGCGGCGCAATTTCGATTTCAAAACATCAAAATGTTACGCGAATTTATTGCAGAACCGATTTTTCACCGACACAACAGATTTACAATACCAGCGTACATTTAAAATTTACAATAGTTCAATACTGAAACGACCATTGTACAAATTAGCTTCACAAATAGGCGAAGTCGATTTGCATAGTACAGGAGTTTACAATTACACAACAAATTTACATAATCTCTATTCCATCCTTTTGTCAATATTATTTTTTTATATAAGAAATAACATATAAATCTGGCAACGATTGTATTGCGCTACAACGCTGTTGGTCCACCTCCCGGCTTTATGGCACCTCGTTGTGATGAAGATTTAAAAGATGTGCCCCGATCGATTTATAGATCATCAATCTCAGTAAACATTGCCGACATTGTAGCACCAATAGTCAATCTCAATGTGGGCTTTGGCGGGTAATTTACAGCTTCCGTATTGTGTTTTAAGTGCGCTCGAGCCACATAGCACCCCGTCCGTATATTATAAACGTGGTGTATCAATGTATCACTTTTTATATGGGGTCCGTAAATTTTGCGCAATGTGTATTGATTAATTCCTTTGTGTGATTCGAAAATTTTGCGAAATTCATTCGTTTATGTATGCAATATATTTTGAAAATCGTTTCCAGTACATTACCGTATCCATATGAGTGCCGTTAAACGCGAGCAATTTGCGCAGTTTCCTCGCGATATTTCGTATGAATTTTCGTATAACAGCCGTACTTATCGGAGCGATTTGCCGATTTCGCATCTAGAAATTCACATGTAGATAGCGACGTTTTGCGATTGCTTTGTGAGAGTGAATGAGTGGTAAATAAGCAGAAGAAAGGTGACTTCGCCCTCGGGCGTTTTAGTGTCGACCGTGAGAATGCAACGTGGATGTGTAACGAAAGAAAACCTCGCTAACGATCCAAGCCTTGCTTTACGAACTGACCTCGTTACGTTAAATGAGTCGTTCCCGGTAACTTATTACTGTTGTTTCAGTGATTGAATTTTTTTATTGTACCATCATCATCATATTTAACTTATTTAATGTCTTCTGAAAGACGAGATCTTAAAAATATACCTTTGGAAATGTACATATTTTTCTTTGTACGTAGTGAAAAGGTAATCAAGTAGTTCAAATACTAAAGAATTTTTTTTAAATAGTTTTAGAATAATAATCATTCAATTTTTTTTATTATCTTTTGAAAAGAAACTTTATGCATATTAAGAAATCGATAACAATGAATTAAACTTTGCATCATCACGATTGGCCTCACCGTTTGTTTTTTAACTTTAACGAATAATAATAACTGGTTCATTCAATAATATAAAAACATCGATATTATAATCTTGAAAACGATACTCATATATATGAAAAATCGATGACGAAGAACTGACAGCAATTAATTTTCATTAATGCCTTTTGTCCGATGATGACGAACGAAGTCTTTTTAAGATCGGGCAATAAAGCACGTGTCTCAGTGACCGCTTGACGATCCCTGGCTAAATTTTATATCCGATTTTTATGGCAACCATACACGGGAACGATTTTATGTTTGACGATCCGCGTTTTGAACGATTAACAGCGGGCCCGAATTGACCTCTGGATCCCTTCACCACCAACCCCGTTTTATTGCGATCTCTTAACATTTGCGATCGGAACGATGATAAGATCTCCAATTTCTAGTAGCCGTGGTTGTAATTAAGTGAATCAATTAAAATTCATGTTCCATAAACTGTGTTTCAGTAATCAGAGAGGAAATTATTTCGAAGAATTGTTCCAATCTTTCGTTTTTTATACTCCCAAGGATGCGATTGAAAAATTCAAAACAATTATACTTTATAGATAGAAAAGCATTGAGAATATAAAAAAATAAATAAGACGTATTGATGAATCGATTTTCAATTTTATGAAAGTACTTTCAAAATGAATTTATCAAAAAAAAAAATGGTTACAAATAAAATTTCACGTCTTTCAGATTTGCACCATGTTGCCAATTAAATAGTGAGCCGATGATGAATCCGTTTACCGCTCGAGTCAGTACTAAAAACCCAATTTATTAATTTGATGATGTTCGTCGGCCCTTAATCGGTTTATTGCAGCATTCGCAAAAGCAGAACGTAAAAAAATAAAATGAAAAGAGTGACCACACATATACGTTTCATATTATATTTTCAGAGAAGAAAATAACATATTTATGCTCAGTTTAAAAAATAATGAGAATTTATAAATTTAGTATTGTCAAATTCGACGTTTCAAATCATTTGGAGATTTTTCATACATTGCACAACATTATGTATTCAATCGACAGAAATTTCATAAGCATTCTACGCCGACGAAAAAAAAAACACGTTTACAGTTTAAAAATGAATATCAAAGCCAATTTCCATTTACTTTCCGACGTCGCGGAAACACCTCAAGATCGTCAATCATCAATGCATGAGTGATGTCCTGTACGGCGTCACATGATAAATCAATTTCGATTCAATGGAAAAAAAGACTCAAAACATCCATTGTACCGCATAAATCAACCGCTCCCTGAACCGAGTACGCTTTAATAGAGCAATTAGTTAATACGCGCACGCGCTATGGGATACTCGCTTTTATTTACGGACATTCAGCTGAAAATCGTTACAGTCGGAAAGTCAAGCCGTAATTGCGATTAATTTGATTGATTTTCGGTGCCTGACCGGCGGGATATCGTCTAATTTATATCGGTCGTCCGTTTCCCACACCCGTTGGTGGTTGTTGTTGTTGTTGTTGATTTTCGAATATGAGTGGCTCCCGATGGACGCGTCATTACTCTTTTCTACCGTTTCGATCTCACGGTTGTTGATGATGATGGTCGCTGTCGTTTCGATAGACGAATTGTTGTGAGAACGTTTTCGGTACGGCTCTAATTGTCGATCACCTAATGATTTCGATCGGATGGATTGAAATATTCGTTGTTTCAAATAAAAAAAATTGATTCGAAGTATTTTTCTGGTTTATAAAACGATCGTCAATCATCGATATTGTTGTCATTGACTTAATTATGTTTTTTGTATGTAAATAAAAAAATATATTCAATATATTTTGTGAGACGTCTCGAAAGGATGCGATAACTTAACACCTCAATTTCCAACTCGGAGCGAATTCGTATTCTTTATTTATATCTTTTATTTTTTCGACTGACCCATCCAGATGTTACGAGTTTAGACAATTGAAAGATAAAAGAATTTCATTTCACAATTTAACACGGATTCCACGCCGAACGAAAGATATAAACGATACAACAAAAGGAGCGCGATCCCCAAATACCTACCCCAACGTGGATGTGTACAATACTAAATATCCACTTTATACACACGTATCTCATGTATTCGGGAATGCGTTATTAATGATTTTCCTTAAATTCTGTTATTAGATTATCAGTGGGTGTTCTCCTCGAGATCCGACTCGGAAAAAATAAAGACAAAAATAATATAAATAAAAACGCTAGAGACGATCATCGATTTATACTCGCTGCGGACGTCGTGTTCTTTCGCTGTGTGAGAACTACTTATCAAGAATAAACATTGTTAATGTATGCAATTATGGCCGTCTTTTATTTTAATTTTATTACACGAAAAAGACCGATATACGGAGGTGGAGAAAAAAATAACACGTATTGATTCGTGAATACGAAATTAAAATATTTGACATTTCAGAACGTTATACCCGATAAATTATCGGGTAAACGATGCCAAATATCATTATTTTTAATTATACAAACAAGATGTGTTTCCTATGAATATTTGTTCTATGACTTATTTAAACGAACCACTGATTTTCATTATACGAAAATATTAAATTATATACAAAAACTCGAATTTCTAGTTTCATTACAGATTCATTATTTACATAATAATTTTGAACATCGCTTTTTAAATTAACATCGACGCGATACATTACTGACTCAAATCGAATATGCACTTTTGAGCGTTGCAACGTGCAAAACCCCTTTTGTCTGCTGGCTACTTGCTACTCGGGCTGCCACTGATGGAAAGTTATTTTTCTGGTTATTGGCAAATGGCAACATCTCGAAGAAGCCACAGTGTGAAGCCTTCGGCATTGCGGGGCGTCCCCATACTTCATCCATTGCCAATAGTGCCTCCGCGTCCCTTATTAACCCCGACCCGATTGATATGTATAAAAATACCGTATATATTAAAAATAATAATATATTTATTTTTTTGTCGATGTTATGCAATAGTCATTGAATAGGGACGGATTTAATTTTTGATAATATGATCTAATATAATGTTATTATCGTTATTATCGTATTGTTGTAATATGCATCCTGTTATATAAATATTTCACGTAGTGTTTGTATAATTGTGTTTTCCATGAATAACGCAAAAAATCTTGCATTTTTTCTGAAATTTAAACAACATTTGATATTCTTATCAATTTTTTTAAAGTGAAGATTCCTTGACTTTCACCTTCTAAAATGAGCTTTTACGATTTACAAAGCTGAGCTTTACGTTTGTGGTCTTCATTGTCTTTTTTAATCACATTGCGACAATTTGGTATTAGCAATATAAGTCTTTTCCAGCCATCCATTAGCATAATATATTGTAAGACAAATCAACTGTCATATTTGACAGAAGACGTTAAACTAAAAAAAAACGGTAAAAATGCATATAAACAGATGACATTAAATTTCACAAAAATACACAAGATTTTTTTTGCGATTTTTTTTTTATAGAAAACGTGATTACGCAAACGTTGTGTAATATATAATTTCTATTATAACGTAATATTTTTTCAATGCCATCTGAAATTTAAATGATTTTTTTATTCATTTAACTTGATACTCATTGAAAATCAAAATAACTGTAGTTAGTTCAAAATAATTGAATCATTGATAAAATTTCGGCATCGATAAATATACAAAGACGAGTAAAAACCATTCTATACTAAAAATCTAATACAAAACAATACAATATTCAAAAACAAGCACATCCCTAACACAAAATCATTAAATATGCACGCCTGGAAAAGTTCATTTAGTCAATGCGCTCACGTCACTTCTGTACGTTGCGCACATATAACATTATTGAGTACCACGCCGACGGGGGGTCACCCTAAAGCGCCTAATCTAATAAAGCCTCCATCCTCTTACACACACACAATATAAAGCACGCGAACTCAACACGAACCGTCGATTTCGTACAGTCGGCGATGATCGATGCGATCACGCCGCGCGAAACGAATCCGCGCTAATTTTCGTACGTCGTCGATGGCCGCTTTTATTGCTTTTCATACAGGGTGTATGAAAAGTGTGTGCATCTCCTCGAGAGAGTGTGGGACGCAATTGAAGTTCAGCAAGATGCGCCTCATTGTGCCGGATAATGAGCGCCGATTTGCGACGGTCGTTTCATTGACGGTTAAATTATTCGATTACATCCGTTCGATTGTGTTCTTTTCCGTTTGGATGGTGTGCGAAATGAGGATGTTTGGGGTTTTAGAACCGTGAAGTTTTGAGGTTGAGCTTCGTGTATGTATTGCAAAGGTGTAGCTAGAGGGGGGGGCAAGGGGTACAGAGACCCCTGGGCGCCAAATTGAAAAGGGCGAAAAAATTCCATTTGAAATATTATATGTATAATTTTTGGTTTAGATCATCCCATAATATATTAATAAAAAACCAAAAAAAACTTCGCCTGTGGCGCCAATTTTTTCATTTACTTACAATGATATGTGATCGATATTATATGTATTGCAAGAATTTTCGATCGAAGTTTTGAAATTTTATCAAAATTTAATTTTTTATAAAAATAACCTTTTACATTTGTCTACTGAATAGTAAGATCGACAACACTGAATCTTAATCACCAAGCGTTAATTTTTTAAGAAAGTTGAATCATTAAGAATAACCACTTTGTAATGAAAATGATAAATGATCATTAGCGGTATACTTGTATCAGAAATTAGGGTGCGAAAGATGTATTTAAAACGTAAGATAAAATAATATGTAATAAAAATATCTTTGTATATAAATTAAACGATAATTCACTCACTGCTAAATTGAAATAAAATTTTAACATGTTGTGAGTATAAGTAGAACAAACGCTGATTTATTATTATCAAAATATTTAAATGATTCAATTTTTTTATAAATTCACAAAACATTCTATTGGTATTTTATTTTTCGTATTACAACTTCACTTAAAAATCGCGGAAAAAATTGGAAGATAATAAAAAATGTCACAATTCAAATTGGAATTTATAAAACAATAACATTACAAATTTTTCATGAGATAACGAATAAAAAAAACTGTTAAGCTGTTAATTGCACCAATAGCTAAATCGAGACGTAAAAATATGTATTGAATACCTACATTTGATTAACAAATGCAATTTATTTATTTTTTTAATATGTATTGATATATTTTGCAGATTAAAATATAAAACAACAGTCTATGACGTAGACATTACTATGCCAAAAAAAATATTCATTTCTATTTTTAAAATCATACCGCATACGAAGCCGAACCTATTTACTCGCATTTAACAAAACGAATCGATTTATTTAATTGAGTTTTGTACATAATAACTCGTTGGTCCATTTAACAAGTCGGACGTGTTAAATACGAAAAAGGATAGCGCCCATGAACAGATTGTTATTATAAAGCAGCACGAACAAAGAATTTCATGTTTACCAATTTACAACGGCAACTTCTGTTCTTAATCGGTCGGCCACTACCGTTCCTCGAGAACCATATCATCAACGGCAGAAGCTCAGCATCTTCTCGAAACGTAAAAGTTCATTTATTAAAAGTTCAATTAACTTTTGATTAATGAACGCCGCCGAATAAAGTTCTTACATAAATATCCGAGATTGGGGGCAGCCTCTGGCTCTAATACGAAAACAATAGGGGGGCGCATCCCGAAAAGTTTTCGAAAAAAAAATGTTAATAAATAAACAAGTATCTCACTGTTCGTATCACGAACCGAATAAGAAGTCGGTCGTTCTGGTGAGCAATGTGAAATCAAAACAAACAATGACTTTCAGTTTTATCGTGACGATTTTTTTTTACATTATCATCGCTCATGGTCCGTCTATCATTCTGTGGTTATGTATTGTTCTTGGAATAATGAAGTTTTTGCCCATTAGTAATGATATACACTTGACTTTGTATATATGTTTGTGAAGGTAAATAGGTTTAATTAACCTCAAGAGAAGTATTAACGCAATTCAATTAACCTTTAAGATTCGTTTCGTTTATTTCTCACGTTATCGCTTGAGTTTAATCAATTTATATATAAAACTTAAATTTTCGGAGTCGATTTCGATTAAAAATCTCGACGAAATTATCTACCTTGAATCGTTTTAATTAGCATAAACATTGTTCCTAAGCTCAAGAATTCGTAAATTATGATAGATATAAAATGAATTTACAAATTAAATTAATCGAAACATATAAAAAATAACTTGTAGGGAATCTCATTTGATTTCTACGGATCGTAGCAACATCATTGTATAATTTATGAACGCCGAAAAAAAATGGTTTTCCGAATTATATGAAAATTAAATTATGTAAATTTCGATTCCATAAATAACACAAACTAGGATGGAAACATTAATTATAAACGTATAAAATACAAAGATTTGGCGACACTTGCTAACTGTAAAACACGAAAATCGATCCGAGCAGAAACGGTAAGCGAAATAACACAATTTACGATCCGCGTCGATGAATCGGCACTTATTCATTTTTTTTAATATTAAAGATCCGATATTTCACAGCGGTCGAAGCGGCACATCCCCAACGTACACACACGGCTATATAAAACCATGAAATATAATATATAATAATATAATAAATGCACGAAGGCGAAAAGAAGTCAAATCGGCGGGAGGGCGTCCCCCCGTGGGGCGCATCGCCAAAGAAGGCCAAAAGACTACCACCATTTGTCTTGAAGTGCTGCTGCTGCTTTTTGGTCTTCGCCAACGACTACATACAACGTTTTGTATGGCCGATGGAACACTGGTGTGTTGAGGAGATGAGGTTTTCCGCACGATTCGCGAAAATGGCTCGCTACCTCGCACGATATGTCAGTAAATTTCAATTTCGTTTCATTGTCAAAATATTTACGGTCGTAAATATTTTTCGGTATGCGTGCTAGAGGGATATAAAAACGAGGGTTTCGTACGTGAAAAGAGCTATATTTTAAATGCGTATCGACGTTTAACAAGGATTAGAGCGCTCCTTGAAATGCTAATGAGCATATTCGGATATTTTAAATCTAATAAACATATTGTATAAAAAACTGATAATGAAATATTTACGATCGTGACCCACAAAATATTTCTTTGTCGTAATCAGATCTGTTGAAATCAATGGTTTCGATCCAACACACCATAAATCCGGCTTTCAGCGCAATCTTCATTCACACACAGATTCAGGAAATAAGACCTCGATAACGTTAAAAAAAAATTAAAACGAAACGTCGCCGATGAGAAACGGCCAAATAACGAGATAAATTACTTATGCAACACGGCGACAAGGTTGACATTAATCTTGCACCTGCCGCAAAGGACGCCCCCGCAAAAGCAACACACTTGCATTGTATCGTTTATTCAAATGTACACACAAACTGTTCGTGTGACTTACGAGCGAGCCTTATACGACTCTCGAAACAATCGAGACACGTGCCGATCGCGATTTTCTTAGGAAGGACACTTCCGATTCCGTTTTCGACGAGATAATTTTTGATTTGTTGCCGAGGACGAGGACACGTGCGAAAATCTGGTTAACGCCGCAGTCGTGTGTGGACGTTAAAGCGGATTTATGTGCGAATATTAAATTTACATATGCGTACAAGGCTGGTGATGTCCGCCGAGGTGCATCGCTGAATAATAATGCGGATCGTTATTGGATTCGAATTTTTTCCGATGAAAAATCTACTAAATATCATGTTGGTTCTTATTGGTCATTGATGTTATGTATAGTGCGGTCAAAAATATTATTGCATATATGTTAAGTTATATTATATTTGAAATTGATGTATTTCCATTTGATATTTACGCTCGTAATCTAACATTATGTAGTTAAAATTTTGAACTCATAAATTGATTATGTATTATAGTGTAATACTATTATTATTATCAATGATAATATTATATGAACTACTACTATTACTATTACTATTCCCTCTATATGATTTCTCGAATTTGTTCAAATCCGTATACAAATCATCAAACGCAAGCAAAAATGTAATATTCTACAGCGAAATATATTTATCTTTCGTTAATTTTATGAGGATCTTATACTGTCAACTTTGTTTATTATAAACAAAAGGGACATCCATGTCAACTTAAATCTAATTGTAAGCTTAACAGTTTTTTTTTTCAAAATTAACGTTTACGCTACTTTTATATTATAACAGCTCATAACAGTTTTTAAATTTTATCACATTAAATGAAAATATTGTAATCAATTTTCAGTTATATTTAATCAAAAATTTTAATTACTTCTTTATATTTGATATGTCTAGAAAATCGGAAAAAAATACAAATTAACAATATTTTCAAATATTGAACAACGCAAAAGCTTCAATACCTCGAAACAAAGAAAAACGAAGATACGCCACTTTCAAATATAACAGCTCATATTATGATGATATCAATAGTATGTTATAATAAATCAATTATTCAGTTGAACAAAATGGTACAATTTTTCATAACAATTAGAATTGTAGAACGGCCGCCGTTAACCGAGATAATTTATTCTAAAAAGAATTAGCATATTTATGGAAATATTGGTATGCCCGAGTTCGCCATATCTATTGTCAATGTCGACGGCAAAATTGCAGATAAATTTCCGGTGTCGTAATTTATTGGTCCGCGAGTGCGGTTTTAATGTGAAAATCATATTTACGACGACAAAAGAAAGCGCCGGTCATTGTAAATTCTTAAGCTTTTCTTGCTTTACGACACGCCGGTCCTGTACGTAATGTTACGTACAATAACGTACAGGGAAACGTTTGAATCGCCGAAGAAGCCCTTCAGCTAAAAGCGAATTCTGTATTTATTGAAATCGAACATATTATAAATTAACTTTCAAAGATTTTTACCCGATCTGCGAAAATAGTTCAATTTTTCTCAGGTGTTTATGATTTTGATGCTATCGTCGAAACAGTGACACGTTTACGTTAAATAATAATAACATCATTGTTAGAAGATGAGGAATCTCACCGAAAAAAATAGTGGTATTATCAGATAAGAACTCTCCTATCTCTTTTTATACTCAACAGACTGTTCGATTGGAGATTAGGTCAGTTCGAAATAGACAGGTGAGCCTATGTACAAAAAAAAGCGCCGAAGCATTTAAATATTTTAACACCTGGTTATAGGACGAGTCTGGCATAATGATATTCATTCATTTTGATTTTTCCTATGTCTTATTTTGTGCGCAAGGTGTGCTCACGATTGAACAATAAACCTCGTTGTGTCCGAGCCCAGTTTTTATTTCGGATTAATTTAATTAATGTTAAAAGGAAAATGATAAATTGTGGCGCTGACGGCAAGAATGCGCCCCGTCACTCGGTGGGTTAACGCCTTCGTGAAATATCATTTCGGCAAAGTGTCAATTGGTCTGAAATACATAAATAATATATGTTATCAATTCGAAATGTGCCACAAAGTTTTCAAGGGTCGATTCGATATGGTCTCGATGGAAGAATCATCTCGTATCTTTCGTCACCCTTTTCTGTGGTTAACCATCTGGTATATGAAGTTTCTTCATTACGATTATTATTTTTTTTTTAGTTTTCGAGGTAAAAATAAATACAAAAATACTTTTATTGTTTTATCTCATATGTACATTTTTGGATATTCAATCAATAATTAATCAAAATGAAAGTAATATAAATTTTTATACGCACGGACGTTTTCATTATTATTTATTGTGTAGAAATTCAGAATATCCGAAAAGGTATCCGTAATTCGTCACAGCTATCAAATGGCCATAAGCATAAATCCTCTTAGTCTTCTGATGTCATTGTGTCGGATTATATTGATTGTCGTTACATTCTTTTTTATTTTAACAACTAAAATCACATTATGTGCGATTCGACCGCATACAAGTACACGAGACGTTTTGATTTATGAATATACATTACATTATTTATGTATTTATCACGAAACAGTGCGTTTTGTAATTTCGATTTGTAACGTAACAATGTAATTCTGTATATACGATTCGTTTGATAAATTGAGCAATAATACACATATGGTCCAAAGTTATTTATAATAAAGATCGATAATTTCTCATTCGAAGCTACTGCAGATTCCCGAAATGACTACTTTTAATTGATTTTCACCCGAATCATTAAACTCGAGTTGATGAAGGTAAACAATCCAACGACGTCTATTTTGATGGGTGGTTTATAAGTTCCACATATGTTACACCATCACATACATAAACGTTTTAATAATAAACCGGTGAATTGGATGCGTTTGTCCCGAGGCCGTTTTGTTAATTCACCAGCACAGCGGGGGGTTTCCCAAAATCTTCAATTTGGATTCGAAAGAAGCTGTATGACAATGCCGACAAAACTAAAATTTTGCCTGCCGTTTACCGTTTAGTACTTTCTGTATCATAAATCTTCCATAAGAATATAACAGGTGCCAATTTTTTATATCATGATCTATATGTAAATTGAATATGTCCAAGAAAATTATATAATATTGCTTCTTTACGTGAAAGAAGTTGAATAAATATTTAGAAAAATTCTATGGGTCATAAATCGATTTTATTGATCGTCAAAGTTCGAGTCAAGTTAAAAATTTTCCTATAACACAACAGCCGAAACTATTCTTAAAAAACAAATTAAAATACCACACACTAAATAATGTTTGGCCAAAAAATTATATTAACATAACCTGGGAGACGTATCGGTAGCAAAAAAGGGCGGAGTAATAGGGTCCGAGAAGTGAAAAACGGGCTCGTAAAATAAAATATGCCTCACTCGAATAGACAGTGGACGAACCATTGTGTCAGTGAAAAAAAAAATGTAATAAAACATCATTTTTCAAATTCGGTCGAAGGTGGTCGGTTCGAAAAATGTTGAACGGTTGCTCAATTTTAGCCGCTTTTAATTTGGCGCATTTTTGAAAAATGGACGTCGAGGTTAATAAGTCGGAATCGATGAATTTTAACTCACCAAAACGCTGAGGAGATTTAACGAGTGTCGAGATTAAATTATGAGCTGTTGCCCTTTCGTCCATGGAAAGGTCGACTGACAAATAAGCAATTGGCTTCCAATTTGAATATGACTTTTCCGAAGAATTCTATATTGAATGTACCAAATTTTAGTATAAGAATCGAATTATTTATATCTGTAGTTAAATAATATACAATTTTTTATTGTAAGGAATACCGAGTTTAATTTTACTTTTATTTATAAAAAACGTTTACGTAACGTTTTAAAAAACGTTACGGTTAAATCAAACGAACCCCGATTCATTTTTTCTAAATATATGTGAAAGAATTCGGATTATTATTTCTAATAAAAAATACATTGAATAATCATTATTATGGAGTAAAAATTTTGACCGCGATATAAAAGAGGTCCTCTATTTTATAAGGCAAGGCGCCAGCGTATCGAAATTAACAATTCCCGAGACGCACAAAAGTGGTCAATAATTTACTTTTCTAATTTCGAATATTATCATTTCGGCCTTCTTTTTTCCGATGACAACTATGACGCCGTTGACCATTATGGAATTTTTCGGTACCATTATACGATTCCATATTATTTGATTATTCGGGCACGAAAGAAGTCAAAAGTAGCTCGTTCAAAATTACAATAAACCTTTAGTGTTCGGAACATTTATTGTACGTCCATAATTTACGATTATGCAGCATATCTATTCGGTTAGACCACAGAAAAGTTCAATTTTTAAATTTTAAAAATTAGTACTTATTACATTATTGAAAGAGCAAAAATTTTAAATTCAAGTTCATGTTTAATAACTTTTTTTAAACAAATTGATTGAAAATTCAGATATTTTTCATTTCAACATCATTTCTTGCACATTTTTTGTTGTGTATTGAACACACCTGAACCATTATAATAAAATTATGATTCCACGGCTTTTAATGTCGTGTGTCCGTAGCCGAAATAAAGAAGGCTGTCCGTGGACGACATTAGGTAACCGAGGCACATTTCATTTTTTATCGTCATAATAAAATATTGTAGTTATTTCGGACTGGGAGTCATTTAACAGTCATTTAAGACGTAATAACAACTGCGGCTGTTGTATAGGAAAAAAGGGATCTATGTATATAAGGAAAAATATAAAATAAATATGTCGGCGATGTTTCAGGACCCCTAGAAAAATTTACTTAAGCGGCTCTACATTTAATTAAATAGAGCTGATCTTGAACATTATATTTTTTTCGTACAGTAATAAATGTTTGAATATAAAATAAAATTGGAGAGGGTTAAAAATGTAATCGAAAGTAAAAACAATTATATACGGAATCTCAACGATCGTTTGACATCATTAAAATTAGAAAAAACGAATAAGGGCTGAGAATTTGAGTGTTAAAAATTAATCTTTCAAATTTATTTATGCACATCACGAAGAAGTAAATCACAATAAATAAGCTTTGGGTCATATGGTCAAGGTTGAGGGCGTCATTCGGACGAGAGGCGATTTGCATAAATGCATAAATATTAAGACGCTATACGTTAGGTTCACTTTCAAACAAACGATAAATCTGAAATGCAATTTTTGAGACGTATTGAAATACCGAGACCGATTTTTGAATCACTCCATAACAAAATATATATAATTTTCCACCACAACACAAATTTAAATTTTTATTAAAAAATCAATTATTTACTGTTTATATTATATTATTTCTATTGTGTAACATCCATTCAATCTCGATGATGTACGACACCCCAGCGACAGAAGTAATGACGAAAAATAAGTCAGCGGAGTGAATCTTTTTTTAATAAATTTCGCATACTTACACCGTGAAGGGTTGGGTGCCTCTGCACCTTCTCAGCGGGGGTTCAACTCCTAATTGTGTTCCCCATATATTATAACGAAGAGGACCAAAAGCTTGCCCACCGTTCTGTTATTGCCGACAAGCAACTCGCTATGATGAATTCCCGCCTGCCGGTAATTGGTCGCTCCGCAACGAGACGAGAAATTCAAAAAATAACACACGAGGTAACATACCACATACAACTGCTTCGCATAAATAACGAAGGAAGTTTTTTTTAAGAGCGTATTAGCGAAATTGCATTGCGTTGCGAATCGCGCGAGGATTTCGCGTTTTAACGTCGCTCCGGAACGAGTTGCTCTCCAAGTGATATATGGTTCTGGGAACCTCTGCCCAAAGCAAACATTCGAAATGGACGAACGCGCATCTTTTAATAAATACTTTATTGCCCATTATGCGTTACTCGCTCTCTGCCAGGCGGAAAAAAAGGACGCTTTCTGTGTGTGGAGTGCGCAACAACCCCGCCGAAGAAGTCGCTGACTCCAAACAATGGCCGGGTCGTTGGAAACAATGTAATGGTTTGAGTTAAGCAGTCGCTATTTGCTTAAAAAATTTTTTAGTGCACGAGCGTATTTCACGTTTATGGCTCGCGTCGACGCCTACGCGATATTACGTGCTAAGTGTCTATTAAGAAACGGACATTTTTCTTTTTCGTATACGCACTCGACACTTTCAAATTATTAAATCGGTTCATTGACACATTTTTCAAAAGGAATATTCAAAATGGGTACGCGAAATTTCAAAGCAGCAACTTTAAATTAATCCTTTTAAATATCATTGTCAAATCAAACTTTTCACAAATCAGATTTAACCATTACAATTTTATTTTCTTGATTTTTCAATTTTTTTATGATTTCACGAAAAATATAAAAGAAATGTTAGGTACATATCTAAGGTACCATTAATATTCAGGTAATATTTTCAGATTAATTTATTCAAAAATGTAAATAATTATGTACGTAAAAAATTTAAAAAAAATTACTAACTAATTGTGAGATTATCAAAGCCAAATTGAAGAATAGATTATATAATATTTCATTGATTAATGTATAGCAAAAGTCTTAATAATACTTTCCAATGGTTGAATTTGATTTCTAAAAGGTAAAATTTTGATTTGAAGAAGGTTGAATTTGGTTTGTAAATGGTTGAATTTGATTTGAAAAAGGTTAAATTTGATTTGTATAAGGTTGAACTTGAAGTATCCAAGTAATAATTTCCAACAGTCGAATTTGATTTATAAAAGATTGAATTTGATGTATAAAAGCTGTAATACTTCCCGATGGTTGAATTTGTTTTGAAAAAGGTTTAATTTAATGTTTAAAATGTTGAATTTTATTTGAAAATGGTTGAATTTGATTTGTTTAAGATTTAATTTTTAGTATAAAAGCTAAAATACTTTCCAACAGTCGAATCTGATCCATAAAAGGTTGAATTTGATTTGAAAAAGGTTGAATTTTATTTGAAAAAGGTTGAATGTGATTTGAAAAAGGTTGAATTTGATTTGAAAATGGTTGAATTTGATTTATATAAGATTAAATTTGAAGTGTAAAAACCATAACAACATTCAAATAAACATGCAAAATTCCAATATTTCATCCGAAACGCATTATGTCAACGTCAAAACATTTTCCATACCGTCGGCCCGATCCGGCCGCAATTAACGCCACTTTAAGTTATTTAAAACTTCTAAAAGCGGTCATTACACATAATCGAAGTCGTATAAATTATTTTTCGCATATTTAAAGCTCGATAAATCGGCTCGGTTCGCGAAACGGCGGCGTT
This sequence comes from Hydropsyche tenuis, assembly GCA_009617725.1. Lineage (NCBI taxonomy): Eukaryota > Metazoa > Arthropoda > Insecta > Trichoptera > Hydropsychidae > Hydropsyche > Hydropsyche tenuis. The sequence continues at coordinate 579,603 of VTON01000057.1, read as the reverse complement.
TAACGGCCGGCTCCATATCGAGCGGGCCGCTCGCGCATTTTTGACAATTTATACCCGTCACACGGTCGTTATTTTCGTTTCAACAATAACGCACTCGTACATTTCGACGATATATCGAAATGCGAGAGAGGACCGTGTCGTCGCCGATGTAAATCATTCGATAGATGTCCACCGGCCTTTTTCGCTACACCCTTTTTCTGGCCAATCGGCAAGGATGTTGTGTTTCGACGGCGCCACTAATTATGAGTGCCATTGCTTTTGGTGAAAGATGTGGGGGAAATGTTTGGGAAATATTGATCTTTGGAAAAAATGTGTTTTGTTAAATCATCGGAGTCTAGTTTTTTGACAAATGTAAAATTATTGAGGAAATCTGTAATATTTTTTTGTTTTTTTTGTATGGTTTGATATTAATGGGAATGTTTTAAGGTCAACGCAATCGATGATTCAAACTAGATGAAGGAAATTTTTATTTTAAAATCGGTGTATGTCCAAAATTTATTAAAATTGAATATTTTTATTTTTGTTTATATAAAATCAAATTATAATGAAAAAATTGTAAATTCTTAATTAAATCATTGTGCAAAAAATTATATAAATTTTAAAAAGTAATAAAAAAACCACATTAACATAAATTTATATTTTTCAATTAATTTTAAATATCTTGAACCAAAAAAAAATGACTTTACGTCGCTTTTAAAGTAACCGGCTCATTTATCAAAAATATTATTGAAAAGATAATATGTTTCAACTGAAATATAAATATAAATACGTAAAATTAATTAATTATTAAAAATTGTTAATTATGAAAATAGTATAAAGTTATTAATTCTAAAAATACATCTAATCCTCTTTTTACACGGTTCCGAAATAATACTGTTCAATGAAGATGAACCGATTACTTTTTTTACACGGATTTTTCACTTTAACACAGTATAAAAATAATAAAATATGTTTTATTATGCCACAATGGTAAAATTCGATGCAGGCTAGTATACTAATATAATTATATGTACATATGTAATTATAGTTTTGAAATTAAAAAAAATCAATGTTTTTTGATGATTTTTCACGGCGAAAATTTTTCAGATTGCACATTTTTTATAAAGCACATTTGGATGGAAGTTCTATCCAAATATAGTGATGGAACCTATCACCAATTTTTGTATGGTCACCAAACATTTTTTTTTACACGGTCTTTTATTTACACGGTAGTCTCTGGAACGTATCCCTCGTATAAAAAGAGGATCGGGTGTACATTATTTTAATTAAAGTAATTCGTAATTATTGCACAAAAATATTACGTATATTCAATTGAAATTACATTTTAGTGCATCTAGTATTTACTATAATAGATAACACACATATAAATATTTTTTTATCAATTTCAATACAAATTTCGATCTCAAAACAAAAAACAGACATACACCACTTCCAAAACAACAAACGCCTCGAATATCAATTTTCACTCAACGACGAAATAAAAAGGTGTCAACGAAACCACAGCAACACTACGCAGACAATCCGATTCCGATCCTCGAGCTCACGATTTCGAGCAACAACCTCGATTTTTCCGCGGCGAATGATTGTCGATATCAAAGGTGGCACCTCCTCTGTCACGGCCATTGTGATCTATTCTTGTACGGGGGTCGGGCGAAAAGAAAAGCCCACAATGGAGACGACGGTCCCGCCATTGTGGAGGACAATGGGCCGATTGTGATAGCAAGGCTCAAATAGGCGTTGAAATGGCCCTCTCGCGGTTTGATCCCTTCACGACGATTTATTATACGATGGTATATTATGTGGTGGTGACGTGCACAAGCCGCGGCGGGTTTGTGATACGGAGTGAGAATGCGTTGATATCGAATCGTGGTACTGAAAAGAATGGTGTTGACAATGTTGATGGTGCGTGATTCGTATTCGTAATGTAGGGGGAAGTCAGATAAATCCGTGATACGGATTTTTTTTTAATAATACTGACGTATTTAGAAAACTATAACTACTAAAAACTTGCCAGTAGATAAAAATATTCATGCTGATGTGATTTAGTGGTGTATAATTTTCACTTTTTATTTTTTCATATATACATGATTCAGGTGAATAAAATAAAAGATTTTGATCTAAAAAAAAAAAAAAAAAAAATGCTTTTGCTATCAATACATAGATAGAACAGGGATATATGTAAAATTTTAAATCATTTTCCTATTGAAATATCGACAAGGATAAATATAATAGCCATATGAATTTGAATCGACCATAGTATCAGATTTGATCATTTTAGATGTCACACAAAATTTACAAAGATCATCTAAATAATAGTTCAATAAAAAATAATATAAATCCTTTATGATGGTGATAGTAAACTTTTTTTAATTTTCCATATTAGAATATAAAATAATTAAAACGAATTTTAATATCACGGAATTACCAAAGTTTCCCCTATATAAATATTGAAATAAAATATTATATTTTGATTTATAAACATGATAGAAATAATAAGAATGCTTCGAATTTTTGAACAAAAATTCGATATAAAAAAAATTAAAAACATCATTAGTGCATCGTTCATTAGCACGTTTCTCGAGAATTATTGACTTCGTAAGTGATTATTTGTGTTTTTCTAATCTTGCAATTTTTTTACAACTGTTTTGACTCTTTTATATGCTATAGAAATGCATTGAACTTAACCCTTGATCTATGTTGAACAGCAATACAGAAACAGCGAGGTTAGATCTATCCGACTGCGGTCATAACTCAATCATACTCGACTGTAACAAAATATATTATTATAATATTATATATAATTTTTAATTAAATTCAATATAAAATCAAGATTATTATCAGATTCTATATAAGTAATATCAAATGTTATTAATCCAAGAAAAAAATTATGATTGATATCGATGATTGCGCATGGCAAAATGTATCAATTTCGTCAAGTAATAAAATGTTGCAAATTGCCATATAACCGCGGGGCTTTTCAATTAAATGGGATATTTTTTTTAAATTTATATACTCGATGCAAGAAAAACGAATACGTATTAAAAGGCGATCGTAAATATTTGCGCGATCGCCTTATAAGATTTTTCGCACGTTCACCGTTTAAATAAGATATCCCCGAGAAACGAACGTATAAAACAAACGGACGAGAAAAAAAATACGAAACTCCGAAAAGAAACAGATAAATATTTATTTTGGCGAATGATTTCAACAACAGTGGTAAATCAGATACAAAACGAGTGAATAATTGTATTTGAAATACCACCGTCCGCTACCAAGCCCGTCTCGCAAAATTATGCATCCATGAGAGCTCATCATTCAATGCGATATAATCGTGGTAATACATTCCGTCGATTTTTCTCCATCCCGAAAAATAAAACCGAATTATTCGAACAACGCTGTTGCCCCATGAAATATTTCAGGTGTTTTGTCAAAGGACGCAGTTCGACTAATGACGTTTTCATGAACACCATTCTTTGGACGCTTTTGTTAACGGAAAAGAATGCGCTTTTTCATGGTTTTTGTACACATATCGATAGTCGGCGCGTTTGAAAAAAAAACCTATTTTTTTCACATCTGAATATATACAGTGGCAAATGGAACGAATCGCATAATTATATCCATATATTCCGCACATAAATCATCGCCCTTTATGACACGTTCAAAGGCAACAGGTAGGTATGTATGTGAAAAATATTATTCAATACGAAAAGAAAAGGTGCGCTGCAATTTTCGTACGGTCGAATTCACAAGTGCGCGTTCGCATTTCGAAATCCATAAATCAAACAAAAGCAAAAGTGGCGTTAATTATAAGGTAACCGTAATCCGTTATAAAACACGTGAACTTTTACAGTCTCCGAGTGTGAACTTTCAACCTCGGCACACACAAATCACTATCGATTAACTAATTCCATTTATAGACGCGTGTAGGCATGCGCTCGTACTTTCATTAAATCGAACCCAGAAGAATTCGGTTAATTACTTTTCGAAAACGTATATACATACAATATACATATCCCTAAACAAACGTTTTCTTATTTACGACACTTTTGAGTGACCCCTCGGTACGTTATGGTTTTTCGACAAAAACCCGTTCTCGACAGGTGTGCGATATATCATCGCGAAAACGCATGATTTATTTTAATTGATTCGCAAAAATATAATGGCGCGCATTGAATCGTTATTCTCGGGACGATTTTCGCAATGAGCAGATAAGACGGCGATAATGACCCGATGATTTGTCGGTCGTTCGTGTGTGTGTGTGATTTTTTAATTCGTTTTCGGACCGAGCTCGCACATTGTCCACTATCTTCGAACGTTATCGTCGAACTAACAGGTGCGAGTTTCGAGTCTCGCACGAAGAAAAAGAATGCGTCCTTGTCTAGAGTCGTGCTCGGAGCACGTGCAGGAAAAAGCAGGTTCTACATATTTTCGAAAAAAAAAAACATACCAGAAAGGTACGAAAAACACATTTACGGACCGTGTAATGTAGCACCCAACAAATTTCGTCTCGGGGATTTTTAGTGGATTTTTTGTGACATTTTATTGGTTTTGTGTGTTTGATACTCACTCTGGATAAACATTTTCGTTTTTGTGTCACGAAACCAATGCGCCATTACAGAAAAGGGTTTATTTGTTCCTTTTCGAGATAATTTTAAATTTAAATAAAACCATTATTTTTAATCAAATACAATATATCAATTAAAATATTATTTTTTTTATATCGCACTTAAAGGTCAACACTCAACACGCAAGTAATGGATCGTGTTCGGTCAAATCGAGCTGGTTACTCTCGACCAAACAAAAAAAGGTCCGATGCGAAAGAGAGACATTATTTGTACGGAAAAAACAAAAGCGTCGAAAGACCACCAACCAACCACCATTCATGGTATTTTAACGTCTTCGGAACCACGCGACCCGAAATACTATGGAGATAACGCGAAATCCGCCCGTAAATCGACCGTAGACCGTAAATTGGCTGTCACGGGTCCAAATTGATTTTTCAACTGTCCATCCGAGTGTCTGTATCTACGAGGCTAATTTTATTGAACTAGAAGAGGATATAATAAATTAATCAGTAGCGAAATGATTGCCGGTCGGTGCGGGTATCTTTTATTAGTGGTTTACGTGTTCGGATGAAGACGCGTCGGCCATAATGGATGTTTTTATAAACAGATTTGGTTTTAATTTGTTAATTCGGAGCTTGGATTGCAGCTGTTGTGTGATTGTACCGTTACACAAAGCTAATGATCATTACGATTACGTGAACTGTAATTAAACACAATTAGAAGACATCTAGTCGGTTCGGATGTGTTCAAATTACAGACAAAAAGCGTTATTATTGTAGTCTTTTAAAACGCATTAATTACTTTTAAAAGATTCGTTAAGATTTTGAGATTCTTTTGACGATATGTAAAGGGTTGGTTTCGATAAATTTTCACTCTCGTTTTTTCGAATTTAGTGATTTTGCCGGGCAACATGTCCGTGTCAATGGTTGAAAAGTCACGGCAAAAAAGAAAGCGTTCGACCGTGAATGTATTATGTGTTACACATGCACTGCAATAGTCAAACTTTGAATTATAATTATTCGAAGAAATTTGATTTTTCTTTTTGATTTAGTCACTCAACTTCAGCCACAATTACAAAATCACAAATTCTGAATTTTTTTTGCAATACTGCAAGGAAAATGTTTACAATTAGTGCGTTGATATCTAATTTGTGATTAGTCTGATAGATATTTAAATATGCAAGAGTGAAATTCATTATTTAAAATAATAAATCCTAGAACAGTTTGAATTATAATCAAAGTGAATAAATTGATTTTTGCTAAGTTTCATGCAGTCGTCGAATTTGAGATTTGGGTTTCGTACTTTTAAGTTAGGAAAATTCTAAATGCGTTGATGTCTAATTTTTTAATCGATATTTAAACTTTAGATACAGATAAGACTTGTGATTACATGAACATCATATACCATAAGGTCTTATCACAATAGTGAAAAAATACAAAATAAAAAAAAAAACTTATATCATATAATTCACATCACACAAACCCACAACAAAACCACAATCATCAAAACATCACATATCCAATCCACACACCATCGAATCGAATCAAAATAATCAAGCAACCCAACCGATCAAAAACCTCAAAACGAACAGATTGAGAACCACTCTCCACGTGTGTATGTGTGTGTGTGTGGGTCAGGTGTTTGCGGGTTGTGGCCCGCGGCTCGGGGCCTGTTCCCGCGCCACGGCCGCGTCACGGGTCACGGGTCACGCCAAGCCCGCGGCCTTCATTTGCGCCGCTCTGCAACCACCCAATATTATACATATTACGTGCTGCCTATGCATACCAGTCTATATACGTGTATTTTTTGGATTTGAGTGTGTGTGTGTGTGTGTGTGTGCGAGATTTTGCGTGACGTGTGCGGCGCGCTCGATGGCGTGCGTGCATGATTTGGTCGCTCTTTGGGATTGTCGAGGAAATGTTGATGTAAGCAGTCTATTGTAGGATATGGATCGTATTTAGATGTTATAAAAGAGGAATTAATGTCTAGAACAGTTCGATATTGAAATTATTGTTTGTCATCATCGTCGTTATGGAAATCGTTATTATTGGTTAAACATTTTTTCATTTAAAAAAATCGCATCCGATATTGAATTTTGTTGTTATTGATATAAATATTGTAATAAATGATGTTTAAAATAATGAAAAGTATCTATTTAAGTCAAATAATCAAAAAAATAGTTAGTGACTTTCTCTATAATAATATCAATTTTTGCGATGTACTGCCAAAAACTCAAAAGTTTAATTTGTGTATTAAAAATCATATTTTTTAATAGTTTCAGATCAATGATATATTCATCTATTGACCATACTACTTATAACTTAACTTCAATAATCAATAACAGTGACGTAGCTGGAGTATTATGCACCCGGGGACAAATTTTGTAATTGGCGCCTTCCACTTTAAAGTATAAAAAAATCAAAAAAGTTTGAATGAAAAAAGTGTTGATTTAAAACAAAACATCGATCACGTATCATTGTAAATAAATGAAAAAATTGGCGCCACAGGCGAAGTTTTTTTCGTTTTTCCTTTTTTATGGAATGATATAAACCAAAAATTATATGTATTTCAAATGGCATTTTTTCGCCCCTCTCAATTTGGCGCCCAGGGGTCTCTGTACCCCCTAGCTACGCCTCTGATCAATAAGAACTAATACATTAAACAATTCCAAATTTAAATAGAGATCAATGATCTAAACACTGAAATTATGGTATCGAGTTCGATCAAATTATTCATCTATTGACTACATCACATTTCAATAATCATTCAAAACTTTCGATTTAATAAATCATATTAAAAAATAGACTATTCTAAAAGCATCCTGTATACAAATACATATTGACTATCATTGCAAACATAGTTTCCATTTGGTTACACCTGGTACCTTCTTCGGACCGATGGGTAAATTAAATGAATCCAATGGTGGCACGCGATGCGATGACCAATATTTAAACCGGATTTCGAATTAAATCATGCATTTATTATAATCAATCACCTACTGTGATTTAACGCACAGCACGTGAGCCGTTCGATCTAAACGTTACGTCGTTTTTGTTGGCTTTTTTTTAACGCTGGACGTGTACCGAATCACGTAATAGATTTCGATCGGACGTGTAATTTAATTATAAAACATCTAAAATGCGCAATGGTGATAAGTTGAAGATTAATGGCGACAACCGTCGGCCGATTGTATGTTTTGAATATCTGTATTTATGCTGACGTTCGAATGTGTTTACTTTCAAATGAAACGTGTTATATATTCGAACCGACTATTTTAATTATATAGAAGTAATAATTTTGTAGAAAATGATTTTAATAGATTTTTTTTGAGTATTATAATCATATAATTATCACACAATCGTAGGCGATTAAGGTGTGGTTATAAATAGTTTAGAGGTCACAAACGTGAAAATATGGTGTTAAAAAAAATAAATTTCTATACGAAACAATTGTTTAAGATTCAAAAAATATTTTTTGTTTAAAATTAATGTTGTAAGAGTTTATAAATGTGTGATTTTGTATTGAATCTTTCATCATCATCACCTAGGCTGATCAGACGTCCTCTTGAAGATTGTCCTTCTTTTGGGAACCTTGTCCTCAAAAATTCTGTCCTTCTTTGTCCTCTTCAAAAGAAAATTATTCTCCTTTTTTCTTCTTAAGAAAAATGATCCTATTTTGATAGTATAGATTTAATAACACATCAATAAAAATAAAATCTTGAAAAACGAAAATATTTTCGTCTGCGGTGATAATTTTTTGTATTTACTATATTTTACTATGATATTACCTTTGAATATTTTTTTGAAATTAGCACTTGATTTTCAAATTTCTTAACAATTTTTAGACGTATTAGTTAAACTGATCTTTTTTTTACAATCTCCTCCTTGGACATTTTCGAAATCTTGACACTTTAATAATACCTAACTAGCAACATTCTAAAAAAATAACATTATAATCAATACAATATCAAATTGACTTTATCTCAAAATTCAAATTTAACACTTTATTACACCAAAACTAACCGATTCCAATATTTCTGCAACAAACGTACAATTAGCGACTCCATACAAAGCTACGCCTACCACATTCGATACGATTATTTTTTCCGCACCTATAAAATTTATTTATTCACCAATAAATTTCGTTCCTCAGATACGAAAACTCAATCGTACCCTCGCACATTATAACACGCAGTAATAGATATTTTTTATACGCGACTCGAACGAAATTGCGAAACGGCCAGTAAAGACGGTCTTCCTTATACGGTTTCCGTATAAATTACGTACGTACGATTAATAGGGACGATATCCGAGTTTCTTGGCTCCGAGTTTCTGCTCCATTGTCGGCACGAAGCGTGGTCGTATGATATAATATAGTGGAGCCAGCACAATTAGACGCTGACAAAATTACACGTGAAATATAATACTTGTCCGTGAAATTACGGGGTGCCGCATTGACGATTTTCAATGGCGCAATTACGCACGTGTGCGAGAATCGATTCGTACGATTCCTCGAGTGTCGTGAAGTTTATTGTTATGCGAATGCTTAAATTTTCAGGCTTTGATCTTTTTGCTTTTGTGTGAAAGGATTCGGTTAGTGAAAAATTTATGGTGTGGTTTTTTAGTCTGAAGATCGGTAAATTTTTGGTTTAAAACAGTATTTACTATAATGAGGTAATAAAATATTTAAAAATAGATGTTAATAATAAAGTAAAACTTATTATATAATAAGCCAGGATATTTTATGGTAATTTTTCAGCGGTGTAGTCGGGATGCGTACGCAAAACCAATTTGCAGTCGTGTTTATTATTGAGATATAACATTTCAGGCGAGATAATAAAAGATAATCTCGTATGAGTCATATACGCGTGTGTCAAGTTTCGATTACGGGTATATCCGTGTACGATGTCGTAAATAACATACGAGACGTGCCCCTACGTCGGAGGTCGCTTTAACCCTTTGCCGACACGAAAAAGCCGCAATTCTCTATTCAAAAACGACTAACGTATTTGTGGTGTGTGTTTAATTTCACTTCGGATATACATTTACAGAACGACTCGAACAAAACCGTTATACACACAATAATAATTGAAAATTTAGATTGCGCAAATAACATAATAGCTTTCGCATATCGAATCCACATTTTAAAATCGTTCCTAATGCATTTCGATCTGATGTTCTCTCATTTTGCAATTACTTTCGCACTCGCATTAAAGTGTATTTGCTCCGTTCAAAGCGAGCAATATATCGGCTCGCATTGACAATGGCTCGAGGACGATCACCCGGACGAAATGGGTTTTTCGAGTCATAACTTGCGAGAGGGTCCGAGGACCCGAAGGGCCGGTCCCTGGGCCCTTTCGTTACACTCGGCTTGATTTTAATAAGCTATCGCCTTGGACAAACATGACGATCGCTCGAGCGGAACGATGGTGATAGGCCCGATGACATTTTTTCGATCGGATTTAATTACGTTGTGATTCGATCAGTGAGAGTTGAGCTGTCGTGTGTGTGTGTATAGGCTTTTGTGATGTGATAATTATGTGTTTGTGATTAAAATGTAAAAGTGTTGTTGAGAAAATGTTGATATTTTAGGTATGATTAAAATATTAGAAACGATTTTTTTAGTAAGGAAATTTGTTGGAAAATTTTTAGTTGGAATTCGTACGGATAGATGTCTCTGTTAATACTCTGAATAAAATTAAAGAAAAGTCGTTTGATTCTATTTCTCATATAAATTAAATTATTTATACTGATTTATAAACAATATTTTATTAATAAATCAAATTATTTGTTTTTTTTTTTAATATAATATTAGACCAATAAAAACTATTATTTATTCATATTCGAATGAAATATTTTATCGGTAAAATAAGGTCACTCGAAATAATTATACTTAAGATGTCAAAAGACAATAACACTAAATTATAACTTAATCGAAGGAGAAGAGCTTTCAAGTGTTAAGTCATCGAGAGCAGGTCGCACGTTTTCCACTCTTATCTGCGTACATATGTATGTACTTAAGTTACGGAAGACATTACGTTCTTCGTCATCGATATCGGTCCACTTCCTCAACAATAAATACACTAATCTGCGATGGGCACACGACCCCATTAACGTACCAAAAAATACCAAGATTGATACAGTATCGAGAGACTTGAATTATTGCGACACACTAAAAATACCTTTCGAACCGATCCCGAAATTAGAGAATATGAAAATATTCGAATATACACGATTTAATCGTACATGATCCAAGTGAGATGTCTCGGAGGAATACGACGGACACTTTTGAAACATAATCCACTGAAGAACGAATTGAATTGCGTGTTTCGTGTGCGGTTCACTTCCAGTTGGCGTGTTGTTGGATACTTTGTACTTACTTCGAATCCATAATTCATATCGATTCGTTGTTACCCCTACGGTAGGTGAATGTTTCACACAGTGTTTTCGCACTCGTAGTTAACACGAAGCTATTTATCGACTCGGATTTCATTTAATGCGCATAAGTTTTATTTGATCGATTTTCAAAGCGCGCGGATCGTGAACAGAATTATTAGTTACGTATCGACGAGTAAATCCATAATGTGTATAAATGATGAAAATAGAATGTGTTCAATATTTTAAAAGATTATTGAGTTGAAAATGTAAAAATAAATAATGGAAAATCTAGTTACAGCTTATATACTTCAAATTCAGCATTTTCCAAATCATATTGAAGCATTAAAAATAATGAAATGTAATATGATCCTCGACATGACTTTAATAATCTCAGTTGGTGATTTTTAAATTTTTTTACATACAAATAGGGCTTGCATTGCCGGTTAACCGGTTCACCTGTAAATACCGAAAACGATTTTATCGCGAATTAAGGACAAATATAGGCATATTATAACGAAAGATTATTGCGAAAAAAAATTGAAAGGGAGCTTTTATGAGTGTGAGAGGCGCCACTATGATTTTGCGAACCTGGGGGAGGAGGGGGTAGTAATCATTTATTTTAGTTTCAGCACTGACAATGAAAGTCACATTTAAAATATGTATAGATTTATATGACATTATTCATCTATAACGTGTTTGAAAATATTAAGTCTCAACTAAGGATACTGTTTTTAGTAAACATAGCCATATACAGTTATACTTTAATCATCTAATCTACATACGTCTATTTTTTTATTTACCAGTAAATAACCGGTAAACCGGTAATGGAAAAAATTATTTACCGTTTACAGGTAATTGAAATTTGACGGTAAATTGCAAGCCCTACATACAAACAACAAGAATATGATTTTTTTGTTTTATGGATATCATTTTACCCTAACTAATACATACTCTACATATTTAAATCTCATCATCAATAAAAAAAAAACTGATTGAATTTGATTTGTAAAAGGCTAAATTTAGAATGTAAAAACTTTATACGTAAGTGCAGTTGAATTTCCGGCCATCGAGTGACATCTCGCGGGAAAATTTCGCGAAATTTCTTTGTGTTACGCCGCGGCGGAAGTGGATTGTCCAATCACGGGGATTGGCTACCGTGCTACGCACGTGATTGGCTACCGGTGCAGACGACGTCCACCAATCATGTGCCAAAGTCCACGTTCCTCCGACGCTACTGAGGTACGCGTGTCCCTCGCTACCGTGCACTCTGGAAAAGCTGCATACAAAAATGAGCTTTACTCGCTCTCTTATCACCCGAGCTTCCCTCGCCATACAATATCCACTCGATTTACATTTCAAAGGTGATTCGGAATTAAAAAGGACAGGCTTTTCAGTGGTTGCCGCCGTTTTGTATGCAAATGAGGTACGCGAAGTGCAGGGCCACGCCTCCTCTGACACTTTGAAAAACGACGCTTTTTCCCGGGAAACGGCGCCGGATTGAGTCGTTTTGGAGAGATCGCGTGCGATCAGGTCGGATCTAGATCAGTGTTAACGACGTTAGCCGGTGAGCGGCAACCGAGCGTGGGGCACTTCCGTATCCGCCGTCGAATAATTTTCGTGCATCGCGAATTTGCGATGCAAATCGGTCTGTGAATGCATAAAGAGTAAGGCTGATTTGTATACTGTACAATGTAATTCTATTTAAATTAATATTAAAAGATTTTTATTTATTTCAAGTTGGATGTGTTAATTTTTAACGATCATTGAAGTTAAAAAAAACATGTGGTATAAGGTGGTATTGAGCTTCTGATCCAATCAATCCGGGAATGAATTCCTAGGAATACTCCTATGTTTTGATATGAATCTCAAGTCTCAAGTATTACATATTTTTTTAATTCGTAATCATCTTATCCTAGAATAAAAAGCTAATGATAAAATATGTACAAATGTAATTGGAAAAAAGATTTTAGGAATAATTTTATATACGAATTCAAAATAATTTTCAATATTGTTGACATCAAAACAATAAGAAATAGAACGTATTTTCCGACTGCACTTCAGTAAAAAGGAACAATAATTCACATATGCAATGAGTTATGAATTTTTGCGAATTCTTACAGCAGCATAAAGTATATTTAAACGTTCAAAATAATATGAAATTCACGCTTCATACTTTCAAATTATATACTGGAAAAAGCTTTTGAACTTGAACAGTGAAACGCATGATTGATATTTTCGTTTACGATATTTATTTTTAGCGCAAAATATAATCAAAGCTCGATTTCAATGTTTTAAGTATTATTCGATTGCAATTCTTTGTTGTTGCACTTTTTTATTTTCATGAAGAAAATGGAAAATCATCACAAGCTAGGGACATGTCAAAAATGCGACAAGAATGTTAGTCATCATGTCATTTCATGTTAGTTTTGTTCAACAAAAATTTCTGAAAAATTTGTACCAATCTAACAATAACATCATTTTGAAGGGATGATTTTTAGTATTTAAATCCATCAATAAAAACCAGATTTTATTACTATTTAGTTAGAGAGAAAAATGCTGAAATTTCCAATGATAAATCGGAAAAGTTTTCTTGTGCAGTAAATATTGTATAGACAATATCTATGTCAAAAAATGCATATAACAAATTTTATATGATGATGATATAATGTAACGATTTCTTAAATTTTTGCACAGTTTCGTCATCCCAAAAATTTCCTAACACATTACCACACGTCAAATTCCAGACATTTATCACTCTACACAAAAAAACCGAAAGATTCGAAAATAAACCAAAAAAATCCTTCCTACGCAATATAAAATTAATAATATGGGAAAAGCCGCAAGGCGTACTGCCTACCATGGAGTCCTACCGCCTTATTTGGGAAAACGCACCGGGTAAATTCCAACAACCGACGAAATAAGTCATTCGACACCCCAGGCGGGGTCACCGAATGTTCTCACAGTCGACGGCCATTAACTCACCCGAAAAAACGCATACACACATACGAAAGCGCGCACATTTATAATAATAATATAATACATAATACACAATATAATGCTCGTCCGAAGCCGGTAGATAAATATCGCAATTACTCGGCAATGCCGGGGTTTCGTTTCCCACTGTATCATTATGAAATACTTCTGTCTAATGACCGCGCTCTGTGATTTCGCCCGTTACATCCTTCGCCGATCTCGTTTTGTGTATCTATATATATTTTTTTTGGATCTCGTCGCTTGTCGTTTTTCTCTCGATCGAGACCGAGAGATCTATCTCGATTTCTGTGTCATGCCCCCGCCATTATTCGTGGTCTACCACCGTTCGCCATCAGTATCGTAATGATACCTGGACGTAAACGCACCGTTTGGCCTCCCTGTATATTATGTATCCCCTCTTGATGATGACCGATTCGATTTTCACACGGGGCTTTTCGTGTGACTGACGAATTTATTGATTCACATTACTATCGGAATTTTTCATAATTTTTTTTTAAGAATTTTATTTTTGTTGAATATGCTGATTTTAGATTATCACTAATGAAGTTAGTTGAATTTAATCATGTTTTATTGGTATGAAATCATAAGAAAATGATGATTTTAATATACCTATAGATTCATACGTTTTTTGAATTCTTCATAATAAGGAAAATATTTCAATAGTATCCGAAAAGTTATGTTCTATAACATTTTTCTGAAAATTTAAATAAGTTTCTTAAACCTATAGTAATGTTTTATCAATAATTTTTATAAGATATTTTTATCATAAAATAATTTTAATAGTAACCAAATTATTCAAATTTGGAGTCTAAAGTTACTTAGTTAAAAACCTATAAGTTCAGTCACAATTTTCATCAATTATTGAGAATCAAATGTATGAAAAGTTAGATATTTTCCAAGAGAAAAACTAGACTAACTAGACAATCCTTATTTTTCTTCTGGGTAAATACAAATAATATTTAAATTATTTCTATACTACCTCCCCCTTATTATTTGGAAAAATTTATAAACTTTCAATGACGTTTATTATTATGCAATACCTTATTTTGCAATTGATGCTATATAAATTGTATATAATGATGATGATGATGACTATTAGATATTCAAGTGAAGTAATCTATCTAACAAACCTATAAAAACACACTTACACTCTAATAACAATTTCATTCGATCAAAATCAACAGAAAATTTTCCAAGAATTTTCCGGAAAATTCTCAACTCCACAACCCGATTTCCAAAACACCCACATTTCAAACCCATTCGAATCGACCCACATCAAACAATATCAGTACCAAAATCGTAGCGAAAACCGAAAGGAGCTTTCCCACGCCGCCGAGCATTTTCACGAACGATCGGACGTAATGGCGGCGCGGGTCGTTAGGGCTATGATTGTTATTTGTTCGCGTTCATTTGCTCGCTGGACTCACGTACACGGACACATTATGTGTGTGTACGAATATAAATATAATAATATACATGCGGGGTAATATAATGCGATAGATACCGTACGAAATGGTTCGCTTTTTTCGTGGGAAGGGAGCCGCGTGACTTATGCCCACCGGGCGCGCCCGATCTCGAATCACGCCTGAGACATTTCCACATGGAGGCCCAAAAATTGCGAACTTTTTGGCATTAGATACCCAGTTTCAAAGATATTGTATCGCTTGTGAATTTGGGATTGGAAAAAAAATGAAAATTTTGCTGTTTGTCGTGATTTTTTGGGGTCGATTCGACCCCAATTGATTGTTCAAAAAACAATCAATACGATTCGTATTGATTGTTTTTTGAACGTTTCTTTGATTATTTAATTTTTGCAAATATATTATAAAAAATATCTGAATATAAAATGCAAAATACTTAGATATCTTTCAATTCAATTTTAATATTCAGACATTATGCAATTCAATTAATTTATATGAACAATATATTTTCATATTAGTCAAACATGGATATTATACGATGTTATGTAACAAAATTTTGAACCACAATGTTTTCAATTTTTTCTAGTACAGTACTTGAATCAAACACCGGAGGCTTAATCCACTTTTGATTAATGACTGCTCAACGTATCCACTGACGAACGTGTGAATTTCGCCGAAAAATTTCATTACAACACACACACGTCGTATGAGTCCATTGCGAAAATTCGAAAATATGCAAATCGTCCACTTCCTCGTCTCGAATATCTCAATCGCCAATTCGGGACTCGTCCGCTCCCATACAAATCAATTCTCGTGCCATCCACGGCCGGCGTTTCCGATGTAAATAAATAAATAAATAAATAAAATATCATAAAAGGCTATCCCGTGAACTGGCCCGCGGCGGTGACATGATTCTGAAATATCTCCTATCAAGAGAGCTCACGACTTCGCTTTGATTTTTTTGAGACCTCTTTTTTGTCTCGATGTGCCTTTGCCGTTCTCGTTGTGTTCTCGTTTTTTTTTTTTATCTTCACTCGTTTTTATTTTTCGACTCACTCTTGCACTCTTCGTTTTTGTTAGGTTCGAGAAAGAGCGGTGATGCGTGCGACCCGACCTCGGAAAATATTCAGTTAAAAATTGACGAAGGGCCCGCGTATAAATAATTACGACCCATCATAATATACAACGGGAGTTGAACTCTCTCTTTCGGTCTATCGACGTCCTCACTTGTGTGTATGCATATAAATTTAGTTGCAATAAAAGACAATACCACGATAACGCATTACCGAAAAAGGCCAACGGTATGAATGAATGGATGTACTAAAAATGTATACTTATCTCTCCTATCCCACCTCGGTCGTTTTATGATGCCAATAAATTCATAAATAAGACCGTTTAATTTGATAGATAAATAAAATAAAATAAAAATCACGAGTTTCGATTGAAGTTTCGTATAAAAAATTTGAAATGGTATTAATGATTATGTTGTGAAAAAATGCATTTTGAATCGGATTTTGTGTTGAGTAACAGTTGCTCAGAAAGAATCTGAAATATTCAGAAGCCGGAGGCAAATTCTTCGGATGACACTTTTTAATGACAGATCATTTATATCACAAATATGTATGAGATGAATGTTAATGGCCTGTCTAAATCTATTATTTCTCTATTCTAACAAATGTTACTATGAACACATGGTCGGTTAGAGGTCAAGCTAACTCATGACATGACTATCCATAATACTTTAAAATATAATATTAATTAAACGTGTGCCACGTTTTACCAACTAAGTATTATACAACAATCCAAACACAAAACATCAATTAAATTTATCTATAATTTTACATGAATCATATGAAAAATTACCCACATTGAATAATGAGTCAATACATTACAGGCAGATGTTGTGTCAACATATAAATAATATCGTGCATAATTCGATGCTTCTTCAGTTTCCCTAATATGTTAAATTTGTGGTTTTTAGCCGCAGGGTTAAAATTAAATAAGCTGCAACCGACCCCCTAGAATAATGGCACGCTTTCGTATACGTAATTTGAAAGCTTTCGACGTTTGTTGAATTTATGAAGAAAGCTAGTTAAGCATTTATTTTTCATTTATTCATGAGCTACCTAATCTATGTATAAGTTATTTATAATTCGTCTCGCGTTGTTTAACAGGTGTTTCGCATAGTCTCCTCATTTCCATTTCAGGTTATACAACAAAGTTTATTTTTTTGTTGCCGTTGAATATTTTCGCTAGAAGGGTTTCGTTCCGTTAAATATCGGTGAAAGGAACACGTGTTATTAATTTTTTTAAACGCCCTTTAATCATTCAATTATTAAATGAGTAAGTACATAATTTTTATTTAGTAATATGTAATATTGAATCTCATAGCAATAAAAATTATTATTCAAGCAATTTTTTGCTCAAAGACAATCCGTTGAAAATATATAGCAAAATTTATGACTTCTCTCACATTTTTAGAATAAGTTTAATCGGCACAAAATATAGCCAATAAAAAAAACTTAAATCGTTTGAGAACTGCACGAGAAACGAAGGTGTTTTCTTCAGTAGAGATCATTACCGTTGGTGATTAATGGGTGATCCTAGTCGTTGTTTGAACACCCCGAGGCACGTACCGAAAATATTCTTTCCAAACGAAACAATTCAGAAAATTCGTACGTCAACTTTTTCTACACACTTGCCTCACAAACACGACGCACAAGCAACTGTGGATTCGATGGCAAAAAAGCGTTCCTTGGACTTGGAACTCGCTGGATAATATTATAGACATTGCGAAAACGCCACACCGATCGTGTGTTTATACCAAAAAACGTTCACCTCGAATATATTGTAATTTGGCGGCGTATCATCAGCAAATTACATTCATTAGAGGCGCTTTATTTAAACGGTGTGCGCAACGTGATATAAAAATCGACGAGAAAAACTTAATATGTATTTTTTTATTACAGTCCTACCATTTTTATTCAATTTTTTTTAAAGAACCGAGATTGAATTTGGCGCCATTCTTTCGAGCAATTACATGTTTCAAGTAAAACGAATTAAGTGAATTAATTTCAATGTTCAATGGATGAAAAATTGAGTTTATAAGGAAAAATCCCTAAATTCAATTTATTCAAAATCAACGAGAAATACGTATTTTTTTCTACAGTCCAATTTTATATATATTTTTTAAATAATGTAGATTAAATATAGCGCCATTCTTTCAAGAAATTATATGTTTCTAGCAAAGTGCAATAAAATGAATTCATTTCAATGTTCGATGGATGAAAAATAGATTTTATAAGGAAAAACCGCAAATACGGTTTGCTCAATAAACCGCAACTTAATTAAAGGCAATGATTTTTTCGTAGTGCACCAAAAAAAGTTATGTTATTGTATGTAAGAGTTCTACAAATCAGGTGCTGTCATTAAACGATTATTTTTATTGTGCATCATTAAGTGTTTGTTTGGCACAAATTGCCGAAACGTTCACAATACCGAGAAGATCCCCAACAGCAAAAAAAACCGTATTCAATAGCGATGTATAATTTAATTGTGTTGTAAAAATCAAAATAAAAAATCAATCATTTAATTATTACCGCAAAATATTGCAATATCGCCCAATTATTTTCATAAAATTTCATCGGAACAATCGCTCGAATTTACGAGCGAACTCGTCCATATATTCGAGCAATATTTTGATATATTACAATACATTATCAAGCACACTATTATAAGAAGATGAGCAAAACCCACATGGAATCCATAGCCAATATTGTCAAGTGTGGGCGAGTGCGGGTCGACACACTCATTTATCAACCGAATGCGCTTTCACGTTCACGTATAAGTATATTGAACGTAGAGAAAGACGGGCCCCTAATTATTTTTCAATAACATTTTTTCGTTATATATTACATCGGCTTGTGAGCCCACGCTTAGGTGTATCCGACCATCGTCCTCATTACGTCTCATCGACAGATGAAGATATTATTTAGCGATAAAGTTCTGGGAATGCTGGGTTGTAAAAGTTTCAATGTAAGCTGTAAATCGAGATTTGTAATGGTGTCTATTTTTGTTGAAAAAAAAATCAAGGTTTACGTATTTAGTTGAATTTTCGTTTGGGATCGAGGTCGGATTCATTAATTAAGTGGTTTATAAGGAAAACATTAATAAATAAAATATGTTTATTATCCGAAAATGTGTACGTTGCAAAATAAGAGGTAATTTATAACAAATTTTTTGACAGTAATTTCGTACAATAACTAAAATTAAGTATAATCATATATTAATTTTCTGTAAAAATCGTTGACTTTCTAAAAATATAAAAATCGACACAATAAGAGCTATCGTTTGACCCACACGTTCGACGTTCATTATTTCCAATACCGAGACGTTTCTTCATTGAAAGATCTCTTTCGAAATTAAAACGACAGAAAAAAACACATTAAATCTTGCTGCAAAACGACCCTGCGGCCTTATTTGCAAATTTGAGGAACGTCCATAATATAATAATATACAAAGTTTTGTTTTGGGTCGCCTCATTGTTCTAAGACCTTTGACCGCTCACGTAGCACCCTTGATTGGTAGTTTGGCAAATTCCCGAAAATTCACCATTGCAAACACACGCCCGTCCTTCTCTGAATTCGTAAATTAACAAACAACGCATAAAAGCCTCAAATCGAATTAAAACAATCGATTTATTATTTTAATGAGTGTCGGAGTTCGAAAGTCGAGAATACGAACGGCTAACGTTCGTACTCGCATTATGTACGGGAACGTTATCTTCGAGATCTCTCTTGTTAATTTGGTTGCACAATGGCGTTCTTTCGCGGTGTATAAGTAGTTATATATATTTTTGTTTATAGGCAAGTGTGTGTGTGCTTTATTGGCAATCGACCGTTGGTAAATTCCGTGACCGGTAATTACCGCCGCCAAATCTGGCACTGAACAATCACGCGAGCTTTGCCGACTTCAAAGCTCCTTTTTCGTTTTGTATCATGTATAAAAGAAATCATACGGTCGGAACCGAAATTGAAGAATTTATAGAACCATTCAAACTAATAACGATTGATTTAGAGATAAACAACATTTCTTATTAATATTTTATTAAATGTTCAACACGTGTTAATTTATATGAATAATATGATTCCGAGATTATCGATTTTTGTACATCTTAATTTTTTTTAAGTAGTTTCATTGCATAATTTTATTTTATAACTCGATATAATTTACTCTGAGGTACTAACCTCTCAAACTTATATAACCGATGACCCTAAATTAGACACAGCTCAAACCTCGACGACTTTCACTCTCATTTTCAATCGCACCGCACAAACGACAACGCCAAACATCAAACACGCACAATCGTACACCGGATCGGATCCGAGGCCCAAATAAAAAACGGAGTACACACAAAACAAAGTACACTACAAAACGAACGTTCATGTACATAGTAGGTACTCGACAGCGATCTTTGAACGAACCACCTCCACGTTTTCCCACGACCGAGGAGGGCCCGCGAGTCATCCTAATGAGGAACGGTTTGAGACCATTATTGCGACGTTATAACATACACCATAACGTACGCCATAAATAACTCATGTGCGATATTATAAATAACTACTAGCCTTGTGATTCATCTCGGACCGTTGAATCTTCATATGTCTTCGGAGTCTGTATGAAAAGTGATTTTGAAACGTCGTAACTTTCAATAAACATGTTATCAGTTTTTATATTTAATTATTATGTGTAGTCTATACAGTTTTTAGACATAAAATTTAATCTTTTACAAATCAAATTGAACCTTTTCTAAATAAAAATTCATCATCGGAAATGTAACATGATCGTTTACAAGGTAAGAAAATTCATATTCTTGTTGTTTCAATGTAAAAATCACCAATTGAGATTATCGAAGTCAAATTCAAGAATTGAACGTAATTTATTGTTTAATTATAGCAAAGGTTTTAATGACACTTTCCGATGGTTGAACTTTGAGTGTACAAGTTGTATGTATGATAAGGTTTTTCCGATATATCATCAGAAGTTCAATTATTTTTTAAAATACATTATTATTTTAAATAATTATCAGCTTTGAGCTGAATTTTAATTAAAAGCGATATTACATAATTGGATGAATCCTCGGTATGTGCACGGACGAATCGAAACAATACAACACACCGGCGAAATTCCACGTGAACTCTTCGTTAACTCTTTGCTTCTCGACCACTCCTCACAAAATATTTATACATCGAAAAGAGACACGAGATCGCCTATTATGTACGCAGTTGCACTTTTGACCTCGCGAGCGCGCATTCTCCTCCACGTACATATAATTAACATTTTTAACGTGCAAAACCGCCGTTTCCAAATCGAATGTGCACAAGAGCACGCCTGTGCATTTCGACTGCGATTCCGCAACTTTATGCAAAAAAAATGAATTCAAATCGAAAAAACACACTTCGGCCCGATTCTTTCGCACGTCGCAATCTATCACCAAGCAGCGTATCATTAAAAAAATTAAATTAAATCGAAAAAAACGGCCAGAGCCTCGTTTGGGAGGAGTCCTCGAGTTCTCGGAGGTGGTGTTTATATCCACCCTTTGAGGATAGACCGACTTGACACACCCACGGGCGCCGCCGACGGCGAGACGGTCGTGTGCCCCGAGGGATACACCCCTGGAGCCGATTTTTTTCTGTTTGTTGTAAATAGGGCCGTTTAGATTATATTATTATTATAAATATTGTATTAGCGTTGTCGGTGCGTGAGATTGTCCGAGGAATAATCAGGGAGAGAAGGGACTCACGATTTCGTGCTGTGCGTAAGCGCAGTGATTCTAATGTTTTTCTATTTTGAGTCTATTGAGAATAATGGATGTTTAGTTTTGTGGGTAATCCGGTAGGGAGATCGTGTATTTTTTTTAATGTAAATAAATGGGAATTGAATTGAAGAAGTTTGTAAATCGCTGGTGTAATATTTCTTGTAACTAAAGCATTCTTGTGCGCTGCATATGCAAATAATAAACAATTTAATGTATCCTTCAATTTTTTTAACATGCAAACAAACAAACAAATTGATAATCAAACGTGATCTATCATATAAATTTGCGAAATAATCGCGTGACGTTCGCTCTGGAACTCGAATGCACAAACATTTCGAAAAATCATAAACGCCCGCGAACAAATCTAAACTGTTATTTGCCTAATTGGATCGCTAGATTTATGTGCAAGAATTTTTTCAGACACTTCGAAGGCGAACACGTTCGGCAAACGCACATATCAAGGCTCTCAAGGTACATATTTTATATTATATTTTCGCGTCGTCGTAAAAGGACTACCACTAAAGGAGGCCGCCATTTATCATAATCGGTACCCCGCTCGATTATAATAAACATTTTATTTATGTCCGACGCGAAGCCGGTATGTATAACGATTTCGTCTTGTGTGAATATGTCGAATTCCTCCGAGGTTCACATGGAGTCTCTAAATAAATTAGAGGGTAACAATCGTTTCTTTATCGTTATTATTATATTTTTTGTTGTGTTATTTTTTCGGTATCCACGCGCTGTGAGTCACGAGTGGGAAAGGGTCTCCTCCGAGTCCCTCATTAACCTTCGATAGGGCGATAATCATCTGCAGCTCGTGTCTTCTCCTCCTAAGAGTTTTGTACCCTTGGTAAAGGGAACGTTTAGCCTTTCTTACGAATTATGTGGCTTTTTTATACGTGCCAGTCTGTCTCGATTTTCATACGGTGAAATGCGTATACGTGAGAAAATTTTACCGTATTCTGTTTTTTATACGCAGAATCTGATGATCGAATTTTAAATAATATACTATAGTATAATAACAATCTTGTATTCCAAAATCAGCAATCAAATATTCAAACAAAAAACCTTTTGTTCTTGACTAAGCATATGATATTCTCATATTGTACTTTCGAATAATTTCTAGGTCATTACAATTACAATACGTCCAAACAACAATCGATAAATCGATCAATTTCGTATCACTCACATACCCAATTTTTCTGGGAAAAAACCCCCATTTAAAGATCCCGATTTCTAGTCACGATCGCGTAAATGACAGTTCACCGACCGTTAACGAAATTTAGAACGAAAAAAAAATAAATGAAGTCGGATTTATATGGGTTGTCCCGTGTTGGCGTCGAGGTCCTCAGTAACCTGTGTTTAAGGCGTGCCAATCGTCTCCCAGAGGTCCCTCTTGACCCAAAGGGACCGCAGAAGGGCGCCGGGGAAAAAGACCAAACCGCAACAACGATCGTGTGTAAATACCGCTTTTTGTTTTCGTTTTGCGACCGCTCAATTTGTTCGGTCTATGCCGCGGTTTGGCTCATCATGGGCTTCGGTTCGATGCGGATTTTTATATTGTTTATGTGTTCGATACTTCAATTAAACGACTCAATATGTAAGGGTTTACATGTGTTTTTTAATAAATTATATCAAAATTAAATTATTATATTATGCGCGCCGTTTTCAGAAGACAAAATATCGAATGCATGTAACACATAATTATCATTATGTTCACATTTTAATTATAGTAAGCCGATACTTGTTGGTTTCCTTTTCACGCGTCTAAATTATATGTGTATGAGAGAAGGATGGAGGCTTAATTTTTTTTTAGCAAACGAGATCTCGCGGTCGGGTAATGTTCAAACGTGAACGCGTTTGTCCCACGTTTTCACCTGACCCCGATATGAGTACAGTAAAACTGCATTTTATGAGCACTCTTTGCTTTATTTAATTTAATTAGACTGTAAATTATTATTAGACATATTCAATTATCATTATAATATATAACATTCCTCTAAACATTTCAGATATTATTAGAAATTTAAATACTCTTCTATTTGGTAATACGGAAAATTTTTATTTAATAAGATGAAATCTAAAATTATAATATTTCAGAACAGTGATCAACGATTATATTCATCTACAGATCTTATCACATGTCAATTAACTTCAATAATCAATAAGAACACAAATATAAGTTTCTAATACAATTAAAATGGTATCAAATTAACCCAACGATCATCTAAGCAAAAAATTGTTTTTGTACAATCAAATGAAGTCTTGAAAGTTATTTTTTTGCGATAGAAGTAGAGTTTCTTTATCGATCGATTGTTGTGAACCATTTCAGACGATAAGCGGGTCTAATCTGTCGAGACTGTTGAGGTAAGATGATACATTTCGGTGTGTCTCTTGTGCATCTATGTTGCGCCCCTCTAATTTGGGGTTTTACTGAACAGGGGCAAGGCCGAAAGGAAAATACCCGAGGCGCCAGCTTCAGTCGAGCTACAAGGAAGTTCGTGGGAAAAATGTTTCAAAATTTAAGTTGATATTGAAAATATTAATAATTCAATAATATTTTTAATTTTTCAAATTGTAGAAATTTATTTTTCAAATTTTAATTTTCATGAGGGCATCTATTGATCTATTGATAATCATTCAAACTTCATTAATCGATCACAAAATTTAATAATTTGATAATTTATAATTAAATCATAGTAATATATTGAATAATTATCGATTTTCATAAAACGTTCTATTAATTTGGTAAACAATAAAATTATTTTCGAACGTCACTGTATGTGAATATGTTGCGGTTACGTCGAAAATTTTTTTCCTGTACTTCGTAGTATTTTACAAGTTACTGCGATATCTAACCGCTTATTAACAACTGATGGGATTTTCGTAAAGTATCAGGTGCATCAAAAAAATAAATAAATAGTATAAATTCGCAACGTTTTCATTTCAATCAAAATAAACTTTCATTCAAAATTAATTTACTTCAAGTACGAAAAAAAATCATTATAAAATTATACGTATTGGACAAAATGTGATAATTTTTTACAAAAGATACTAATTTATATTTAATGTGCAGTCCCTGCAACTATTAAGAGGACACGCCAATCCTTGAACGATCTGCCGTTGCCCGATTATTAACTTAACGACTATAACGAACTTCAATATATAATTAATATGACATTACGTCCGATTTGACGGAAAACCAAAGACATAGCAAGAGACGCAATCTCTAAAAAGTCCCACATAATGAAAACCCTTCTCAGAACTTAGATACAAAAAATATTTATATATATTATTAAATTAATTCGGGGCACGGGCTTCTATGTCAGCCGGGCATCATGAAATCGACATTTACTTTAAAAAGAGGTCCTTGATGTGAAAATGATGACTTCCTATTACGCACACGTATACTTACGATATTATACCGGTTCGCCTCGCTTTCGTACATCTATTTCATTACTCGGGTGTAATTTGAATCGTAAATGGTAAACGCGTGAAACTGTAATTTCGATGTGGCGTAATATTATAATGTATATTTTTCCGCGATGGTCGAGTGGATGTTTATTTGAATAGTTTGAAAGTATCGGGAAAATCGATGGTTTTGAAAAGTTATTCGATGATGATGGTATCGTCGTGGTATATTATTTAATTTGATTGCCTTATTATTATCGACAAGTGATGATGGCGTGCAATGAACACGAGCTTGCCCAGTAGCAGCACGCGCCTATAGGGCACCATAATTTCACCATCACGCAATCTTGAAAGATCACATGCGTGTTTTGTAAAATTTGAATATTTTTTATAAATATAATATTCAATTATTATCGATCTATTTAAAGCTAAAGTATATCGTTGTCTCTTTATTTTCGATTCGCCATCTAGAAGTTCTCATAATCGTTTTAACTATACAATGATTGATGGTTCAAAAGTGAAACAAGACAAACACTGTGGGAACTTCTGACGTTACAATTCACTGTTTCAATAATCTAATTATTCTCAAAGTGATTGATGGCGCGACTAGAGCGTGTTTGATGAGTGCGCATTTGTCAAAATAGAATACGTAGCAAAATAGCGTTGACGCTTCAATCAATGCGATTTTTTATCAACACAGTGCTCTGTTTATCGATTGTATTCGAAAACGTTCTTTGAATATTTGCACTTTGACGTCGGTAGTTGATTTGAAAGCTGCTTCGTCAGACGCGCGTGACAGGGGGCGGATTTTAAACGACTTTTTAAATAAATTATCATATTTCTGATGAAGGATGGTAATAAACGAGCCGGTGTTTTTCAGGCGTGGCCAACCTTTGGATCAATTACGATTGTGTGAACGAACTCCTCTCGGTGACTTGCAATACCTCGAACTATACCCCGATGACGTTTGCGACCTTTGATATCTTTTAAATTAACGTCATCGTACATCTGCAAATCCGAAATATATTTTTGACATCATCGATTTCACAATTTATTAATTTTATTTATTAATTTTATTGTTGGTGCGTTCTTCAGGCACGTGCCGCATAAATATTTGAAATTTTTCTTTCACAAACTTTGATGATTTCCGACGTTCCATTAGAGATTCACGCTGGCGGCAAAAAGCTTCCTCGGTGGTGCACAATTTTCCATCAAAAATCGGTCTATCACGCGATCAATTCAAACTTTTGCGGTCTGCCCAAGAAGCGATGATTGCCCAATTATGTCTCACCGTCAGATTGACTGACAGCTGCCAATCAAGGAATCGTCCTTGTTCGACGATTTATAACAAAAACCGAAACGAAACCCCACCTTTCACATATGCACGCATTCTTCAGTTTCCAATAATATTTATGTATTCTCGAGATGGTTTTTTATGCTCCGTTATGTATATTAATCCTCAGGTTCATGCATATTCAAAAGTTCGGGTGAAATATGCGTCCCGTTTTTCGTTTGAGCGGAGGCTTTTTTGCTACCGATGTTTGTTAAATATGCTCGCGGTATACAATTTTCGAGTCGTTTTAAAGTGAGCGATTGCCTTATTAACATATTAATTTGAAAGAGTTCTTTCTGTTTCGTATTTCGAAACGGGTGAAAAACTATAAATCACATTGAAAAATCGACGTAGAAATCGTTCGAAATGAAAACGATCTATATAAGAAATTTGCAAATCAAAATCTTAACGCAATTATAACAATCAATTACAGTAGTAGATTAAACATCATCCATTGAATACGATTCATCAATCTTTCCAATTTTTAACACTGAAAATCATTATTTTGATCGATCGTGTTCCATTCAGCAATGGACATCGCCACAATAAGACTTGCCTATCTTCGCGTGCTTGCGATTAATAAACTAACAGTCGAAGGCACATCGCAAAGGGCCTAAGAAAGCCCTGGGCATAATTGCGGCTCTAATTCACCAATCGAAGCGATTATGATTTACGGCCACAACTCCGGTTATTTACGATCGCCGCCAAAGATGACGCGCACCGAAAAGACCACAAATCAACATCAACATCAGCGATTTTCGCGGAGGCCTCTGGATGTAGTTTTCAGGAATCCTGGGCGCTAAGTTTTTTCGGGTGTAATACATCAAAATTAATTTTGACTCGAAAATGAGGCGAGGTTCGTTAAGGAGGTGGAATCGCGTGTTCGAAAACCCGGATTTCGATCTAATCGTTTTGGGATTTTACTTTAATTCGATGCCCAAATCGCGTTTAATTGAGACCAAACCGATCTGGTCGGTCAGTATCATCATATATCACGTGAATGTGGATTTGGCTATGTGAAAAATCTTTAGATGTCTAGGGTTGATTGAAATCACCATATAATAAATATTATTAAAATATTTATTCAAGATAAGTTGATAATATTTGTATGTACAGATTTGTATTAGAAATATAAAATTAATATAATTTTCTATTTAATGAAATCATCTTACTATTTTCATAATAAATTTTCATATTTAAAAATATTATAATGTCTAATTTTTCTAATATATTATATTAATGAAGAGCCCTAAAAATTTTCAATGCACGTTCGATTCATGATTTGAAATAAATCTTTCGTATTCGTCCGAATGAAATCTTTGACCCAAAACAATTAGAAGCTTTCCTTGTAAAAAAGCGAGATAGTTTCGTTAAATTGGCCGATTTCCTCGATTTTTTTCACCGAACAAATTGTTCGAAATAGCGAACGGGATAATTTCAATCAATCAAATGCATCCAGCTCAAAGCAATAATTTAGTATTTTCTTTTCTCGAACCTGGTTTTTTTTCGTGGACCGAGAGGTATTGATGCGATGAATAAAAGTTATCGTTTTCCTTTTACACATATGCGTTTCGACCTAATCATTTTATAATTATTTAATTCAAGTATATATCAAAATTTAGTTGGTTTAATTTGACCGTTTCGTAGAATCATAAAGCACGATCGCTAAAATTTCATTTTTTTAAACACATCAAAAACGTAATATTTTTTTGTTAAAATTATAAAAATACAATTTATTTAGAATGTTGTTTTTTTTATAATATTATTTGAAATAAGATCGTAATTTTATTTGCAATAATTATAATTTTTCGAATATTTTTCGTTAGGCGACATCCTTTGGTGACAACTGTGAATCCATATGACACCATTAGATGTCACCACTAGTCACGCAAACTGAAAATTAGTTTTTTTTCCGTTAATTTTTCAATCTCAATTAGTTTGATTGAAATCAGGTTTTTATCGAAAATTATCTAATTATTTCATCCAATAATAAATCAAAAAAAATTGCTTGTAATTCTTACCGCGAAAATAGACATCTTGCATAATCATAATTTGTTTTTCTGACTAGATGTTTTTATCGCCATAATTTCGCAAATTACTGTATTTAGTTTAGATTTATTCATTTAAGTTTATGCCTTTGTTATAAATTTTTATTAATAGATTAAAGTTCAATCTAAATAATTCAACATTCAAGATTTTTTTCTCATAGAAATTCAAAGATTTGCGTCATGGAAAACATAACTGACTTGATTTCTTTCTTTTATTCATTCTTTGTCAAATGGGATCGAATAAAACGACAAAAAAATAATTTTCATTTTATAATATATTTTATTGTTCAGATATTTTATTTTTTGGTTCACATCAAATTAACTTAATATTTACATATAAATATACATTATAATATAAGATATCTTAAATTTTAAATATAGCTACAATAGTTTTGAATTATACAATAATATTTTTCTACGAAATAAAATGTACACAATAATAATACTGTCATTACAATTGTACTGTTGTCACATTTGTTGACTTACAAAATATTTACTAACCGTCTTTTTACAAGTATTCGATTTCACATACTAGAATATAATATTACGAGGAACCCGTAAATGGATTTGATACTACACTTAACATTAGAGTGAATTATTTACAATTATCACAAATAAAAATGGTTTCAAATTTGAGGTAAAGGTAACTGCACATTGGTCTTGAATACAATTAAGAATTAGTTAATTAGCAAATAATAAAACTTTAAATTTTTTGGAAACGCAATCGATTAATATTATCAGTCTTACGAATAACCCATTTCTGATGTGCAAAGTGGATAATAATAAGGGTTAAAACATTTTGAAATTTATTCAGTCAATTAGCAAAAATAAATTAATATGGTTATTTTAATTATTAAGTTAAGATCTTTGGCTGTGATCTTAGGACGTACAGTTTGAAAAAAATTACATTTGGATGTGTCATTTTCGTTAAAAAACAGGAACATATATTGAAACGCAATAAATTAAGATTGTAAAAAGCGTGCGATTGTGGGCGATTTATGACAAAAAAAAATAATATACAGACACAAAATCGCATAAATAACACGCTTCATTATTTTCCTTATTATTATTTTTTAATATAAATCATTCATTATCAACGACAATAATAATAAACGTTGCGTGCACGCAAAGTAAAACCTTTCAATGTACGATCACGTCGCGCGTTGACCAACAACACCGACGATAAATTCTCAGTTTCGGCTCTCACATATAATTATTATAATTGGCGGGAGAGAGCATCTTCGAGCACACAAAATCGTATAAATTGATTATTCGGCGTCGGTGGGCGTCGCGACGCCAAGTGTGCGTAGGTCGGGGTCACTAATTTATGTCCGATGACCTCACGGACAACACTGAATACAAAAATGCAGTGGGTGGACGTTGCACAACGTCGGATGCACGCAATCTATCTCTTCATGATGTCCTCTATCGAAAAGCCCAGCGCTTTCTTCTTGGGCTGCTGCTGCTGCTGAAGACTATGGTGCGACGAAGTGGTAACGCCTTCGGAGCCGATCGGCGATAATGTCTTCTGGGACAGGTCCAGCAGGGTCGGAGGTGTCTCCACTTGGCTGGTGGAGGTCACCTCGGGGCAGCCGTCCATCTGTGCCAGGTGTTGTTGCTTGTGGTCGGTGTGGGTCAAGAGGTGGGTCTTCAGGTTCGAGCGCTGGTTGAAGCTGCGGCCGCACACGGGACACTTGTGAGGAGATTCCTCCATGTGGAGGATCTTGTGGACGGCTAGGGTTCTCGATTGGCAGAAGCCTTTGCCGCATTCGCTGCATTTGAACGGCTTTTCTTTCGAGTGGATATATCTGCAAATTAAATTATATGGTCAATTGGGTGTTAATGCGGGTTTTCCTGTAAGAATCGTAATTGCGCTTCTGGAAATTTTCAATTCTAGAAATATCGATTGACGCTCGAAGCGGTATAATATTTGATCGCAGGAGGAAATACTTCGTAATAATACATTTAGACGCAGAGGAAATACAATATTTATCTTGTTAGGTCAACAATAACGGTTGTCTTAACTAAATTTCCAATAAGAATATTTAGCGTCAGTGTGGAAATCACAGCTGGGTCAAAATTTCACTTCTAAATTCTCACACTCGAGAGTAAACAAATCCTACGGAAAACAAAAGTGTTTCAAAAAAATTCCCGGAATTCAACCGGTTATAGCGCGTTTCCGCGGAAAAGATAATCCAAACTCAAACACGCGTGATTAGATATTGAGTAACACGGCCGAAAATAAAATAATATTTTAAAACATTACAAACCTGTGGTCTCTAAGATGATCTTGCCGTCTGAAAGCTTTTCCGCAAATATCACAGGAATATGGCCTTTCATCAGTATGCGTCCTTTCGTGTATCAACAAATTGTACGATTTAGTAAATTGTCTATGGCAGTATTTACAAATAAACTGCTTCTTTGGTCTCGCACTAGGTCCTCCGGCTTGCTTCGGCGGTTGTCCAGGAACTCTACCCCCAGGATGCATCTTTTGCAAATCCATCGAAGGATGATAACTCCTCGACGCTTGATGATACAAAGCCGCATTCCTAATCCACTGATTCATCAATATCGCCGGGTACGAAGCCGACGGCGACAATCCCATATAAGCAGCCAAAGAAGGATGATTAGGATAGGGAGTGTGAGGAATTTTGTTTGATTCGTACTGGAACAAGTGGTGTTGATGGTGAGGCGGTTTGTTGTACATGAGTGGATGAGGTGGCGGCGGGATCGGTGGCAATTGAGGTGGAGGTTGTTGGTGCTGATGGTGCATCCACGTATGGTGTTGTTGGGTCATACAGTGTTGCTGGGTCATGTCCGATTCTTGGTCCAAGTGTTGGATTATCGGATGGCGCGCTTCTGGCGTTCTTGGCGGTGTTGGAAGAGCGGGACTTCGCGGTTCACGTTTTACACGATCTGGCGATATTGCCGGTTCGTAATCTGTGAAAATAGACTTTGTTATTGAAATTCTTATGAGAGAACAAAACACGTTTTAAAATTAAATCTATTAGGATTTTAAGTTTTTGAAAAATAATTTAATTTTGCGATCATTTTTGGTGCAAATCAAATTCCAATACTAAATATATTTAAAATATTCAAAATGCAACGATGAAAATAAATGGTGCAATAAATTTGATACATAAAAACGTACGTAGAAATTGAAAAACCATAAACGTAAATATTATCAAATGAAAAACAATCGATGAATATCATATTTTTTTATATTCTGACGCAATTCAGGCCATATAAAAATATGCATAAGTTTTGAATTTGATAGTAAAAACGTAGGTGTAAATAAAAAAATGATCCGTCTTTTGAAAGAATTTACGTTTATAATGTTGATAAATTAATTTAGAAGTCAATCTTGTATTTCACATACCCAATTGAATTTAACAAAATTGAAAAATTTATAAAAACGTCACAAAATTAGGCCTAAACATAAAAACAAACAATAAAACAACATATTCACCTGTTATTTTGTCGAGATGTTCTTCAGCATGCATCAAATCGGAAGCCATCGAAACTATCATCAAATAGACCGAAACAAAAAACTTGCAAAAATCAAATCCACTGTCCGCACACTCAAATATCCATAACACGCCAAACACTAAACGATACACTTCCACAAAATATTTCAAAACGAAAATATCGAGCCAGACACCAAAATCGAGAGCGACAAGCACAACTGTCCGTCGGCTACAACGGCCGAGCTCGAATGATAGAAAGCAAGCCAAACGGAGGCGGTGCAACGCCCGAGCGAGGGGTGGGGGTAATCAAAGGGGCGCCGCGCCAATCAGAGGCGAGCTCCGCCTGGGGGGCGGGGCTTGAGAGTTGGAAGGGCCGCGAAGCCCCGCCCATGCAATGAGATGGTGCAGTGTCGCGCACGTACCGTTATGCAAGTGGATGCACGGTTTTTGTTTTGTTGGATATGTTGTTGGTTGGGTGTTTTCGTATGTGGTGTTTGGATTTGAGTGTAATTTGATTTTTTTTTGTTTTTTTGAATGGTGTATTTTGGATTTTTTTGTGTTTCAGTAGTGTTGCATCATATGGAAATTTTATCTAGATTTGTGTTATGGTTTTGTTTTTGAAAGTTGATAGTTTGGTGGGACCGTTCAGGTAGATTTTCTTATGTCGTTTGAATTTTCATGTTTCGATTACTGTGATCTTCTTTTAGAATTGTGCATTTTGGGTGTTATTTGCATATTGTGTTTTATGTTAGGATCGAATATTGCACTTTGCAGCATATTGAAATGGTTATGGTTTCACTTTTTTTCTTTATGGTTTCGTGTTCGTTGTTTGTGAAATTTGGCTTTTGATTGCGTTCTAATCGGTGAATTTTCGATTTTAAAATTTTGAATAAAAGCGTGTACATATCTATTTTAGAACAATGAAGATTTATTATATGTAAAATGTAAAAAAAAAACGTATCGAATCTATGTTTTTAACTCTGTATTGTATTGACAACATAATGATCAGTGACAGTGATCATGATTTATTATATTAATTTCACGTCTTTAGATAAATCAAATTTTCATATATTTTTTTACACTGATTTCATGAAACAATTTGATTTTCGTTATAAATAGCCGTGAAGTATACACGTATATACGGACTCTATGCAAGTTTTGTATCTTTTATTCGTATCATTTCATACGTTTAAATTTCTAACAATATAAAACGCTATAAAAAAGCGACGATTTGATCGACGATGCTCAACAGGGCGTGCGTTGAAAAACAGACTTTTTTCACATAATAAAGTATCCCTTACAAATTTTTATAATGGGGTCGTTAATTTCCTTTTGAGAACGCATTGAAGGATACCTTTCGCATTGTGTTCACAGCAGAACGCCCATGCTCCAACGCTTTTGTAAGCCTTCGATACAGCATAAAAAAAATTAAATAAACGCTATCTGTGCCCTTTTATGGAATCCGAAATTTATTCATATAAGTAATACTTATACTTATATAAAGCTTTCTATTATCATATTATGACAATTCGATCGAATTGAAACGTATTTTGTATACCTAAATGTTTCAGGTAAGTGCTTCTGATTGAATAACGACGCTTTTATTGTAAAATAAAAGGACATTTTACAATATAGGGTAATCAAATCAAATATGGAATCCAATATTTATTCATAAAAAATATTAAGTTTTCTATGATCATATTATGATAACTCGATCGAATTAATGTATTAAGTATATCTGAGTATTTCAGGTAAGTGTTTCTAGCTGAATAACAGTGCTTTCAGTGTAAAAGAAACATTTTACATAGTTCAATCAAAACAAATATGGATTCATTGTTACAAATGCACATATGGATATCTAAATTCGATCCAATGAATGTCTAACAAATAAGCGAATGTTGCACTCGCGATAAGACATCCATCCTTGCAACCATATTTCC
The DNA here is from genome assembly GCA_009617725.1 of Hydropsyche tenuis. Taxonomy (NCBI): domain Eukaryota; kingdom Metazoa; phylum Arthropoda; class Insecta; order Trichoptera; family Hydropsychidae; genus Hydropsyche; species Hydropsyche tenuis. Next base: position 545,227 of record VTON01000057.1, on the reverse strand, counting down.
GGACAAACGTACGAGCCTATGGCACATCAATAAAGTGTAAACTGTGAACAAACTGTCGGCAAATTTGGTAATTGATTTTATATCTTATCGATGGCCCGATAACGGCGTCGGCCCTTTGATGTTATGGCGGTTTATCACCGACTAGCAAAGAGAACCAACACCTGTTGACTACTGGAACATGCCCTATGAATTAGGGCCCCCTCTCGAATCTGTCCCTGTGATGGATGCCGATTGTAATTCATCGCAAATATATCGTGAATAATCATCGGTCTTCTCCCCTCTCGGTGTTTGCTATCGGCATTGGCAATCAAGTGCTGCGAATGCTATTCTAAAAATGGAAATGTCGATTTCGATACACATTCTCGAGGTATTGGTTCAAATTTGTCGCACGTTGAAATCTGAGATTTTTATCTAATTCGTTTTTGGGATAAACGAGAGCGTGCCTCGATTCCTATGCAATTATATCCATCAAACGTCTCGCGATAAGATGGTATCTGTTACTATCTGTTATTTGAAAATCTAATTTTCAAATGTATTTATTTTTAAAAGATCATTAATCATATTGATTTCTTGATGTAAGTATATTTTCATATGTGGATTCGGAAAAAATATACCATCGAACTCGTCTGAATCGGACCAATTTTGAATTGACTCAAAATATAATATCGTAGATGGGGGAAACTCGGATAATTCCGTGATATAGATAATTAGACATACTAGATTTGACCATTTGAGAAGATTTTACACAAAATTAGTAAAGATGTATAACATCTAAATAATAGTTCAATTGAAAATGATGTAAGTAACATCGATGCTTTATGATAGTAAATTTTTTTTGAATTATTTTATAATTATAACTAACGCTTAATATCACCAAATTACCCAAGTTTCCCCTGTTTATTACAGAATCAAAATATAGGAAGACGAATAATGATCTTAACGACTATTTACTGATATAAACTTATACATCATCGAGCTCATTAAAATCGCAGTAACGTCGAGTTCAAAAGAAAACGTCGTAGTACGCGTTTCACTCGTCGTTCAATGGCACAGTGGTAAATCTAACATGTGCAACTCCACTTGCATAGTCACATGTAGACATATATTGATGCAATTAGATGAAGAGTGAGAGAGAGCAATAAACGTGTAAGTCGAGTCGTAGTCGCGCGCGCGCAATATGACTGAATCAATACGCGCAACAATAAACAAGCCCCTCTTGGACAGAAATAAACAACCGAATGTTTAACACCTATATTTGCTCGGCGGCACTTTGATGCTCTTGGATCAGTGGTTTTGAACTTTTAAATTGTTCCGAGGCCCTTTGAGGGCAATTAGCGCGGAGAGTTGAGCGTTCGGTGTAATAAATTTGATTCGTAATGAGAAGATTGAGTGTACGTTTTAAATTTGAAAAAAATGTTTTAGATAATGATTTTTGTGGTATACGAGTGTAGTATTGAATGATTCATAATAAGAGGTTGAAGAAAAAATGTTGGCGTTTCGAGCTTTTGTCGGTCGGTTGTTTAATGACAGTTGGTCGACAAATGTTACTTTTTTCTTATTAAGATTCGTTGTTCTTTACTCATTTCGAATTTTTATGTGTTTGACATTTTTCATATATGTTCTGACAATGAGTGACAAAACTCATTTCGCCGAAAGATGTACGATATGTGGAAACTAAAACTTTTGCTCGGATAGGAAACTTCGTCTACGCATTTCAAAGTGCCGACAAGTATGATACAATAAAAAAATCTGACGGTGGTACAATTAAAATACACAAGTTATCATTCTTTGATAAACTTAATCTGATGTTCAATTTGTAATATTTTCCTGTTTTCGTAGAAACTTTAACATTTTTATAGTTTTATAAATAATAGACACTTATCTTGCAGGAATCTAAAAATATAATTCTCAGGAACGAAATTAATAGCAGTAGTCATAATATTTAATATTGTTTCATAAAACATAGGTGTGTTGTTTCGTTACTCATCAGTTTTTTAGATATATTTTCTCGTAAGATTTTCAATATAATTAAACCAAATGAATATAAATAAACCAAACATTGAAACTCGATTTCATATTTTCGACCAAATATTGGGTTCTTTTCGCAGTAAACGTCGTTCAATCCTTTGATTCAAATATCAATCGAGTATCCGAAAAACGACCATCTTCGAAATGCGATCGATTCCAATTATACATTGAGTAATCGAAAACCGACAGCTTTTCTCATAATTGCACATGTCTAGACCACCTCATCGTTTCGAATTTTACCGACGCCATTTTATCCTTCTGTTTATTTTTTAACACTGCGGTTTCAAACCGGTGTCGATTTCGTTCTCGATGAACCGAAAAAGTATTCAGGATAAATTGTATATAGTAAAACAAATATGCGAAACCGACTGAAACACACATCGAAGATAAATATTATTACAGCAGCTGTAAAAAAAAACGCATTCGAGTGGACTTTCATGAAAAATTTCCACAGATCGATTTAATTGTTGTGATAATGAATATCATCGTTATAGAGATTATTCGATTATCGACGATGCGTCAAAAATTATTTTATTGAATAATTATCGAAAGAATTTCATGATCTCGCTTCACATTTTGAATTACGTCGTTTTCTTCGCGCAATTTGATTCCTTATCTTTGAAAGTGCGTAAGCATTCTCGAATGCGACACGTTTGTTCGCTTCGGTGATGCTTTGATCATCATTTGAGCAAGTAATTCGGGTATTTTCAACACAAAAAAGACGTGTGTGGTCTTAAAGGTCCGCGTTTATTTGTGGCTCCGTTACAAGTGTAAACAAGGGTTGGCAAAAATGTCAGGGCTGCAAGCAAACAGTGCAACATCCTGGCGACTTGCATCAGGTCGAAAGGATGTTGCCAAATGGCCGACGAGTATGTAAATATTGTAAGTGCGCACACTGTCATTCGAAAATATGTGTTTTTTCAACATTTGCCTGGTAATAAGAAATCCCCGTTTTGGCTCCGAGGAAATTGGTTATTTACAGTGTTTGATCGCGTTTTAAAAATTTGCAATAGGACAGAAGAAAAAAAATACCGTTATTCTTTCAATAATATCCTTTCAAGAGTCCCTTTCTTTGTTTTCGAAATTTGTGTTTCGTACAAACAAAGAAACCTTCAACATTATCTGACGAAGTGATTATTCACGCATTGTCAGCACATATTTCAAAATTATTATAATTAAAGACAAAATCAATATAATTTTCAGCTTTGGAATGTTTCATATAATGTTGAAATGTAACCGAAATGTTCTCACACTTGTACTTTTGAAAGAAAACCGTTTTTCTCCGAGAATCATTGTCGATAATCGATATTTTTACACCTTCAAGGATATTTCCGCAGAAACGTCCCCATATTTTGTATAGTATTGTATTCAGAGTTGTAGACGATTGTTTCCGTTTTTATTGATTGGAAGTCGGTCAAACAATGAGGTTTTGTACTCACAACATTATGGTTATTTATGTCTTTAGTTGGTTGCTGACACCTTATAGAAAATGCACCTTTTCTTGCATTCGGCTTCTTAGAATTTATCAACGATTTTCTACCACGGAGGTCATTATTATCATGAAGATTGATGTATAAAATAGAATTAATAAATAGAAATAGAAAAAAATAATAAGTAATACGAGATACAACTTTCGAATTTTCATTATTCATGTGTAAAATTTCAAAACAAGTTTCAATTTTAAAAGAGTTATTCCAATTTTTAAGTATCGAATTCATATAATTTCTATGACATTTTCAACTTCAACGGTATGTGCATTTATATTATTTCATCGATGATATATGACGTATGCAAGCTCTTCTGGGCCAACTTCTTCGGAAGAACCGCAATAAAATAATAAAAGCACAAAAGGACAATTCCTGAAACGGAAAGCTATTAAATCTATAGATATGGGTTTTTTCCTTTGTCGTGTGCCTTGTGTTCAATGCAGTTTTGTCTTTACTGTTATTGCAATGAGTCTTTATGTAAACACATAAATTACTCCTCTAACCTTCAAATGAATGGAACAATATATTTCGTATTGCCAAAATGCGACAGTTTCGGTTTTGTGTTTGTTACAAGAAAAATCATCACGCTTTTAGTAATCATCACGTTCAAAACATTTAGTAAATTTTGAGTTCAAATATTGATATAGCAATTCGCAAAATTTCAATATCGTCAATGACGCGGATAAAACGTATTTACTACTGTTTGATTACTGGATAATAAAATTTGTCAGCTTTTATTACATTGGCGGTTTCTTTTTAATAGTAAAAAATCTCATTATCTTTTATTACTTGTATTTTTAATAATGTACCTTGTAAAATTTTTACAGTATGTGACCAGACTAATAAAACGATTATTTAGATAATCTCTGTGCTATTGAATTTCGGTTGATATATTTTTCATTTCGAATATTATTTATGAATTTTTTACACATAATTTTGTTTTTTGTTACGTTATTTTTCACTTTTCAATATAAAAAATTCGAAATTTCACACTCGTATGATAATTTTTTCAACATTCTTATTTATATGAGATTCGCGTGTTACATAAAATATATCGAGAGTAAAAATCAAACATTTTCTTCACAATATTTATATTTATAAATTAATCAACAATTTTCCATAGATTTCATACATACGATCACTTTTCTTGAACTCAAAATGTAGGCCAATTCATCGGACCTTTTATTTTTTCACATCTTGCAACCATCCGTCCTCGATTTTCGATTTTATCAAGGAAAATGCCGCCTGTCGTCGTCCCATTTTGCACGCCCTGTCATAATTCAAAACAAAGCCATTTTCAATAGAAGCCTAGTCCCTTTTCAGATTTGTTTGTCGGAAGTCTTTCGTTTTGTCTCTGCCGCTGCCGTAACTTGTATACTTTATTGCTGGCAATTAGGTCTAAAAGTCCATTTTTTTTCAACATCGAGCGTTTCGAATTTCCTATAGCTAGTATTTCTAATGAAAATGACTTGATTTTCAAAATAGCATATTGATTCGATCATTCACACGTTTCAAATTGAATAAAAATAAACACTAAAAAAATAATTGTTCATTATAAAATGAATATGAAAAGAACATCCAAGTTTCATTTTTCGAAAAATTTTAATGCAATTGTGCATCGTTTCGATATTGCGATGCAATCAAATTCTCAGAATATTAGTGTAACATGTTAAAGGAAATGTTTTCGGCAATTAGCACTTTTATGGTGGTCATAAATTTGTTTGAAAGGGTCGAAATTGCAGCCTTGGAGGAAAGGGTTGTTATCGCTCCCGACGGGGTTGCTTTCTAAACGGTACCATTTTGAACGAGGACAGTTATTCAAACGGACTTTGTCGCATTGAATTTGAAGAAACGGCGAATGAACGCATTGTTGGGGAAATATTTTGTTGTCTGCCCGAAGATAAAATACGACTCGGCCAAAGAAAGTAAATTTTAGCGGAACGAAAACTGTATATGCAAATGAAGGTCGATGAATTTCGGGAGTGTCGATCTGTGGTTCTTATATGGATATTTTATGTTAACGGTTTAGGCTTGTCGATTGTATTGATTTAGCGAAGTTAAGTGGGAAGTGGAACGGTTGGTAAATGGATGTGATAGTGAGTTATCGATTTGAAATCATTTGGAAAGGGCAGGTTTTAGTGTTTGAAGTTTTTTTTTAAATTTATTGTATTACAGAAAGAATATGTTCTATTGTTCTGTAATTGTTCTCAAAAAGGAGGCAAATGATGATGATATAATATAATATTTGCATAAGTTTGTAATTATTTTCAGTGATAATATTTGTAGAATAGAATTGCTTACTTTTGTTTCATTCTGATATATTCAAATACTTTATTTCAATTTACAAAATTTTTCTCTCAAATACGGAAATCAGTCCAATGGAAATTTGAAAACCACAGGTGCATTTTTGGTTCACAATAGTCCTGCATATTTACGGGCTAGCCACAAATCAAACGAAAACGAACCTCTTGAATAACTTTCACCGTTACGTCCTTGGGTTTCTCACTTTTGTTCCTTCATATAAAATAACTGAAGCGCAACATATTTGACAAAAATGTAACAGGATTATTATTTATTTTTACGACGAAGACGAAAGCGTTTCCTGGTTTTTATAAATTTATTTTATTTTCAAATATTCTAGTATTGGAAAAAAATTAATCAATCCCAGTCGCTTCCCAATTAGAGTTAAGTGTCTAAACACAACTTCTGTTCGCCATCATTCATCGATACCGACTTTTAAACTACGACACCTAACCCCTCATAAGATTTTAAGATTTCCTGGAACTACTTTAGTACTGTTAAATTGAGGAATTCTAAATATTTTTTTTACATACTTCATACATTGCAAACACACAAATTTTTGTTTTTAAATCATCATATTCAATACTTTTTCCTATAAAAAATGGTTAAAAACCAAAATTATTCTAGGATCAATATAATTTTTTTTCAATATCAATCAGCATTTCGTATGACAGATGTTCATTTATTTTTAAATGGTTCACAATCACTGTCGATTTTCAAAGACTATACAATCTGTTTCGAATGAATCCTCAAGAGGGTGACAATAAATCGTTGTAAGTTTTCAACCACGGCTGACGATTCTGGAAATACGATACGGATGTTGCACTTCATCTGGTTTTGCACCACTTGACACATTTCTACGAAGTGAATCTAGCGCTTTTGACATTGAAATGACACGCTATCTGTTTTTAAATTAATTGTGTGTTTTTTCGATCCACATATTCAATCATTATCTACAATGTGGGAGGCAGATCTCGTGTAACATCGCTTCTGTTATGACCACTGTTTTTTTTCTGAATCGCGTTATCTAGAGTTAGACATTTGTTTTTGTTTCGGGATTGAAAATTTTGAACTGTCATTAATCGTGGATGTTATTTCAAGTAATACGTGCTCATATGCTCGGGCTCAGAACGAATTCACCATGAAATCATTTATTTTGTTTATACACACATGTAACAGATAAATAATGATATTTGGCATATTAGACGTCTTTTTGAAAAGCGATCTAATCTTACCTTTTTTCCGTTGATTTTCCACGTTTTTGAAAGCGAAACGGAAACTGTCAATCGTTTCATGTTAATTCATGTGAAAAACTCTCACAAATTGTCAAAATACTTAAATTCTCATCAATGCAAAATTTAACATTATTCAATATCTTTGTTTACATTTTTTTATTGTGATAAATAATAGAAAAATACTTTTTAATTGTTATAAAATTCAAAAAAGCTTTTGAGAAGTTTTTATTGAAAACATCCATTGATTCAAATAATAAACAAAGACAGATTCGCACATACATTTATTGCGTACAGATTAAAATTAATTTGTCGAATGATTATTTGTATCGTTTGTATATTACGAGTCTTGAAAAAATCGATAGTATATTAGACGAATATTTTTATAAGAGTTTGTTTATGAAACCAAAATTTTTTACTTACCATAAACGTATAAAAATAAACTCTTACATCAAATATTTCGATATATCTTCATATAAATTTATTTTTTTAGATCATTTTTAATTTGTACTGATGTATAAACACTTTAGTTAAATACTCGAAAATCCAAACAAACACTCACAAAATACAATTTCAAAATCTAAATCATAATAAGCAAAACAAACTTGCGATAAAAAGACTCACAAAATATAATAAGCGGAATTCAACAGCAGACAGATCGTAAAGATAACTCAAAAATTTTCAAAAAATTAAACAAACATTCTTGTCAAATTTTCAACAAAAAAACGCCCACTTTTCGCTCGTGACGTTATCTGCCAGTACAGCGAGTCTCTCGTTTTTATTGCGTTCATGTGTGAAAGATAAACGATTCGGAAAGACTCCACGAATGTTTTACATATATATTTTTACCGATATTTAACACTTTAAGTATTTTTTTTCAAATCCAGACGTCGATTTAGCTCGCACTTTCGTACACGATGTGTTTCTTATCGCGAGGACCTCACAGAAGTACAAGAGCAACTTCGCCCACTCGAGTGGAAGAGGATTCGTGAAATTGCGAAAAAAATCTAAACATAATGTAGACATTCTAACACGTATCTTATCCGGTTGATTATTCGCTATAAATGTTTTGGTAATGAGAATCTTTCGTTTGTATTATTACGTTTTTAGATAAACGAGCGTAATCTGTGAAAGAAAATCTTGATTATGATCGTGTATTAATTTAACACTTAAAAATTTTAGTTTTCGTTTTAGATAAAATTATTACATATATGCTACTTAATTCTTAATCGATTTCCTTAGAAGTGAGATAAATATTATTTTGTTTATTTTTATATGAAAGGAGTATTTACTCTAATACCCATTTTCCTGTATTGGACGTTTTATAAGCAATTTACAATCATGAATTATTGAAATAACGAAATTTGATAAAACGACTACTTCAAAACTGTTTTCATTTTTGTTAACAAATTTTGGAATGCTTTTTCATCTAAATTTCTTTCTTTTTCTAAAACGCGTTATCTTCCCCTCTAATGATTTGACTTTTACCAAATATGAGATACAGTAGTGGGCTTTTTTTTAAATGTTGTTAAAAACTGCTATTTAAAATCTAGACACAATTAGTTTCGTATGGGAGCGTGAAAAATTTCGTCGTAAAATACAAAAGCAATTAAAACGTGTGTATTTGAATCGATTGCGTCAAATGCGATTAAAATTAACTGTAGCGAGGACGAATGAAAAACACGCCTTATTTCAGAACAAGAGTTGTGACATTGGGCGTATACGTCGTTTTAATAACAATGAATTATTGCCATATAAAGTCGGACCTACACTGAAAAATTAGCGAATATACATTTTTTAGATTGCATTGTTGTTTAGGATTCAAATTTAACATGATAATTGATGGATTGATTATTTTAAGTCTTTGTTCAAGAAGTGAATGAGTGAAATAATTCAATAGTCATTTTAATAGTCTTTCCTAACCTTATTTGTGCAATGCCCACTGCAACGTTTTAAATCTCCATACCTTCTCTATCAAAATGTTACCTAATAAATTCTGGAAAAAAACTAACCATTTTACCTATAAAAAATATATATTTAAAAATGCGTTTTTTAATAAATAAAAAAGTAATAAATACGATTTGAGTATTGTTCTTCCCCAAAAACATTCAAATTGTCCCACATCGGGAAACATTATTTTATTATCATCATATAAGACAAGGCTTTTCTAAAATACAAAAAAAAAATCATTTTGATAAGTGATACCAAAATAAATCTCCGAAAACTCTTTCGATAAAAACCTTCTATTCCAAAAGGACCAACAGTACACAACCACAGCCATCTACTAATCGCACCACTCCTCGTTCAACTCTAGACGATCAGAACGAATCGACACATAAAACAAAACCACTTCAGCATACAATTTTCAATTTCAACAAAACATTCAAACACTAGTGTAGGTCGTCCACGAGAATATTTCAGTCGGTGGTCCGACTTGTCGGCAGCGGCCTTTGTTTGCCGGATCAAAGGAGCCGCTCTGTGCTTATCTGGCGATAAGCAAACCACAATAAAACTGCTCAAGTCAAAGCGAACAACACCCTCCCCACTTCACGTGTGACGGTTATTGCTAATGTGACGTGTGTCATTTCGCGCAATGAGTCATACGCGCGAAATTCTGTAACAGAGACATCTAACGACGCCGCAAAACGTTCGAATTTCGAACCGTTTCGGCGGCTGAATCGTTCTTTTTGTTTGTGTGTTGTAAAATTGAAATGTTTGTGTTATATTATGAAGATTGGATGAGTGTGAGATAATGATTTGGATGTGTTCTGTTTCGTTTTTAAATATTTGTTTTGGTGGATCGTGAATACGTGATTGAATTGATGTTTCGTAATATAAATAAACTACAGAGAAATCCAGATTATAAATCACGTTTTTCCCGAAAATATATTTTTTTTAATTTTAAACCCCCATCCATGTTTTTCTTCTAATAAATTTTTTTTATAGATCTCCTCAAAAACGTAAAAACGGAGTTTCATCGAAAGTTTAAATGTTTCGAATGAATTGAGTTTCATCAATTATTGAAGTTAGAATGTATGTAGTTAATAAAAGGATTAGTGAATAGGTGATTTAGGAAAAAAATAATTTCAGTATTCAAATTTTTTAATATTACATTTATTTTTTTGTCAATGTTTTTGATAATAACGAAAAAATTTTGTAAGATATTGATCAAATATTTTTTTATAGATGAATCATTGCCAGGAATGCATTATAATATAATTGATTACGATATCAGAAGATAATTAAATTCATTAATTATTAATAGACCAATCAAACAAACCTCGAAAATATATTTAGCATTTTAAATTAAATTTAAAAAAATCAGTACACGCTTAATAAAAACCAATATTGACTAATCCTCGACTTCACATTTTAACGACAGTTTTATTCGAAACATTTGACAGCTTCCAGAGCAATAACTAATACGCTTCTCTTCAAAGGGGTGCGATCGTTTCGCTCAATTAACATTTTCCAACCACATGTAAAACAAAAACTGTGAGAAGCTCGTCGGCTTCCAACACCGGCTCAAATTTTCACCATGGATCGTCAGAACCGTGAAGAGTCGAAAACGACGACAAAAAAAGCACTTTACGATCAAAACTGGTGTAAAAACGCAAACTAAGTGCATTTAGACGGGCTTCGAAAGCTCCCAATTTTATTACATCGGTGGGTGACTATTTTACGATTCGTTTTGACCGTGAAAACGTATATTTTTTTCAATTGTGTATTATGCTAAAGCTGATTGTGAGTCGCATGTTGGTTCTTTTGTCGGTTTTGCAACTTTAGATGTGTTTTACGATTTCAATTTTTTTGTATAGTGCAATAAAAGGGTATAAGGTTTATGCAGAAGTATTCAAAGTAGTGTCAGGAAGCTAGGTGTGTTGTAAATTTTGTAAAAACCGATTTTTTTTCTATTGTAAATCAAGGTTTTCTATAGCATGCTATTTTAGTGTGAATTATTGGAATTTCAGACATAAAATTGCCAATGGTTTTATATTCAAATTTATTTACTTATTTATAAAATCGTTCATTAAAAAATTATAAATGCGACAAAATTATTTTTCATAATAATTATAAAATTTCGTTATTAATTAAAGATAATACAATAATACTATTGATCACATATTTTAAAACTACAATTCGGTACTAAAATCTTCTTCAAATGACCCCAAGAACACATTCCATTTGAAGTGCATCCCTTCAATCGCATCGGTCTGTCATTTAGCAAAAATTGCACTACATATTTTTCATCATCTGATGCATATGGTCTCAAATCGTTGCTTTCTGTTATACTGCAATGAAAAAAATATGTTTATATGTCAACATTAAATCATATTTCAAAAAAAATTAAATAATAATACAAACTCGTATAACACGACTGCTAAATTAGCAGCAAATGGTGTGTGTAATGAATCTCTATATTGACGATTATTTAACAAATAATCATTATCGGGTTCCAAAGGAATATAATCCTTATAAACTTTCATGTATGCCATCATCATATTCAAAGAGACATCGTGTCCAAACATAAAATATACCTTTTTATCGACATTTTTCGATTCTATGTAATTTTTAAGACGTTCCATCAAATTTTTTACTGTGTAACATCCTAACATGACATTGATTTCTTTTCCAGCGCCCGTCATGTAATAAGTTTCTAAATCTTTACCATATTCCAAGATCATCATATGATATTTGTCGAAAACTGAACACCACGGAGAAAAAAATGGTTGATGTCTAGTTCTCTCGTAACGACAATTGTTGTATATTATGTGTACATCTTGGGCGCTCAGTTTCATTCCTAATTTTTCGGATACTGATGAAACTACCTGAAAATCGTTATGTATTATTTAAATTATCATAATTTTAATATATAAAAATGTTTTTTTTATTATTACATAACGATAATTCGATGAGTTTTCAAATAATTTTGAATAGTATTCTTTGATATTTTGAATTTGATTTATCCATTTTTTACAATTCGACAGTCCCTGGAAAAAAATTGATTAGAATTGGATATATTTAAATATATTTTATTAATCGAGTATAAATACCAATAATGTGATGTTATTGAGTGTCGAAGTAAACGTTGAATTCTCTCCAAATGATCCGTTCACAAACATCTTCATCGAATCGTAGGTTCTTGGCACTAAAGTGTGTTCGAAAGAATATTTCTTCGAATTCGAAGGTTCGTCCAATAAATTTGGATATGTTTTCAAATATTTCTTTCCCATTTCGTACATATCTTTCAAACCGACATCGGTAAGTTGATCGGCGTGATCGTATACCGAATCATCCCATTTCCAATTTTTTATTGCTTCAAAATCTTTATTGCACAAATGCATATTGTCTCTGTTATTTTTCGCAGATTCCAAAAATTTTGTATGTATTTCTTTTATCGATTCCATTCGCATAACTTCGGTTGGAGATGGATTTCTCGTACCATGTCGAATCACCGCCCATAACATGACTTGCTTATGTGCTAAAAATAAAAATTAATTTTGATGATTCGAATAAGTTAATAATATAATTTTTTTTCTTACTAGCATTGTTTACAGGTAATGTATTTCCTCTCACGAATTTGTAAGACGTAATTCTTCCTCCCAACATGTAGGGATTTTTATCATTAGACAAGCAATAATGAGTAGAATTTTCATGTTCACTATTTATCATTTGGAACAGAAGCAAAACTATGAAGATATTTCTATTGATCATATTGCAGATCATTTCCTGAAATAATACATAATTCTCTGAAGTAATAAAACGATAATGTTTCCAGAATCGGGATTAAAATCAACGATAACGCTACCGTTTTCAAATCGATACATTATTATATCAGGTCATATTTGGATGTATTAACGAATGCATAGACAGGATGAAATTATTGTTATTCACTATTGACTTTAGTATCTTATCATCGCGCTTATAAATCCATCGTGACTATTTGCTATGCCGCTTTATCTATTAATTTGATTGTAAGACTTAACACAATATGTCGCGTCGAAATTTTATGCTTCAGCCATGTACTCGTATACTGTACGAAAATAGTATGTACTTATTTACTTTCAGTTTCGGAAAAGTAAATGGTTTCAATGAAAAAAATTGTGGGTAATAAGTAATAAAGGAGATTTTTTTAGGTACTCATTTGACTATTTCCTTATTTCACTTTTGCTTTCAAAGGAAGTTTTTGCATAATTTTGCCCTGTTGTAAATTCTTCAAGTTTTTTCAAGAAAACGCTTTTGCTTTTCTATGCATTTGAATTGTACAGATGAATTATCGAATACGTGATGAAATTTTGAATCAAAGAATGATTTAATCGATGATGTTTTCTTTTTCTCGTTTCCAGATTCATTGATTCTACATTGATTGACAATTTTATCAAATTTATTGTTTTATTTTTAGTTCATACGTCAAAATGTCAGTTTATCCATACAATTTCATTTCATATTTCAAAATCAGATATTGTCAATTTCGATCGAAACAATAACAAATCTTCACTCATCCGACATTCACAAAGAACGAAACAATATTTTCATATTACAAACGCAATTATTACGAAAAACACGAACAAGGCACGCGCATTCAAAGAAAACGAAGAATATTTCAGATAAAATTTATCTATTTGTACCAATTAGGACATAACTTTTATTGCATGACCGTTTTTTCGCCGCCTCGTCGGGAGTTAAAAGCTCCCTTTGTATCCGACATACTTCCAACCTTCTTAGGTACACTTTTTTTCGCAACGTCCCTTTGTAAACACGTAAATCACTTTTGTCCAAAACGGGCCAAATATTCGTTGGCGTACTGTAAATATTTATTGTTTCACGGTTCGCCTCCATTTGCCGGCAAAAAATGGTGGATGAGGACACGCGCTGCGAAGGACGACGTCCATCCTCGCATAACGGGTACGACAATGGATATTTAGAGACAATAATTGTACCGAGAATGTGGAATAATGGACGTTTTTTGGCGACAAAAGGGCGGCGCGAATTTGGGCGCATTATGCGCGCGGCGTGTGCGTTGAAAACATTCGTCAATATTGGTGTTTTTGTATTTTTGCGTGTACCTTCGAGGAAATTGCGTGAGGACAATGTATGGATGTTTGGACAAATTATGCGTAAAATGGGCTCGATTATACGTGGATGATCTGTGTTGTTCTGTTTGTTTTGAGTGAACGATTGGCCGAAGATAATTGTGTTTCGTAAATTGAATTTATTGTTAGTTGAAAAATTTTTCATGAACTAAAGCGACTTTTGTATGAGTTATTATCAAATTATTATCCAAATTAAATGATGTTATTTAAATAAAATGTTGACTTATTGTGAAATGTCTTTGATAGTTATTTTAGTTGAAATGGTGCTAATAAACTGGTAGTAAATTTATTTTCAAATTTTAGAAACTGATACTTGAAACTATTGTTAAACTATTGTTAAACTATTATTAAATAATTATGTATCTTTATTTAAATGTATACTCACTAGATTCATACAATGAAATTATAATACCTCTAAAGTGAATTTAATCGCTACTCTCAATTATATGAACTTTTGAAACTAATACTGACATTTAAACTGCTTTCTATATAAATAACAATAATAACAATTTTAATGATGAAACCTGTATTTAAAATTCGATTAAAAACACATTAATTTCCCTTAATTATCAAACAACGTGATAGAAAAATGCCAATTATTCACAAATTCACCGCATCTTTCAATAATATCACATTGTTGATCAAATACAAACACTTAATTACAGATTTTATTTCATTGAAGTGTCTAATTATCTATGATTTCTATACTTGAAATAAAAAACCAATATTCTTCAATTTCGATCAAAAAAACCATCACAGTCTTCCGATATCATCGCGAACGTGCCAAAACGCAACATCCAGATATAATTGAATAGATCCCAGCCGTAGATCATCCGTCAATCATCCGTCAAAATGGAACGATAAAGACAATCCTCGGTCGTTGAAAATCGAGTGGGCTGAAAGACGCAGATTTCAGCCGTGTTAATTTTTCGAACACCGCTTTTAATCGCGATCGTATCCTATCTGACAGCTTTACAACATTATCGATCTCGAGTATCGTAAAAGTCAACGATAGATTAATTAAGCTGGCTTCAAGGATGTTAAATACGACTCCTCATTGGCTACTTAAAATATATATTTGAAAAAAAAGGTCGTTCGGCACTTTGATACATCGTTTTTTCTTCGAAATTGAAACGTTTTATCGATGCAGATCTAATATTGGCACTCTTGTTGACACGATTTTGATTCGCAGACTAGATATACAAAATGCGCTCTTTCTGCGTGCTGCAAGCGTTTAATGTACCTCAAACTTTCCATGAATATAATTTTATTGAAATTATATGATTCTTATGAAAATAAACGCGAAAGTGCAACGAAAGCTCTCTTGAATGAAAAAGTTCCATTTGAAACGATTCGAATGATTCAATCGCGAATTTTTACGGTTAAATTGATGTAAATTTATGATTTTATATAAAATTCGTTGTATTTTTCATTGATTATCATAATATTTGTATAAAATTTCAAAGCTTTAAGGATTATCGTATGAATTTCGATGGTTTAAAATGCATATACGTTCTATTTCGATTCGAAATAATGAAATCTCACACATTTTTTTCTAAATCAAACATTTTTTTTTTAGTATTTATTGACAGTTTGAGTATTCACGTAGCCAAGTATGATTGTAATCAAACACAAGGAATATACTTAGATTTTTTTTGAAGATCTGGAAGTGTGACCGGTACGTGCAAGAAAAATCCACAAGATACACACAAACGGTATCAGCAAATACAGATCTTGTTAGCTAACTCGTTGACACGTCCTCAGATAACTTGTTTCGATATAGAGGTCGATATATTTTTTTATTTGTTCCCTTTGTGCGATTCGTTTAAATATTACATAGTAAAAAAGCGATTACGCCGCTCTTGTATAGCAACCGTGCCCTTATCGCATTCGAATAGTTGTATATTATTTCGACTACCGAAAACAGGATCGGCAAATTTCAAAGGACCTCTAATTGTAAAACTAGGACAAACGGAAGCTTACATCTCATAAAATATAATGGTAGAAAGCAGAAAAATTTGGAGTCAAGTGAACACAAAGGAAACCTTCTCGGAGCCATTTAAAACTATACTAATCCCGAGATCCTTTCAAAGGATACCGCCTCGGTGCATTTCCAAAAGCAATAAAGCACATTTTCAGACAAAAGAATACGGATTTCTATTATAAATTTTATCTGGAGCTCGTCTCTTTCATGTCGACGTTTCGAAATGGCAAAAGTCGTATAAATCGAAATGGTAATTTCGGGTATCGGTAGTTATGACGTGAGTACACGTTCGCGTGTTGCACGCAATTTTTTTCCACTGAAAAATGGCTTCATTTGCGATACATCTCGCGTTTATTTTGGCACTCACACCGTGGGGGGTTTCGATGCTGAAAATTAATAAACCAATAAATTTCGTATCCTTCGAGGATTCGTGTTTTCGCGCGAACGCCGGCTTCCAACGGTCGGTTTTCTTAGAAACGAAAACGTTGATTTATGTGGAGAGATTTCGATATTGATTTTAATATGGTTGGTCACGATCGAATTTGGTAATTTTTGGATTGAGATTTGTGATTTTGTGTGTGAAGTTGATCTTTCGTATTGGAATTGGATTGAGTTGAAAATTTGGTTTTTTGCCTCGTCAGTTGATGTATGAAATTAATGCATAATTATTCGATGAGTTAGTTTAAATAGTTTATATACGCGTATATGATAAATAGTGAAAAAAAAATGTAACACGAAACTGAAGGGACCAAAATATAAATTCGGGTTAAGAGAATTTCATGTTAAAAGTCATAGTCGTAATATTTTGTCAGGACCGCAGTATTATTTCTTGTTTACCGTTTTTTTTTTTTTTTTTAAATGATTAGAAAATTTATTAAAAAAGTTTGAAAAAACTATTAGAAAAAGC
The DNA here is from genome assembly GCA_009617725.1 of Hydropsyche tenuis. NCBI lineage: Eukaryota > Metazoa > Arthropoda > Insecta > Trichoptera > Hydropsychidae > Hydropsyche > Hydropsyche tenuis. Next base: position 528,194 of record VTON01000057.1, on the reverse strand, counting down.
TTAACGAGGGCTTTGATATGAAAATGATATAAAACAATAAGATAAAAGTGATCTGTTGGCGATAGATCAAACTTTTACACAAATATGATTTTTTATCGATCTCATTTTTTAAATTATTTTTCTATTGATTTGAAAATTAATATAATAAATATAAGTAAAAATACTTTTCATTTAAATTTATGAAATTTTAAATAAAATGTTTAAAAATTAGACATCTATTAATGATAATTTATACTTAAAAATGTTCGACAAAAATAAATAGTTTATATAGATCCCACTAGATGTCTTTATTTTTATTTCAATTCAAATAAAATAAAATTTTATATTGAGAATCTCAATGTTCAGAAAGTATGTATCAAAATCGCAGCGTCTGCTTTTGGGGAATTTTATATTACCCATCATAGTTTATATTCAGGGTTACCAACTGCACTGATTGTGAAAGAACTGAAAGATTCCTAAAATAAAAAGAAATCTTATCAAAATAGTTTATATGAACTAAAATGAATGATTTTTCTGTTCATATTTTTCAGTGTATTAAATATAATGACTATGAAAAATAGATGTATGTAAAAGTGTAAAGTGTATGTGTATGTTATGTGAATAATTGTATGTAAAAATGAATTTAAATGTATTTTATACTTACAAACGAAAAAATATCACTCTACCCTTGTTTCACCGGTTTCAGTATGGGGAAGACGACGAGATTTAAATAAGTCACCCTTCCCGCGCTCCCACAGATAGCTCAAGGGGTACAAAACTCATCCACCGGTCCCAAATTGTATTAAAGAACACCATTAGTCGGCAGGCGGACTTCAAAGTGGAAAACGGCCGCGCCCAAACGTCGTTTTGTCGACGATTTTCCCGCCAGCGAAAGCCTTAAACGACCCACGAAAATATGCCGAATGTACCAAAGGATAAAGCTGATATTCGCGTTTGCGAGATGAGAAAATTCGAAACGGTCGTCTGGAAGCGAGGTGGTTTAAAAGTTTAACCTTTGATCCGTCGCTTCTGCATGCAAATTTTCGTGGTAGTTCGTGGATGGTGGAGTGATGCGATGCATTTAATTTATATTTTGAAAAGCTATTGAAAATGAAGCGTTTGAAATAATGTTTTTGCTTTTTTTGAAGATATAAAAGTTTGTGATAAAATTAAAATAATTTATATAAAAATAAATATACCGTATTATTTTGAAGGAAATATTCGAGAAAAATCTATGAGCTTCGCTCCCTCATCCGAAAATTCAGGCTGCGGGCTACTCCCTTTGTTACGTACTACAAAGTGATTTTCAACAAAAGCGAAGATGGAAAATATTATGTAAAACAATACTGAAGTTTTTCATGCAAAATGGTTGTTCGCTTACGTTCTGTCATTCTCAAACTGTGTAGATAGGTTTTTTGAGAAAATTTATCAATAAATCGAATTGAAAACGTTGCCATCTATCGAGATACCAATAAACTATATTTTTAATAAAAAATACATTTTTGTTAATTTTAAATATAGATTTTAAAAAAAATATAATTTTAAATCAAATTTAATCATGAAATTATTTTTTTAATATTCTATTTCTGAAATGTTATTTTAAATTGATAAATATGAATATTTAAATACGACATCTGTAAGAAAAATCTATAAAACTTTTAGTAACCGATATCTTATCGATCAAAGTATTGATTTTAATAAAAATCAAAAGAGCATTCAAATCCAAAATATTGAAATATTCAAAATATAATCAAATTATGCAAATTGAGTATAAAAAAAAAATAACAAGTTTCCAACGCGGTAATAAAAATGAAATATACGAACGATTTGCAATTTCCATAGATAAAATGACAATTTTCATAATATAAATCGTTTATTTTACGATAATTTAATTTCGTAATTTTTTCGTAAAAAAAAAAAAAAAATAAGCCGACATATTCACAATGAACAGCGAACTAGTCGTTCGCGCCATTATATTTCTGTGAATACATCCGAACATGAAAACCATTAACATAACCCACAATGTACTGGTAAACGCCGAAATTATACCGACAATAAATTAAAGGATACTTTTGTATATCGTGCGAACATTCGAATAAGATAATTATGATATTAAAATTCTTCAGAATATTTTTAAAATTAAATTCTTCGATAAGAGATATTTTTCTCCAGCAATGTAAGACTTTGATCATTCTTTATTATAATTTATTATGGGTAATTGCCATTTTTCCGATTCGGCAAGGCATTAGCGTATCATTGACATTATAAATTTATATAAATCTCGGAAATCGATAGGAAAATAAAAGTGCTAAGCACCGGACATCTTTTACGACAGGGCTGTTAAATTCGCAGGTTTATTGTTGCGATCGCCGCCGGCTTGATGACTCAAAGCTTCTTAATCAGTTTCATTATTGTGTTTGCGACACAAACAAGAAGGGGAAGTTCCGTTCATTTCGTACACATTGTCGACCATTTTCTGTTTGGACAATGAATGAGGGTATGGTTCCGTCATCGGAAATTTGCGCCCGAATTATTTGTTACTCATAATGTTCGAAAGTTTTCCTCTTGAGCCTCATTGGTAGTCTTGAATTGTTGCAATTACCATTTAATTATAGATTCTCGGGACGTTTTTTCTGTTCATCGGTGATTCAAGTTCCGCTACGCAATATTTACTTGAAGGAAAACCTCAAAGAATATTATAACATGTATGTGTAATTTTCGCTGTTGAGAGTTTTAATAAGTCCAATTATCATGTTCAGTTTCTGTTGAAAATAAATAAATCGAATTTCGTAGGTTTTTTTTTAGAACAAATATTGATTTAGAAATATTTCCATATCCGTTTTCGAGCTTTTAGACATATCAATTATAACGATTTGTAAGATGTATACTTTACATGCGAATTATCGAATCGATTGTTGCTGCGCATAAATTTCGTTTTGCCACAAAAAAAAACTAGCTTTCGTCTTTTGTACAATCGTATCAATTAACACGTTTGCAGCCGCGGCATTTAATGACATCGACGAACTATCGCACATATGCGCTAATGGTACAAACGCAAAAAAACCGAACCTTGAAAAGCACGTATATATATTATATTTTCATGCAAATTGCGGCGAACCCGTTGTTTGTAGAAATGAAAAAAAAAATGTACCCAAGATATTCTAATGAAACCTAGAGGTTGTCTATAATCAATACGAATTTTGAAATTTTCATATACATGTTACTCGTCTTTTGTAAAATTACTCAGTTCGCGTACGACGCAAAAAAGTTTTACCTCGTATGCGAATATACATAGTTGGATAGTAGTTTGATGTTTTTTTTAATAAAAATTTGGGCTTCTTCCTTTTCATTGTCTTTGTTTCTACATTCCTAACCCAACGTAACCATTGAAACTTCCAAAACCATTGTCTTGGAAATGTCAATAGTTAAGTTAGGTTAGGAATGTAGAAACAAAGACAATAAAAAGGAAGGAGTCCAAATTCAAGACAATGACTTCCAAGGCAATGGTTTTGGAAGTGTCAATAATTAGGTTAGATTAAGTTGAGTTTTTTTTTAGTTTTAATCTCTGATTGTTATCTACAAGGCTAAATTTTTGTTAGGTGAAAAGAAAAGCAATGAAAAATGAGTTTAAATTTCGAATAATGAAGATGCTTAGTTTTGAAAAATACACCCGATCCTCTATTTACACGGGGGATACGTTCCAGAGACTACAGTGTAAATAAAAAACCGCGTAAAAAAAATATATGGTGACCATACAAAAATTGGAGATAGGTTCCATCACTATATTCGGATAGGACATCCTTTTTAAAAAATGTGTAATGTGAAAAATTTTCGCCATGTAAAATCATCAAAAAACATCGAAAATTTTTATATAAAAATTATAATTATATAAGTATACTGGTCTGCACCGAATCTTACCATTGTGGCATAATAAAACATATTTTTATACCGTGTTAAAGTGAAAAATCCGTGTAAAAAAATAATCGGTTCATCTTCCTTAAACCGTGTTATTTCGGAACCGTGTAAAAGAGGATTAGGGTATCTCAAATTATTATTCTCAAAAGAAAATATTGATGAATCGTTAAAACAGCGCGTGTCAGAACCATTCAGTCAATCGTCAAGCTTTTGGGCAAACAATCGCCGGATCGGCGCCTACCGACAACCCGGCCTCGTTCACATATTATATTTATTATACGCCACCCCCGTTATGGCCAGGGGGTGGTTTTTACGATCTCGTACCCACCCGGTGGTACAGGCTACAGGGTGTGTGTGTTTGCGGTAATTTGGCACCGTCGGCGTCGGCAAACATCGTAAATCGAGGACGCCGTTATTGCCGACGACGCCGAACCAACCCTTAACACTAGGGGGTGATTGAGGGCGGTCGTGGGGTTCGTCTGACGACGCCCACGCTTTTTGTTTGCCGAATGGTGTGGGTTTGGTTGTTGTTTTTTGAGTGGGGTGATGTTGGGGTTGTGTGTGTGTGCTGTGGGAGGTCGAAGATTGGCGGGTTTTGGCGATAAGCGATGTGTGAGGTAGTGAAAGTTTATATAAATTATTTGGTGGATTTGACGATTTGATTTTATAGTGTTTGTGAGATTGTAAGTTTTTCGAAAATAATATCTATAATATAATAATTGATAGATAAAAATTTATTTTGTTTGACTTTAATTGGATTTTTTAAGCGATTATCTAATTATATTTAATTTTTATACGATAACTGTTGTATTGAGTTCATATTTCTAACCATTATCATTATGTACTTATATATGAAAATTTAAGAAAAAAAATCATGATTTTTATTATCATTTAAACATTTCGATCTATAATATAAAATTTGATCGATAAAAGTTCATTTTGTTTGACTTAAATTGGATTTTTTTTAAGCGATTATCTAATTATATGATAACTGTTGTATTGAGTTCATATTTCTAATCATCATCATCATTTATTTATAAAAAATTAAAAGTGAAGTGTTAAAAAGTTTTTTTACTACTTGAACTATCTCATAAAGATTTACCAATCTCTTAACATTTACAGCAATATAATATAAATTCTCAACTTTGACAATGAGTGATAAAAATGTTAATTCGGTCTGTTATTATATTTCAAAACGGTCATTAAAATTATTATCATATAAAATTTAATCTTTCGATATTGTTTCATGAAAAATTTACATAAAACCAACATTACAACGAAACAATAATTCCGAAATCCGCATCAATTCGAAATCGGCAATAAAAGCGCGAACACACTTAAAAGAACAACATTTAACGTTTTCCCAAGAGAACAACCTTCGAATTACACAAATTTTATTAATCGAATCGAATCCGCGTATCTACAATACGAATTAACACTCAAAATCAACACCTCTCATTACAACACAGTTTAATTTTTTTTTAATAAACCCTGATTGCAAAATCGATAAAAATTTAAAACCAAACAACAACGCTCTTACCCATATTGTATTATTTTAATTTTTTTAAGGATAAACCTTCGTATTTTCGCAGAATCGTAAGTGTGACCATAAAAAAATGGACGATTCACAATTTTATCATATACAATGCGAAATTTCGCAAACGTTTCGTATTAAACCATCAAAGCATGGTCACCTTTCGATGATGTTGATGATGGTATTTCGGATAAGCATCGGAGGGGTCCCCTTAATGTGAAAAAAAAATGCAAAATCCGGCCCTGTAATTTGGGCGGCGGATAATGCACCGGTCCGGGCATATCTCCAGATTACATTTCATTTTGCGTAATGACATTTTAATGCAACCCCCGCGCCAAATGCACAAATCAAAGAACATTATGTTTGATTTATATCTCGCTTTTGCGCATGTGTTTCGGGAATTATTTAAATGCGGAATTTTCGGGGTATGGTATTGTAATGTGGGTGTTTTCGGGTTATTGAGACATTTTAAAACCGGGTATTATGTGTTTTTGTAGGGGATTGGAGCATCTCAGGTTTTGGTGGTAAAAGCTCTGGAAAAGTTTGTAAACACTTCTGTTTGGGTTTCAAATTTTTTTTCGAAGAATCTTTATTGAAGTGTAAGATAAATTATAAAATTTGTACATATATAAATCTTATAAAACGATCAATCTTCATTGTTTTATAATAAAATATTATAATTTCTGAAATAAAATAATTTTTTTAGAAGTATTTTAAAAATTAGGTCAATGGCACAATTTCAATTTATAAATGAAATTTCAACTGTTTAATTTTGTTGGATAAATCAACTTTTCATTGATAGATGGATTTAATATGTTTTAATATTTGAGTCAATTTTTGAAGAAAATCCGAAATTTCCAATTAATTCAAAAAGGTTGGGTCAGACTCTTAAGTCCGTACATTTTTTAAAAACAATTTCGTTTAATTTCCATAATTAATGATTTAACTATAAATTATACTTAATGTAATAAATATGCGAATGGTGATATTTGAACAAAGTTCATTACAACTTTCCCACCGAACTTTCAATTAAAATTCATTCAAATTTATACGAAAACTAACAAATATACGATAACAATAAAACTACACCCCTGCTAATGGATCAAACTTTCAATTATATTTCGTGGAAGGAACGAGAAGGAAACTATAAGATCCAAAGTCGGAGAAAAGAACAGAACTAATGATATGAGCGTTGTAGAGCGGACGTGTACGGGAAGAAGGCCTGTTCAATTTTTTTATTGGTCCGGACCATAAAAATAAAAATTAATTGAAAAGCTGTTCGTCAATAAAACGTACGAAATTTCACAAGTCGCCGGTAAAATTTATGGTTGTTTTATTAAAGCGATATTTTTTCGAGAACGTCGAGCTGGTTTTTTTTCGTTTAATATATTCTGTTTAATTTAATTTTTTCACTCGCATTATTTATTGGCGCGAAGTGTTGGGAAAAATTCGCCTAGTCCGATCGTAAATGTTTGGCGGATTTGCGAAAAATCAACCTGCAATTGTTCATCTTTTTAATATTCTGTATAAAAAACTTTTCAAACATTTTTTTTTGTGTGTGCTATGAGTTTTTTTTTCGTTGAATCAACACAACCCGGATGATCGAATAGTATAGTTTTCTTAAATTTAGTCTTAAATAAATATTTTAGTATTGATTTTTTTACGTACATGGATGCATGTGGGTGTGTGTATGTATGTTCAAGTGCACTCAAAGTAGAGTGCATATGCACGTATACTCGTCCGAGCGAACAAAACGAGTGTCTCCCGTACAATGCCGCGACTAAATGCACAGCCTCATACTCCAGTGCTGTCAGAATATATTGGAAAATTGTGTTATTAAATTTTCTATTTGAATTGAAAAATTGGATAATCGTTCTATTGAGTCCCTTGTTTTTAATTTTTTTATTTGAATTGAAAAATTGAATGATCTTTCTATTGAGTTCCCTGTTTTTAATATATGATTTTCAATTGGTCCAAGCGCTTTATATCAATCGGAAAATGTGTCACGCGAAAATGACGGGAGGTATCAATAGATTTCGTATAAAATAAAATGATTTGTGTTTTGCGGATTGGATGGGTTGTAAAAAATGTTTTGATTTTTATATTGTAAAATAAATATTTTATATTGAATATAAAATTTGACAGCGCCTCGCATCTGGACGGTGGTAAAGTCACCTGTGGGTAAACGACCTCAGCATCTTGTGCCTACTACACACGAGAGACTGTCCGTCTGGTTTTCACATATCGACAACCTTTTAAATATTTATATTTTTTATTATCAAAAACTGATAATTCAAATCGTTGAAAATTCTTAAATTTTTAAATATAACATGATTTTTTTGTGTAAAAAGTTGAAAAAATTGAAATGCAAAGAGGATCTATATATCAAATTTTTAAAATGGTATTTATTAGATTTTTTATATAATAACGAGATATTTATTATAAAAATGTATGAATGTTCAATGACTTATGAATAATATAATAACTTCTATATCAGTGGTGGCCAGATGAAATCACTTGGTGGGCCAAATAAAATAATGCATATCTTTGAAGGGCCACATATAAATATTTTACAACGGAACAATAATATTATAGTTTTTTATGCTTAAAATAAAAAAACGCTGTCTTGCACATTTCAATGAAATGTGCAAGACAGGGCTAGCCGACTGAGCAAGACAGAGAGTGCCATGCACCTGATCGAAAAAAACATTGTTTACGAATTAGTTCGCTGTTGGCCACAAAAGGGCCGATAAAAACCTCAAGTGGGCCACTTGTGACCCGCGAACCGCGGTTTGGCCACCACTGTTCTATATGAATAAATTCGAATAAATCAAATAAAATATGTGACAGTGGTTTAACCTTGTCAATTCTATTCATTCTTATTTACAATTAGTTAAAGTTATGTGAAATGTTACAGTCAACAGATAGAAGTATTTGATTTAAAACCATTTATGCGAAAAATTATTTTAACATTTATTTAAGTATTATCTTTTTATCATTACTTTACAGTTCAAAAAATGTCGAAATTTGTATAGGAAAATTTTATTTTGTATAAAATTCAAAAGTCGATATGTTGAATTTTTTATAAATATTTGATAACACCTTATGGGGTATTAAAAAAAAAAATTGCATTGAATTTTATAGTTCCCAAATACATACGGTTAAACCGTAATACGGACTGGACAAATCGTGACGATACTGACTGAAAATGATTAACTACATAAAAAATTGTTTTAAAATAAAAAAATACTCTAACTGTAAAACTTTATTTTATCCATAAGATATCAGCTGATAAGAACGTCAGTTGATAACACGTAAATTTCCAAATAAAAAAATAGTCGCCGACCCCTTCAATATACACACCATACACAGTGGTGAGAGTCCGACGTCGCATCTCCATACAATGATCGAGCCCGCGTTTTTAATTCATCAACAACGGACCACGAAAAAAATCGGAATAAACACGAAAAAAAAAACGATGATTTGTAACGTTATGCGATCCGCTTTATGTTTATTTTATGTCGTTCGGGGGTGGGCGGGTGGCAGCGAATTGTACATAAGAAATAGTCGATTCTATAGGGCTGCCACAAACCCATGTCCTCGGTAAAAATGGGACCCAAATGACGATTTGTGGGACCCCATTGTGTCGCCTCGGCTCTCACAAAATGTACAAAAAATATATGAGTATTGTGTGCGAGTGTGTGTTTGAATCTCGTTTTGATTGAAGATGCGATAGCGGTGTGTGAGATGATTCTTTTTTGGAGCTTTGTGCTATGAAAATTTAGTATGGGGTTACGTTTTGTTTGTTCGTTTTCGGTGTTACGTATTTTATGCATAATTCATGCGTTAAGTGGCTGTTTTATTGCTTCGAAATTTAGATGCTTTCAAAATAGTGCTTTTTAAATCCGAGTGGGAAAATTTTATGAAAATCTTATTCAGATCGGTGCACTATAGATCAAACGTTGGGTAATGCTCGAGTGAATTATTGTGTCTTGTGATTGTGCTAGATATTGGATTAAAAAGTCGGAATGGATCCAATGGTAATTATTTAACATTTGTTATAAAGCAAAGATTTTTCAATATATCATTTTAGGACATTTTTTTGTCATAAACAATAATAAGTATTTCATAAGAAATTCGAATATTATAAACTATCCCTTCAAAACGATTTAAAAATAGCATAATTTACAAACCACGTTAATCTCAAATTAGTAAATTAAGCAATAATAAACTATTGATTTTATATTTTTAATATTATTAATAAAAACGACGATAACTTTCAAGAATTTGAATATTGAAATGACATCAGTCGATTGATGTCAAGCCACTTGTCATTCGACTTCAATGAAAAAGTTAAGTCAACATTCAATAAAATGAAAATTGAAATATTCTATCACTAAATGATTTCATTCAATCTAATATATCTATTGTCTATTGGTGAAAATAAACAACGCAAATTCATACATATTCACACCAGAAAAGTATCCCGCAGGGAGGCGGTGGGGTAACCGTCCCCTTGTGGATCATAGTAAAGTTTATAAATTCGTGCATTCTTGAAATCATCAATTTTTTTGCTAAATAAATGCATTTTAGAAAATATTTTTTCGATAAAGTAACCCTGATTTCCCGAAAAAGGTGGAAAAACTGTTATATTTGAATTAAAAAAAAAAATAACTAATTCTATTGGCATAGTAAAAGTGAAGTGACTAGTTTAACTGTAATGTTATTGTGGATTTTTTAGATAAAATGACTAGTCAATTTTTGTTCCAGAATTTGTTAGGTAACATAAATATTTGAATTAGGGGAGGCATGACACAAATAAAGTAGTAGATACCATTAGTATAAATCTTATGGCACACACAAAAAAAAATTTCACCTGTGGCGCTAATAAACAGAATATTTTCAATGCACCAAAAATAATGCACATCGTATATTTTTCTAATGCACAAGTAATTCGTTTTGAGGCACAATCTATATTTTTTTAACACACAGTTAAATCGCACCCTTTAAAAACCAATCGGATTTTAGGCCCACGAACTATACTGAAATCGGAAAATCGTCAGTACATTTCGGATTTAACGAAAAAAATCTTTAAAATGAAACAAATAAAAACATATCAACATAAACATATAAAAGCTTTTGCGTATATTCACGCTCACTACGGAGCTTCATCCTTATATTATTCAATCAAAAAAACTAACCATATCCTCCTAATAAAAACCTCATCGATTTTCCATGAAAATTCACTTACAAAACCCACATAAACAATCACCGCGCATTCACGGCATCGCATTTCCTCGCACATACCGCGACGACAACAACACAACACAATGCAGCCAAGAGAGAGTGTCTTACAAGAGACAAATCCAGAAGTCTCCTGCGGCGCTCGCTCGCCATACACACATGCACGGACATTATTATGGGAGGCGAGGCGTCCATTGTGCCGGGTGTCGGAGATTTATCGCCGGCTGTGACAATCTTAGCGATGCTAATTTATTTCACGGATTACTATTTCGCCTCGGCGGCTGCGAGGCGGTTAACGGCCGCGGAGGCTGCGAAAGCGGTGAGCGAATCGCTGGTGAGTGTGAGGATGGATCAGGGTTGAGGTTTTCGAATGTTGTGGATGGTTTTTGATTTTTTTGAAGTGAGTTTTTAAAGGTTGAGTGTAAACAAGGAGAAGCTCCTAGGTGGGAATTGAATTTCTTATTAAATTTTTTTTTTACCATTATTGTATCGATATGGTAAAGTATAAAAAAGCACAGTCAAGTCAATTTTATTATAACGGTATTAAAGTTTCGATATTTCGCTTGTATATACCTACAATATACGAGTAAACGCCGTCTGGATAGTTGGCATAAAGGTGTGAATAGCCAAACAAGCCGTGCGGTTAAACTTGGTCTTTTCTAAAGAGCAAGTACTGGCGCAATTATAAGGGAAATATGGAAACTTTAATGCCGTTTGTAATTAAAATGGATCGACAGCGCGCTTTTATATTTTACCATATCGATACAATAAAGGTAATCTATTGAAAAAAAAATTCATTAAGAAATTCAATTCCCCCTGGGAGCTTCTCCTGTTAAGGTGATTCTCCATAGTGATCGTAAGTGTGTTTTATGAGATATATGAAATTGTGAATCGAAATGTACGCATCGATCGTTCTGCTGGCTCGTGAGATATTGTTACGCTCAATATGGAGAATCATCTTAATCTTAAAAAAGTTAACTAATTAATTATCTTAAGAAAAATAACTGTATCTACAGTTAATTTTTTGAAATTTGGTGATTTTATATGAGATCATATTTTGATTGTAAAAATAAAAAAAAAAAGTACATCATTGGCCGTGAGGGGTTAGTAATCAAAAACGGGTTTGTAAAATTGTGGTTATATAAAGAATAATGATTTGATAATTAAAAAAAAATGTTGTGAAATATGTGTAGCGAAATGTGTTTTTTATTGAACTTGACAATCAATATACGTGATTTTATAATTCACGGTTTTATAAAATAAATAAAAATTTTAGATAGTGAAAATTTTTCCATTAAGAACCGATTTAACAAAAAAAAATACGTTTAAAAAAAAATTGAAGTATCATATATAACATTTTAATATTGATCCCAAATCAAATCTTCTTTCAAAGGTATCAAATGTTTATAAAATTTAAAAATGCCATATTTTAGTTATTCTAAAACCGCAAAATTATTTAAATTTGTACTATCACAATAAAAATGTGTTTGAACTTGACTCTTGAGATAATGGTTCATTAGCCTTTCATATTATATAAATAAATACAATACATATTGAATAAAATAATTAAACAATAAAAACAACTCACTTTTAATTAAGATTTCCTACTTCGAAAACAGGAGGAAGACAAAAATTGAACGCATCCGCAAACAAGAAAATAAATGAAAACATAGCGTTACTATAACAAAAACATCAAAACAACTAATTATAATAATTCTAACAATCGCCAGAAGCGCTCAAACTTTTATCTTTTTCGATCGAAGCATTAAAATAGAACGAGAGAGATTTTCTAGTATTGTCAAGTTGACCGGATTCGTCGTGATTTCGTGATTTTCGTCTAGCGATAATGTTGGATATCAGTCGTATTTTGTACGACACCTGTCCTTCGAAAGATCGTGTTTTTTTTTGTTGTTTGGGTTTAGAAGTGTGGTTGACTTACACAATTTTCACGTCGGATACTTCTATTTCAAATCAGATATCTCGATCTTATACGTGTATTTTTTTCAAGTTAATTTATTTAATTTTGTGAAATATTTTAATGTTCGAAGTATTGTAATGAAGAACATTTTTATTGAAAGTTATTTCTTTAGTAGTAAATTTATGCTTGATCGAATTTTTTAGTTAAAATTAATCAATTTTCATTATTGATTTTTTTTTTCGATTTTGAAAAAAACAATAAAACTTAATGGACTATTTCTGATTTATTTTTTATAATACGTATGTGATAAGAAAAATATACAATACACATGTTAGATATTAGTTAGCATATTTTTATCAAAAAAGTGGAGGAAACTGCCACTGAAATAGAACATTTGTTTACGAACAATTATCACATTGAGGAACAAAGATCAATTTATATATCTTATTGTTTTAGAATAACAGAACATTTCCTAGATTATGAAATATTCGCGTTCAGTCTATGTGCAATCAATTGGACACGATTTATATGGTTCATTAACATTTACCTTCAAACGTACACATTTTATCAAAACGTACACATGTTCGTTTATCAACCGTTGTTTTTTTCTTACGTAAAAGTATACTCGTATATCAATGGTGTAGCATATAATACGCCCAAATGCGAATAAATTCCTATGGCGATACGCTATTGACCTTCGATTAGTGTTTTCTCATTATAGAAATCAAAACTGTAAATCAAAAGCTATTTGATATGGGCGTGAGCCGCGAATTGTACGTATAATTATGAAAGTCCATATATCATTTTTTTTCACACGTGGATTTCCCAAAAACGCAATTTTTTTTCAATTTTGTATTCACCTTGATACGAATTTATTATGTTAGATAAATGTCATAGTGTTAACCGTTTTTTTAATTGTATGAAAAAATTAGAAATTGGTTTTGATGTATGGGATTCGATATCGTTTATTGTATAACGATTTCGTGACCGATTTTGAATATTTCAAAAAACAATCATGACTCGATAAGCTACTTGAATACGCGTGTTTTATTATTTTGTTACATTGTTAAGAATGATTTGAAGAAATTTATAAAATGTAAAAGGAAATCATAATTATCAATTGAGTGTTATTTAGTGTCAATTGTATAATTAGACTTTTTTTATTTCAATGAAAGTTTAAAATATTCTTGCACAAACTGTTTAGAAATAAATAATTTTATTAAACGATCACTTGTCAATTGCATTTTGCATAATTAGATTTTTTTAATATCAATGAAATTTTTTGACGTTTTTGTACTATAAATTGTTGAGAATGAGATAATTTTGTCAAATGATCACTTGTCAATTGCATAATTAAACTTTTCTGATATCAATGAAGGTTTTAAACGTTTTTACACTACAAATTTTCGAGAACAAGATCATTTTGTCAAACGATCACTTGTCAATTACGTAATTAAATTTTTCTGATACTAAAGAGAGTTTTAGACGTTTTTGCACTATAAATTGATGAAAATAAGATAATTTTATCAAATGTTCTTAAATCAAAAGTATATAATTACATCAATCTACCAACCACACCACTCATCGCTTAATTTCACTTCAATACAACTAATAATAAACCATTCTTAATTCAACAATATGAAACCCGAACAAAACGTATTGCCAATATCATAATTGATTCGATCTCAAAGACCATTTCCAATCGATCAACCTTTCCCAACGGCCATAATATAATAGAAGCACATGTTCACATGTTCACCTCACACGGCTCGGCCAATATTCAAATTTGTATCGATGCATTCAAATCGCCTACGATGTTCGACACACGAAATCTGGTCACGGTGGTCAATATTACGTTCCTATCACAAATTTGTACCTAGAAGTCGTTACCAGAAATCGTTACACGCTAGGGTCACTAATCGGCTGAATTTATTAACGGTTGTACAGCAATCCCATTGTCTGTGGGGACTGTTTCGTGTCCTCGGGCTGAAAAGTGCAAGTGTGCACTTTGTCACTGTTGTGCAATTCGTGCGTGCGATTTTACGTTTTAATTTTATTTATATGTGCTTTGCATGTCGTGACTGTCGAACTGGACTATTGAAGGCTGGCTTTTTATAGATATTTGGACCGATCGTGCTCGAAATGGGAACGTGAATAGTGTCGATGGTTTATAAAACGAATCGATAAGTTCTTAGACTGTCTTTTAACTTCGGACTTGCCGCAAAAAAAATAATTTTTATGTACGACTCTAATAATAGTGTAATAATTTGTAATTGTAATATTATAAATAAAAACACTTACGTTTTTTTTTGTAGGTAATGCTAAACGATCTTCACACGTTTGTGATATTTATGAAGTGAATTAAAATTATCGTATGACCGTAGGTATAACAGAATTTATTTGTGCGATAAATAATTTTGCGTCATTTGAAATAAAAGGTAATTATGAAATGGCACAAGACCACACAATGGTATTGTTTATGATTTCACATTATTTTCGCATAAAATTGATGAATCGGGCACCGGTAACGACGAAATAAACACAATTAAATTGACACAAACGAGCAATATATTAAGCTAACACAATCTCCCACATGCGTAGCAAAACAAAAGTGAATTAGCAATTCAAAATCGTCTCAGTTTCGAATCAATTAAATCTCAATACACGTCATAATATAGTGTTATTTATGCCGACTTTCACCGCGCGGCCAAAATTAAAAAAAATTTCATGCTAAATTTTGACTTTACGATGTCGTAAAATTAACGTATTTAATTCCCAACGAAAACGGATCGACTCCAATATTTAATTAGGTGTTAATGTATTCGTTCGTAAACGGAAAAACACTCGCTTAATATATAAATAAGTCGATTTTTTCCACGGGTTTGTCGCCTTAACATTTCAATGCGAGAATGATGGATGCCCGAAGAGATAAGATTGCTTCTCCATCTTCCGTTTTATATGGCCGTCATTAAAAGCGAAAAAACAAAAATCGACGATCGGTGAGGAGAGAAAAAAAACGGATTCTGAGCTCGGAGCCATTTGCCTAATAGTCGTTTGTTTTTTCCGTATAGATAAAACGTGAAATGTGTCTCAATGTTGACCGATCGACGCTTTTCGATACGCGTCATTTTTTCGATCAAATCGCTTGTTTATCGCGGATGTGGTCCATTTTTTTTTCGATTTGAATATTATAAATAGCGAATTCACAGTTAGAGAGTTGTATTTTTTAAACGAGAAAACGTTTATGAGATTCATCATTGTGTACAACCTTAATATTTATGAAAGTTTGATCGTTTTTGGTAACAAGGAGAAGGTGTCTCTTGTTGAGTTTGAATATTAAATTTTACATAGGGGAGGCTTGAGTAATTTCTTGTTACAACTAATTTCATGAGAGTTCGTAAAATTTTTTTTTTTATTAATAATACTAACGTAATTTCTAGAATTGTATCTATTAGAAGCTTGCTAATAGATACACGAATTTATGCTGACGTAATTTAGTGATAACCGTCCACGTGTGGTGCTAGAGCTACATAGTATAGACATGTTTTATCACGGTTTTTGATTTTTTCGTCATGCACAAAAAATATATGATTCAGGTGAATACAAGAAAGTTTTTGATCTGCATAAAAATGATTTTTACTATCAACAGATAGAAATGGGGAATATGTACAATTGTATAACATTTTCCTATTAAAAAAATATTTAGGGATGAATATGATGATTTGAATTGTCCGTAGAATCACGAAATTAGGCGTATCAGATTTGATCATTTGCGGAGATCTCACATAAAGTTTATAAAAATGAATAACATCTAAATAATGAAATAACACCAATGAAAAAGAATTTAAACGCTTTTTGATAATAATTTATTTTAAATAATAAAATATAAAATGATGACAAGCGAGCGTTAATATTACGGAATCATCCAAGTTTCCCCTATACAAATCCATTTCTTATTATCCATCTAATAACCGTGTCATAGTATCACTTAACTTCGATGATCTGTGGGAATCAAATAATTTTACACGACTGAGCTTTTGGTTATGTAAGATTAACGATATCTTGAACTCTGAGTCAAAATTATACAAATTTTCAAATAAAAATGAAGAATATCAATTGATAAAAGATCTCAGTTGTATGTTTAATGTAAATGTATTCTCGTACTCAAAACAATCAATCATCGATCCAAGTAATATGAAATTGATCGAGTCGATGTAACATTGCAAACGAACCAAAACAAATAGTCGGGTGTCCGAGGTTTTAATTCGAAAATAATTCATCGCTCACATATATAAATTACAAAAAAGGGTTTTTGATTAATTACAGAATTTTTAATCGATACGTTCGACCGGCAATTGTATTGTTTAATGTTTTTATTAAGCGTTAATTAACAACTTTTCGAATGTGATTTTTTTTCTCGTTCCCAAAGCCATTCCGTACATTCTTTGGCGTTCTCGTTTCGGTTTTTTTCATTGCATTTCTCGTTTTTGTTTTACTCACAAACCGAATCAGATCCGACATATCGACAAAGTGAAATAACGTATTATATCTAGATGGAACAACCATTAACTATTTCAAAAAACATCGTCGGATCAGATAGCAACAGATGAGTCCGTAATGAAAAAATCAAAACAATATTTACGCTGCTCGAGATGTTTGAAATTCTCCGATAGATAAATTTCAATTTCACGAAATATCCACTGGATCGGATTTTTTTGTATTCGCAAACGCTTTTATCCGAGATGAATAATAAATACAATTTCAGTTGTAATAATTATTAATGAATCGTCGATAAATCGTGTTCTCGCCACCGTTACAAATAATTTATTACATTAAGCGTAATATTTTAAACTTTCTAAACGATCCAACAAACCGGCTCTGCGGAGACACTCACCTCCGAAACTGTAACGATTCGACACCATAACAAATTCGAATTCACTTCAGACATTCGAACGTAACATTCGTATGTATGTGTCGAATGAAAAAAATATGTATCGAATGTGAAATGCAATTCGAATCTTTTTTAATGAAGACGATCGAAAATAAAAGAGACGGTCGCACCCATACTATAATGGAAGGGTTGGTCTCTTTTAGGGGTCGTACACCTAAGGCTGATTTATAATCGAGGCTTTTGATGCATCGATTTTGATAGAAATCGACGCCCGGTGGCCTTAAAAATATTACAAAAAAAGAGGTTCCCAAATTGAGCCAGAGGATCGATTCGATTGCGTATTCTTGACCGCGATCAGGGATGCGTCCTAATATGGGAAAGAAACAAATACAGTAAAATCCCGTTTTTATGTGCACGGAATTTACGTTGATTTTATTACATTTAATATCCCACTTTTACGTTTGTATTTCATAATTTACGTCTGAAATATGATTCAATTAATTTTATAAAAATATTCAATTCAATTTATGGAAATTGTTGATTATATGTAGTTCAAACGTATCGATTAACTTTGTTGACATTTGTTAATTTGTAGTTTTTCTGTTCTTTTTATTATTTTGTTTACACTCATTCAAATGGTTTTTTTGATCTTGCATTTAATGTGATGATATCAAAAGTTCAAATTCATTTATATCATCGAAAGAGTTTATATAAACTCAAAAATATGTACTAAAAGTGTGATTTTTTCAATAAATAAAAAATATATGAAACTTTCAATCTACGTTTTCCCTCTAATAAGTTTTTTGTTTATTCCTTCAAATAACGTGAAAATGGGATTTCACTGTATTAAAAAAATCAAACTCGTCATAAAAAATTATATTGTAAATGAAAATTTTAATAAAAATATTTATGTTTCATCCATTATACGAAGTCTCACATAGTGGTAATTACAAAATTGAAATCACGTAATTGAAAATTCGTTATTAGAATCATCTTTTGTAGTGAAGACCCTGCCCATACCATGAGTTATACGCACGCACCAATTTCTAAATAGTTTCGGGGTAAGAAAGGTAATTTACTAACTATTATTTATTATCGTACGCATTCCTGGCCTAATGGCGTACATCGGGTCCGGAACGGTAACAAAACCTCACCCCCACATTACGTACACCGAAAAATCAAAAATAAAATCAAGATCAAGCGATGAATCATTGCCGGTCGCCAAATTTCTCGAGATCGATGTGTGGTTTTTATTTTATTTTGTTTTGGTATTTTATAGTGGTATCGTGACGGTGGCGTCAGATGAAGATCCTGGTTCAATACTCACTGTTACGTATCTGGATCGGAAATTCTTCTTATATGTTGTATGTGAAGTAATTACATCATCAATACATCGGCAGGTGTTTGGAATGCCTTGTGTGCACGATGGCCCAAAACTGGTGATTTTCAACGCACCAAATTAGACACGATTTTTTTTTGCTAAATATAGATGCCATTTTTTTCACATTTAGAATTGTGTAATTATAGGTCATTTTTTTTAGTTCGGAAACAAATTAGGTGTCAAAATATATGTATGTTATTTTATATTGTGAATATTTAATTAAATTTTTGTATATAATATCAAATTTGAATGCAACAATACAACTTATTGGAATGTTGCGTTTGTACTTTTCCGTAGTACTTTTTTCGTCGTGCGACCACAGTTTGCTTACATATTTCTTGGCCGCCGGTGAGTTAATTGCTCTCAGACTTTTTTAGTCCAAGACTGGTTTGTCCAACGGAGAGAAAAACAAGCCTGCCAGACCGAAACTGGACAAGAGCTCCGACCACAACCGAGAGCAGAGGCTTCGGAGGAGACCGCTCGTACACACTCTCCTCTCGCTTCGACGTATCTAGTTTTCAATAGATCTGTAACAGATTGATTTATAATGATGATAAACGTCCGCGGTATCTTTTGAATGATGGCTTCCCCTGCCGATGTCAACCGATCGTCATTGCGATGTATTTACATCGAATTTACATACGTGTGTACTAGATAACCCGGTTATATCCGTCGAGAGCGATTTACATACTGATATAGATCGTTAAAATGTTGAAAAAGATCCGTGGCTAATCCAATTTCGCGTCGTATACAATAATGCCTTTTCGATTCGTGTGTAGAAAAACGGGGCTCTCGGTTTCGATTGTACGCCTCAGATAAGGAGACCACAAGCTGGGTACCGCGTATTTATTATTATTATGTACATATTATTATTTTTTCCTTTGTGACGTTATAAAAAGATGTTTTACGACATGTTTTAAAAGTCACATTCGGAATAAAGCATACGGAACGATCGTAAACGCGAGATTTTCGAAGCTGGTTTTTCGAGAGGACACTTTCGTCCTATAAATCGAGTTTAGTTTTATATTCGGATTCTTATAAGCGTATGGGATCTTAAAAGTTTCGATTTAATCTCCAGACATCTTAAATATTTATTTATTATAAGAGATCGTATCTGTAACGCATCGAAATTTTAATATTTTAAAAATCCTTTGTATGAAAATCATAAAAATTTGCAATATGAATTCCATATGGCGTATCTTCATATTGTCATCCTTTAGCGTTTTCTTCCATTTTCGGCATAAAAATGCGACCGTAAAAACATTTCAAAATGACATTGTATGGAAATTTATTTGGCGACGCAGCCTGAATGCTGATTCCGTAAACCTACACTGTGGCATTTTTCCTTTGATGACGGCCCGAAAAGAGGACTCCACGTTCCCCGAATAGAAAACGACCTGAATATTAAAACACTAGAAAAACCATATCGTGGGAAAAGTCTAGGGGCATTTCACGAAAATGACATCATCCCGAAAAGCGTGCAAGGAACGATCAGAATAAATAACTAGGCCCGATTTTTTCCGACATGTCCATATACGATCGAGCGTAACGCGATCCGTTGCATTAATCATCGTCGCGAATTAGTCACACGTTAATTTTGCACGGTGGTCGAATGTTTAGATTTTTCCGAGGTGGAGTGCTCGGCAAACACCACTCGAGGTACGTCCTTCCTCTTGATATTTTTTTTGGTGAAAATTTAAATTGATTTGTTGTGTATTGGCGCTCGTTTCCATTGCGGTGTCGTGTGTCGTCCGTGGCGAAATCGCGTATGAGAAAAATTACAATTCGCGATGCGTTCTCGTTTGTTTGTGGATCTCGAAAGGCTTTCTGATTGTTTAACCCGTCACGTCTTATGGTTGAATTTACCGCGAATTGGTTTTTTATTATATTTTGTTTCGAAGCGAAACCGCAAAAAGGCCGACGTGCCGATTTGCAAGGAGGAAAATTTCGAGTGATTTCGGTGGTCCGAAATTATGTTTTATTATTCGTCTGTTGCGAAGGTAATTAATGGTTGTTTGATTGAAACTAGAAAAGTAATTAATTTAACATATTTATTTTCATATTTCAAATTACATGTAAAATAATAATTGTCGTACAATTAAGAAAAAATCACATTTCACCTAGAGAAAATTCATTGAAATTGATTTTTAATGAAAAGTATTGATTGTATTACATTTATATATAAAAAAAAATCATGTGATATGACAACCTTAATATTACAAAAATATTTCATATATATTAAAAATTTGTACATTCAATTTCGTTGTTGGTTTTTTTTATTTTTTAATGAGTTTTTATTTTCATTAATAAGATCGATTTTCAACAATAAATATAATGAGAAAATATTGCATGGAAAACTCCAACTTAATCTAGTTTAAATTAAATATATTTACAGAAAAATATCTAATAATCCCAAAATAAAAAATACATAGTCAAAAATGATAACGATAATATTAACTACACAAACTATTTGCTAAGCTCTCTAATTAGATCCAGATAACCGTTGTAGTACAAATGCGATGATTCTTTTTGTTCGTTTCCACGTATCATTTACACAGTACAAACATGAGAAATGCAACAACGAGAACAACAATGAGTTACCCGCGATCTACACACAATAAGGAACGCTTATAGAAGTATACAAAAATAAATGACCCCGCAAGTCACTTAAAACATGACCCTAATGGGCTCCTACAAACGGCCGGTAGGCGCACACCTACGCAGATGCTACTAACGATAACATATTTACAAAACAATACGGAAATTAACATCACTACCACACAGTACATAGTAAACTTGATTAATCGCGTTAAATTTATTCACTGAGATCTTCTTAAATAGTCGCACACGAATGCAGAGTACGCTCTCGACAATGATGGACGACCGCCGAACCGAACGGTGGTCTTATTTAAAATATATAATAGTTAGTTTTCAGCCTTTTTAGCAGTCGTTTTCACCGTCTCATTATGTCTTCGATGCTGAAGCCCTTCTTGGGCGGAGGATTCGCGCCGTTCTGCTTCGTGGGCGGAGGCGGTTGGATCCCGACCATGTTTTGTATACCTAAACTTATCGAAGGAGATATGCTGCTGCTCGTTGACGGATTTTCCTTGTTGTCCGATTTGGAAGGAGTCGAATGCTTCATTTGACTCGTCGACGGAGCGTTCGGATGAGAAGGCACGTCTTTAGGATGCATGTGTTTGATGATGAGATCTTGCGCCATCATCGGAGGAGGTGGGTTTAGTCTGGACGACGACGGCATATGCACGTCCGGAGGCTTCATCAAGCCTTGGGGCGGAGGTGGAATAGGAACCAATTTGTGCACGTTGAGATTCGGCGGTGGCAGACCCATGCTCTGTGGCATGTGCATCCCTGATCTCGGCAATGTCAAGTTTGTGGGACCCGGTGAAGGAGGACGCGTTCTGTATTCTCCAGAAGTGGACGGCCGGCTAAGATCGGTGACGTCTGGCGGTAATGGCCGTTTTCTGAACGACCCCAAGTACATCCCGTGACCGCTTTGAATCATGGACGGAGGTTTGTTAGCTTGCTCTGGATTGACGTGATGTAAATCTCGACGTATCTGTAATTGCGGATGTCTCGTGGGACTCTCCGGGACGTCTGGGTGTCCAAAGATTCTGTTTTTCTCTTGATTAGGAAGTGGATAGTGTCTCATTTTTTCTAGTTGACTATAATATTCGTGGGACGGTCGCATTGTGTAAGGACTTGCAGTGCTTCTGGGTTCGTTGTGATGGCATTCTGTTCTCTCGGGAGTCGGCGATGTGCGCCTGGGGGGCGGCGGTGGTGGTGGTGGCGCCACGAATTCTTCAGGTCTCCCTCGTCCTACGCTTTCGTTGGATGGAGATCTAGGCCTTCTGATCGGAGAATGGTCGGGAGATGTGAGATCATCTGGATCGTCGTCGTACATCGGGTCGTGCGATGGGGATAAGGGACGGTCTTCTTCGCCGACGTCCAAAACTTCAGGCGGGACGTCACCGACGGCGTGGGTGAGTGCGTGTCTTCTTAGGTCGCAATTTCTGCGGAATACTTTCCCGCAAGAGTTGCATTCGTAAGGTTTGTGGTCAGTGTGGGTCAAAAGGTGGGTTTTCAAGTTCGATCGCTGGTTGAAACTCCTGCTGCAGACAGGACATTTGTGAGGAGATTCTTCCATGTGGAGGATTTTGTGCACGGCCAGCGTTCGAGACTGGCAGAAGCCTTTGCCGCATTCTGTGCATTTGAAGGGCTTCTCCTTTGAGTGGATGTATCTGTGAACAAGTAAAAAAAGAAGGTTCAGTATGAGTGTTTTGCAATTTTATTTTGGGTCTATCGAGTTATTGTGTATTAAATAACGTGCCATATTCGTCCTTCATGTCGGACGTGTTAGAAACACGAAATATCTATTAATAACATGATAGACGTATATCACACGAAACATTAATTTTCAAAATGGTATACATTAAATTCAACATTTTTTTAAATTGAATTTGTAAATATGAACATAGAGACTTCAACGAACGTGCACCCAAAAACCCAATAATTTAACAAAAATTCGCAAACATGTTGAGATTTTCACATCGAAAAACCCGACGCGAGCGTTGGAATTCTAAAATTTTCAATTCGTAACACCTTAAGCCGAAAACCAGCCTAGCAGGTTTCGATCGCAAATCGAAATTCTAACTAAACGATACCGATAAAACGACTTCGTGATACAAGTATCGATTGTGCGTCCAAAAAAATACGGTCTATTATCGTAAAGAGCAATACCGATCGATTTGTTGCAATCGGTATGAAATGATATCGAAAAGCACGAGCGATTGAGTACGCGATTTTTGAAATTTTTTCGAAAATACACGAGAATTTTTATTGATCGATATCCGCGCGGCACGTACGGATCTTTATGGATATTTCGAAAATGTCCGAAAAAAACTGTCTGCACGCGAGACGATAATGATCTAAAGCCATAAAAACACACATGTATAGGCGGAAATTTAATATACGAAATTAATGTAATTATATACGAAGACGTTCCATACGTAAAAAACGACAATCGAAAATTGGGATGTTTCGCCAAAGCGTTTCTCCCAAATAACATTTTCGATAAGGACGCGCGAATAAATTGGCGTTTTAAAGTGGTAGCGCGACATCTCCGACATTTAAGCTTTAATTAGAGATTCCCTCGCGGAAAAAAAGAGTATAAACTTTTTTCCGAAGTAGATAGATCGTAATAAACGATAAATTACTTACGGCGTTGCGCATCATTAGTGTTGGCGAACAGAGAAAAAAGACGCGGGAACGGAACGAGAGACTCAGAGGGATATTTGACACGCTTTTTTTTCATCTTTTCCAGTTCGATCATTAAGCTGCGGGACTATGAAAAATGATCTGTTGTGGCGAATTTTTTCTCGGTGCTCTTTATTTTTTTTTTTAGCCTCGTGTTCTTTATCTTCCTCTGGTGTGTTTCGCGTTTTGTTTTGGTCGTTTTCATAATCGTCGTCTCAGAAATTCTTATAAAACACAATGTGCCGGGTAAATCGTGCGGCGGAGCTTTTGACAAAACAAAAGCATCGGGTTACTCGTGTTTAGACGAGTTATTCGAAACTAGTCGTATCGGATTTTTTTCGAGGGTGAAATTTGGGTGCAAAACCATACGAAGCGTATGACGTGATTTTGCGAGGGATGTGCGCGAAACCTGAAGTGCTTCAGAAAAAAAATTTGAGTGTATTACAAATTCGCGAAAGATAATATGCAAATAATATTGATTTTTTTTTAATATTGAATCAAATTGTTATGATAAGTTAGCAGACGAATGTTAATATTTGATTTTCAAATTATTTTATTAAAACAAATATTCGAAGATCGTTATAAAAGATTTCTTTCGATAATCGTACCTAACATTATAAGCGAAAAATTCAAAATTTTATTCGAACAATAAATATTTATTAAAAATCTTGAATCGGAGACACTCATCTGTAATAAAAACCTCGAACAATGCTCGTTAGCGGTATAATTTATTTCAAAACGTATTTTCATACGATGACGACCGACTCTCGAGAATACGAAAAGTCTCCAGTGTTCCCACCGAGTTTTCGAAAAAACACGACTGCACACTTATTTGTACGTACGGATATTTTGAAAAGGCTCGATCCGACGTGTAAATATTTAATTTCGAGGCGCCCGAGAAGGCGGCCTTTACGAGAACGACAAAAAAGAGCGTTTTCGAGAATTTTTTCGATAAAAAAGGAATCGTTATTATAATATAATAAAGCCGCTGTGATATGAAATATTATATATGGGAAGTTTTTGCGAAGATGTCCGAAGTAAATCGTTCCGAGGTCGCCAACGGGCAAATCTCGACCAAATAAAAGAACAAAATATAAATTAAAGAACGTAGATTAGTCGAAATGTAATTAGACTCGACGATGAGAACCGAAAATGTAAACTAAATTTTTCCGATAGATTAAGTAGAATTTTTCGATTTATAAAAAAAGGTTGTTTTTCCTAATTATCTGTTTGATTCTTTGATGCTTAGTTAATGCGTGACATAGTGTTTTTTGCATGCTTGTAGATAATTGCTATAGTTTTTGAGAGCGCTTTACGCTTCGTAAAGTTGCGATACGCCACTTTATGGAGTGGTAATTACTTGCTGCGAAAATGATATGGAAATGCAATTAAGCTGAAGTAGCCCGATGCACAAGCAGATAAAGTCGAAATAATTGCAGTCGCTGTCGAGTGCACTTTTCACATCGCCGACTTTTCGCCTTGAAACGAGAAAAGTCCAACTCCTCCCACGACCACTTTGCGTCTATTCGAAACAACGCAATTATTTATATGAAACGAGAAAAAAACTAATTAAAAGCTGCACCGAATACGAGTGCAAATATCTTCATTCAACCGAAACTACCAGCCGCAAGATTATTTATCGCCGTATTTAATTAATTCCACTGTTAACGGCGACCTCACGATTCGCGAAAATTTATAGTTCCGACGTCGATAAACCGTTTATTTGCGCAAAAACTGAGAAATTAACAAGTGGATAGCGGAAAAAATACGGCCAAGAATGCCGTACGTGCACGTATGAAAACGGATTTCGTACGAATGTGCATTTGTTTATTTATTGTAAGCGTTTTGTTTGTTTATCGCTTGTGAAACGCACGTGAAATTTATTTATTGCCCGCTTGATCGAATTCGATTCGAAAATATACACGTTTTTGCATTAAATTTGAGAAATCTGGTCGGATCCGAGCCACATTTCATAGCGCGAATAAATAAAATCGGATTTATAGTTATCGCGTTATAAAATATGGTCGATTGAAAAAAATATACACGTGTAGATTTTAAGGATATCAAAATGTGAAACGTTTTCGTTTGAATAAATTACTTTTGATGTATTTTTTTGTTATTTATGCAAAACGTTCTCGAGAATCAACAGTTTGACGCAATTTTTTCACAACAATAATTCTGAGAAATGCATATTTCGGTCGACACGCCACGTCTCGGATGACTGTTATTTTTTTTGCTTCGTTCCATTTTGATTGAACGCCACATAAAAACATTTATATTTCAAGCTCATAAAACGTATTACGATTTCAAATCAAACCGATAAACACATCGATAGATGGCATTGACACGTTTCCAGAATTTCCTCATTTTCACACTCGAATCCAACTCAACTTGTAAGTATTATTCGTAAAATCTAACAACATCCGGCACAGGATTCGACCACCATCACCAATGGTAGGCGAAGCGGACGCGTCGTACCGTGAAAACGACTCGTTTAGAAATTGGACGACAAAACAGTGGTCGGGACAACTTTTTTTCGTGGTCCAAGACGACGATGACACTCGTCGATAACGAACGACGCCCCGATCCGTCTCTGTCCCGAAAGCAGATAACCATCAGATCGCATTAATTACCCCCGTTTTACGAATCGAAGAATCGGATTCTTCTCAATCTATATATCAAGTCCGACGGAGCACAAAGTAAATATAGGTATCCCCCAATTTACGCGGTACTTGTTTTACGCGATTTAATTTTAACACGGTTAAGCAAACTATTTTTTTTAATTAATCAATTAATAACAATATTGCATAATGAAATCTAATATTGAATTAAATAAAAATAACGGTCGGGCACACGTCGGTATCGATGACCGTTTATCCCCCCGTCTCCCGTTTCCTTTTTCCTTAAGCAGGGCACTTTGATAATTATTCTGAGGTTTGTTTTTGTCGTGTAAGGGTATTGTAATACATTTTCACGTGATTTTTTATATACAAATGTTATAAATACTTAAATATTATTTGTTTTTTTTTTCGTTTGTAGTATATTTTCACTAATTGTAAGACATTTTTAATACAGCCCTACAATGTCAAACGAAGCTAAAACGCTACTGGTTAAGAGAAAAGCCATATCATTACAAACAAAGATCAAAACTTTGGATAGCTTACAAAAAGGAGAAAAAGTGTCATCAGTGCCTATAGTTTATGAGATGAGATTTTATTTCGTTTTTTAATTTAATTTAATTAAATGTTAATTAAACTTTATTTTTCGTTAGACTTTTTTACGCGATTTCCTGAACCAATCTCCCCATTTAGTATAGACTTCATGTCTCAATTTACGCGTTTTTTTTTGTCTTGGAACCTATCTCATTTTTTTGTATGGGTACATACACTTCGTTTACGCGGGTTTTCACGGAACGTATCTATCGCGTAAATCGGGGGATACCGTATTAACATCGACGAAAGCTCGAAGGATGATCGGGTTTTTAATATTAACTCGAATAATAAGCACAATGCGGTGGGTTTGAGGTCGTCTTCGATTCCCATAGAGACCGTTGGTTAAAATGTGAAGTCGTTGCGTAAACATCTCTTCGAGTTCTGTTTGTCGAGGTCTTCGAGACGAGTAAACACGCACTAAACTGGATCCCCTTTTTCGGTGACGAGAGCCTCTTTCTCCAAATGTCTGTGGATGGAGAGCCTTGTCAAAATATCGTATATTTCAATAAAAATATACTTTTCGTGATGGATTGTGTGGCCCGCTTCGACCGTGGGCGGACCATGAGCTTTGGGTGCTCTTTCGGATTTCGGCTTGTTTTATGTTAATGTCGTAAAAAGCCGAAATAGGTTAAAGTATTGAATAATAACTCAGTATTTTAGTGCATTTTTTATTCTAAAGTCCGTGAAGCATTCACATGTTTTGATTGATTGATTTAAGTAACGATGGATATGACTCAAAGTATATAAATAAAAATGAGTCGGGCAATTATAACGAAATTTTTTACACATTATAATAATTTGAACGTTTTTTGTACGATCGAATATAAATTTAATTAGTTTTAGCATGTATTTGAATATAGTTTATTCAAAAAAAAAAATTGTTTTCACTAAAATTCATATTGGTGAGAGATTCATCTTCAAAGGCAAATACGAATATGGCGCATAATTCTAACACTTTATTCAATTACTCATCCGAATGAGCACACGAAACACAAAAAGACATTGTATAATACATACAATCTGCTGAAACTAAATTGCTCAATCACAAAATGCAATTTCGCACATACAAACGTCGTCCGAGCACTATTTGAAGTCGTTCGTCGGCGAGCAGAGGTGTCCGTACGTGGACATTGACATCATTATCGTCACATTAAACTCGAAACGAAATTTAAAGAACATCTTTGACGTTAACCTTTATTTATGAACGCACGAGTGACGGAGAGATTCCGAAGCGTGCATTGAATTCGAAGCTATTAGCGAGAGACCAACATAAAATTCCATTAACACAAGTGGAGTCGTAATGGGTTATATAGAACCTTTTCAATGTCTTAAACCGAACGTGTGTGTGTGCGTTATTTTACAGATTAGAGTCGTTAGCAATAATGACTAAAATCGAACAAAAATAAATTTCTAAATAAAAATTAATACGTACCGAGAATCTCATACGTTACGTACTTATGAGAATACAAACCGGTAAATATCGTCATTTTTTTACGTATATAAATTTATATTCTTCGAACGTGAATAAGAAGCGGACTTAGAAAAAATTAATGCAACTTTATTACGGGTCCGGTCAACAATAAAAACGAAAAAATCGAGCTTCCCAATGTGGAATCTTAACGCGTTCACACGGACGCTAATGCCGTAGTGTAAAAAATGGGTCGTTCGATTTGAATGCGTACAAGAAAATTATTAAAACCTTACACTTTTTATACATCAAAAACTATACATACGTGCAAACGGATCGGTCCAATAATAAAACGAATAACGGAATCGATTCGATCGTGTGATATAATACGCGGGTGAAAGGAGGGCCGAAGTTATTAATACTTTTTTGTCGTGCGCGTTGCTAAAAAGAATTTTTTTCGACGACCGATGTTTGCAAAATTGATTCCAAGATATCGTTAATGTCAATAGGTCTCATTAACGTGACCTACGCCATCATTGTACGAATTAAGCGAGATTAATAACGAGAACTGCTTCGAATCGATCATTTAAAAAAATATACACTTAACCCATATAAAACCCACACGCACGGGACGATGTCACCGGTGTTTAAATTTACATTATATTTTTTTCAGACCCAAAAAAAATCGGTCGACTTTTTCCACACAACACAGAGAGAGCCTCGCGGCGCCGTTTCGCTCGCACTCCCGAGCCGTTGCCGTGCATGTCCGCATTCGCACACCACCAACATCTCACACATACACATACACACATATATATACATATTTGAAGTTGTGTTTGTCCGCCCCACCTGCGCAGGTAACCGCCGCCGCGTGCTGTCCAGTGGCGGACGTCGAAAAATTGGCTTTTCGTACAAAAGCGTACAGGTGCGCGGCCGCCATTTGCATAAGTCATATGTGGGGTCTGGTGTGTGTGTGTGTTCTTGGTGATGTTGCGAGGTTTACGCTAATTGTGAACGGTGTGCGCATTATGGTAATTTTTACGGCTGTCCGGATCGGCGAAATGATCGTGCAATTCGAGGGGTGAAAGTGTGGATTGTCGTAAGTGCGCAATTATTGTTATAAATGAATTATTGGGAATTTATTTTAATTGTTTTCGGTTGTTTGTTTAAATTAGTTGATGATATATGATGGTTTTTTTTAAATGAATAATTGATTTGGTGGGTTCCACGAAAACTTTGTATAATAGTAATTTAAATTTTTCCAAATTTTTATAATAGTAATTTGATTATATGCATGTTTTTAATAACAGAATAAATGTTTTATTCCTATTTTCAAAACATGAAAAATTTTACTTCAGAAAAAAACATTCATTATTTTATTATTTTCATTCATTATTCATTATTTTCCATAGAACTAAACGAAAAAAGAAATAACTAAAAACAATCTCTTACTAAAATGATACTAAAATAAAAAACGATATGGGATAATATTCATCTACTAAGCATATAAAATATTATTTGATTTCTAAAATCAACAAAAACTCGCGCATTCAACAATACTAAATTCTTTTAAAAAAAATTTTTTTTCTTCTAAAAAACATTAATCGTATAATTTGTAGTTATTTATTTTTTACAGTTAAGTGAAATTTAGTGCAGTTATTAAATAAATTTAATTACGAATCGTTTTAGAAAGAAATATTACAGGTGCTTAAAATCATCGAAAGTAAATTTTTCTTTATTAAAAACACTCAAAATTTCTTTCTTCATTTTAAAAATTTAAAATAATTTTTTTTATAAAAAATATAAAAGAAACGTTAGATACATATTATGGCACCTATTTTCAGATAAATTTATAAAAAAATGTAATTGTATGTAAAAATGTAATTATATGTATGTAAAAAATTGTGAAGATCACTAACTGAGATTGTCAAAATCAAATTGAAGAATAAATTGTATGTATTTAATTAATTTTAACAAATTAACGTTAGTATGCAATTATTTGGTTAATAAAATTTTTGATAAATTTCTCATCGACTTTGATTTGTATAAAGTTGAATCCGAAGTATAAAAACTGTAGCATCAAAAAACCATCAACAACACGACACAATCCACCCAAACCAATCCCTATCTAAAACCAAAGTGAAGTTAATAAAAATCTTCAAAAAACCTAACAATTTCCAAATTCCACAAACAAAAAACCCACCACGCACCGCCACTGGTTCCAGGAGAGCGGTTTTTCATCCGAACCGGTCTGACCACTGCGGCAACCGCTGCAGCCTCGCAACACCACCATCAACTCGAGAGAGACCCGCCGCGGTTTTACGTACAAACCGCTCCCGAACACACAAACTGGAGCAGATTCCAGCGCCCGGGTCCTCATATATACGCCCGGGTCTTCGCCATACGCCCGGGTCTCGGGATTGATGGCCCTCGATGGCCTCTGGAGGGTTTTACTACCCCGGTGAGATGGGCGGGTGCGCCGTTGATGGCCTTCCGATTGATTGTTTTGACATTTCGCGGTGTTGTTGTGTGATGTTTACGGTTGTGTGCGGATTGATTGGAAAATGGCGGGGATTTTTTGAGGCTGAGAAATTGCTGATTGGTAGACGTTTTCGAAATGTAATGGAGATTTGTAATTAGTGTTGAAATGTCGATGGATGCATTGTTATACAAATTATTGGGTCGTTGGGTAGATTTTTATAATGTGGAATAGATTCCAAGATTCAGCCTTTTACAAATTAAATTCAATCATTGCAAATTTATTTTCTCGATTTTTCAATTTTTTATGATTTTATGAAAAATATCGAAGAAAATTTAAGTTCATATGTATACATACATGGTACATATTTTCAGATTGATTTATTAAAAAATATAATTAATTATGTATGTAAAAATTTATAAAAATCTCCAACTGAGATTATTAAAGTCAAACCGAAGAACATGATTGTATTTCATTGATTACTATGACAACGATCAATATATAAAAATTTCCGATGGTCGAATTTAATTTGTAAAAGGTTTAATTTGAAGTATAAAAGTTCGAATGTGATCTTTATATGTTGGAATTTAGTATATAAAAAATGATAAAAATCACCAACTGAGATTATTGAAGTTAAACCGAAGAACAGATTGTATTTCATCGATTACTATGACAATGGTTTTAATAATATAACACTTTCCGATGGCCGAATTTAATTTGTAAAAGATTTAATTTGAAGTATAAAAGTTCGAATGTGATCTGTATATGTTGGAATTTGGATTGTAAAAGCTATAATTAAATGTTATAGTTTTTAGAACGATTCTGATCGAACGTTCATAAAATAAAAAAAAGTTTATTTATTGTCATGTATTTCAATTGCTAAATGTAAAATCGAACGAGAGAAAAAAATGGACGTAAATAGAATCCGCCTTTACAATTTTCACATTATGCATACGAATGTCTGATGAAAAAAATTAACAAATCTAATACTAAAAAATCACACATATATTCGAACGATCGTTTCCAAACGTATAATGAGAATCAGACATGGGCGTGTGATACGCGTCCGGCTTGTTTAATTAATCACAGCCATTACGAAACGAAAATTAAGAAGAAAAAACATTATACGCATATATGAAACGGTGACCGCGAAATTCGAATAATAAAAGTTTTCTTTTATAATATAATAAAAAAATAAATAAATGCCCAAAATTAATTCGGCGAATAATTCAACTAAAGTAATAAATCTTAATATTTTCGCTAGAATCGATCCGAAAAGACCAAACACGGAAAATTTAACCGTTCCGCGAACTCGATTTATCGATCGAAAAAACGGACTCGATCAGATTTATTATCGTTTTATCAAATAAGGACTTGATTATAACTATCAAAAGAATCACCAGAACTCGAGAAAGGGTTGCACAATAAAAGGATAAGATAAATTCGGTTGTAAACAGCTTAAGATCGCACCAATAAACAGATCGTAAAGCTTATTGAGGTTCGAGCGTTTGAATTGATATTTGCGATTCGCGCTTTAAGTAGTACGTATGTTATTCGAATTTAATTGATTTAAATGGATAGTAATTTGTTACACGTGTGAGCTGAATTATTTCGGTGGATCGTACATTTCGAATTGCTTCATTAACCGATAGTGTACGGTAAATTGTGCAAAATCGAGGCTAGAAACAGTTGGCAGCCGATAAAAGAGAAAATCTTCGAATCCTAATTATGGATGCTGCGGATTGTGAACGATTCAGCTCGTTAAAAGATTTTCGAATATTCTTTTCCGAAGATTTGTCGCTTTTAGTATTAATTAGCGTGCGAATCAATCCATAAAGAACAGACGTGGACGATTATTTTGACGGTCGTCCGCTGAGAAGTGGTCGTTTGGACGTTGGAAAATTTTTACAATCTCGCACACTTGTATATTAATATTGGTTAATTACAAAAGTCATAAAAACGAACGTAATTCACTCTGAGAAAAATATTTTCGCGCGCATCGGGAGAAGATTGATGAGAGTATTTTTTTCCACGTTCAATCATCAACTTATGGAACTGTTTCGTATTCTGAAAAAAATAATCGATTCGGAATGTGAAAAAAATTATATATTAAACAGTTGTATCGCAGCATGGAATGATTCTAAAGAAGAGTTATTATAATATCTCGAAATCGAAGGATTCTTTTATATCGCAATACACATCTGTCGTATCGATACCATGTGTGTATGAATCAAAATTCGTATTGTTATATTTTTCACCACTAAAATATCCGTTTCACGTCTTTATGTGATTAGAAAAAAGCGGGGTAGTCTGTTATTTTATGACTAATGTCAGGGAGTAAAAAAGCGCATCTGCGGTTGCCCACTACTAGGGTTAGTTTTGGCTACTAGGGACCACTTAAAAATAATGATAATAGCCGCTGACCCTTACTCGAATCGGTTACGACTTATTATAAAGAACCTCTTCGAAAAAAATTATTTAATAAATGAAAATATCTCGTAGATACGTCGTCGCGTTCTCACACTTCGAAACGTGAACCTAGATCCATCGAGAGTATAGAATTTCATTCGGTCGACCCAAAGTCCCCTAAGAAAAAGATTCTTTCGTTCATTGTTCGAATTTCATACGTTGTGTCGATAAATAAATTTTGATAAAGTCGAATAAAAAATACAAAAAGTCGAAGCGTGGGCTTATCTCGGAATATGTGACCGTCCCGTTCGGACACAAAGTATGAAATAATTACATATTAAGGACACGTTCGGGACGACGTCATTTTTCATCGCGGCTCTGACAGAATGGAAGGCGCTGCCCGAGACCACAACAAAGTTAAATGAAAACAACAAAAAAGCAACTCGGCGGCATCGCTGCGAGACAAACGAGGACAAAACATTCCTCCTCGGACCGACG
Source organism: Hydropsyche tenuis (assembly GCA_009617725.1). Lineage (NCBI taxonomy): Eukaryota > Metazoa > Arthropoda > Insecta > Trichoptera > Hydropsychidae > Hydropsyche > Hydropsyche tenuis. The sequence goes on along the minus strand of VTON01000057.1, from coordinate 494,052 downwards.
AGAGAGAGAAAGATGGCGCGGATCGAAAAGTGAAAAAAAAAACGAGCCGAGGCATTAATCAAGGCTGAGGTCTGACGGTCTCGGCGTCTGTGTGATGCCTCATTTTTGTGACATTAAGCCGCGGTTTTTCGGTAACTTTTCTTTTTCGGGAATGGAATTTCGGTGTTGTGTGTGAGAGCATCCGAGAATTTCATGAATACGTCGTTTCGAATTAAATATGTGTTATTTGCGTGGTTTCGATTCGGTCGCGTTTTATAAAAGCGTTTCGTAGATTAAAGTCGTCCGTGAATAATCCTTTACTAAATTCAGAATATTAATTCGATACGTGAAAATTGGAATATGCGTCCAAGCGAAAAGAACGCAACCCGAAATTTGACGATCGAGAAAATTTTCTAAAAAGTATTATTCAAAAAAAATATCGGTAACGTAACACCATCATCCCGAGGAACCTGTCCGGCGTGGCGACGATATAAAATAAAACTCTGTACTTTACTGTTATTAAAATGCCGATAAACATCTTACGGTGCGGCGATAAATTAGGAATTAACGCCGAAAATTCTTCCAATATTTGAAATCGCGCTCGACCGTGAGCATATTTGAAATTTACGACCTCCACTTCGGACGAGAGAACATCTCCGAAAACTTGTCGGGTAATTCGATTTTGATTGGACAAATTGAAAATTGGGCTCAAAAATGGCCTCGATGGCATAAAATCGATTCAATTTCCTTATCGGAATTTAAATTAAATCATAAATAGCCGTTTTGTTGAGTGCAAACGCGAACACCCACGCGCGATATTTACCGAGCAAAATGTACGTGCGTTCAAACAAAAAACATCTCTTTAGACGTATCAATTCAGATGTAAAATAAAAGAGATGCCACTGATGAAGAAGGAACGAAACTGTCAAATAAACAAATGCCTCAACACGTCACTCGCACAAAGTGTAGTTTTTTTATTTATTTAACATACGACCACATAAACACACACGGCTCTTTATCATCTAATTATATATTAGCATACTTTTGAAGTGATTCGTTTTTGCCGACATTTATGTATGCGACGCTTAACTGCTTGTAACAAAGCTTTTCTGTGTTAGTGGAAGCATTTATATACGTATGTATTTTTTAATTTAATACTAATCAATTGAAATACATCACATATTTCTAAATTATATTATGTAGACGAAGAAAAATTCATCATCGTTCCGTAAAACGTAACATGTTTTATCACCATAAATATGTTATTGTTTTTTCACGTGTGTTAATAAAACAAAAAAATATATTGAAAAAAACCGCAGGTTGTTCGCGAAGACCGATCCTTTATTTTATCTTTTCGTCGGTAGCGACAAACCAACCGGAAGGCTGTTGTGTCGTTTGTTGCAGACCTGAAAAACGTCGAACGTTGATGGATAGGTGCATTAACTATTTTGACACGGGTAATATGTATTTTTTTCGGAAAATTTTCCTCATGATGCGACAGTTGCTAACGCTACTTTTTAATTATCGGGTACATTGTTTACAAACGCTCGTCACGAAAAGTTTCTGTATAAAAAATATTTATAGATCGAATATTTTTTGTTTGAAGGTTGTTGAAAAATATAGGTCTGAGCATCAAGGAGAGAGTTAGGTTTAAATGACTTTTATGGTTGTGTTACAAATCACCTGCATAATCCAATAAAATATGGTTTTTTGAGCCGACGACGTTTATTTTTCGAGATGGTGGAGATATGTCATTATATATTGGTTTTAAATATAGATTTATTGTCTAATTAAATGTTTAAGCTATTCGTGTCTGTGTGTAAGAAGTCAAATTTAAATCACGTCGGCTGACTCTGTATACAAACATAAATGCAATACGGTACGATTGCACAACGACATCGTAACATATGTTTTTTCGAAATTCCGGTTAAAAAAATATAATATCATTATACAATGTAAAAAAAATATCGTAAAATTCTCACATAGTCGGTAATCAGTTTTACGACCGGTCAGAGCGATTTATTTATGCGTAAGAAATTCAACAAAATAGTGTTAATTAATCAAAGCGCGGAATAAAATCCGAAAAAAAACGCAATTATAAACACGATTTTTTAAATCGAGCCACTCTTGTGTGTTAAAATTAAATCATAAATTTTTTGTAACTTTTTCGATTGAAGATATCAACGAGCGAGCAGAGCGGAAACCCACGCTACTGTATAAAGAAGCGCTAGCATTATAAAGCGGCTTCCGGTTAATATAATTTTTTTTCATGAAAGATCACCTGCATAGTCATAACTTTTTTTCAACAAATACTACACAAAACACCCGTTATTAACGTAATGGATTTTCGTTGTCCGAATCCGTAATTGTATTAATTATTTTATATTACATCGGCGCATTTTGATATTGCCCGATTTGCGATTACGCGTAACGTGAAAATCTAAACAGGCTAAATTACGCGTTAAAGCGTCACGCGGACATTATAACACGTGAAAAAATATTAGTAATTATTTCGTTAATTGTGTCGTGCTGGGCAATTAGCATAAACGATACACGAAAGAACAACCACAGCGGGGACCTGTTTCGAGCGTATTCATATATTAATAATATGTGGAATATATTAATAATATGTAGAAGCAGCGACAGGCGAACGCTCGTGCTAGATACGATCTGCATAAGCCGCATAATAAATATACGTACTAGCGTAATGCCAAGACCGAGACCAAGACCAGGTGGAGTTTTCGGATTCTAGTCGAACGTTAATTACGAAGATCTACAAGAGCAGATTGGCGGTCGGAATCCGCGAACTGGTTCGCTTGCCAACCGACGCCGATCTAGATAAAGCTCGGATCAATTATAATTTCAAACATTATATTAAAGCTCGGCCGTGTGCGATCGTTAATCCATTTGCTATTATTCTCCGATGTTAGAAATGCGTTCTTCACTAATGTATAATATAATTTGTATGCATGTTGATCTATAACATCTTGCGAAAGGATCGAGATTTCAAAAGAAACAGGTGTCTGTCTTAATTATATTTACAATAGATTGTTATGACTCGTCTGAAAACATAAATTAACTTATGTAATATCGAGTACTCGAGCTTATTTTATTCAAAGTAATTATTCGAAGATAAATGTGCAAATCAAATGTCGCCGTCTCAGAAGCATATTGTCGACACGAATCCATTTAATAATATTTAATGGATGCATTACGCCTCCTCATATTAAATCATCACCTCGAACGGTTTCTTCGAAACATTATCGATTGAAATAAATGGGCGACGTTTGCATCTGAAAATGAACATCAATAGCCGACACGCTATATAATAAAATATAGCGAACAACGGAGCAGCCGATCCATTATGAATTCAATGCGAAATCGTCTTCGTTTGCGTGGGAGCGAAGCCTCCGAATACGGTTTCGCATTAATTAGCGACGTACCATTATGATATGAGGCGTACAAGAAATGGTAGCAAACTCGGCCAAAGCGAACAGCATAATGAACAGTAAATTATCCGGTTGCATGTAGGAGGCCGTGTTTTAATTGTGCAAATGAGCCATCCTCAGATCAAGATTGGATCGTGTTTTTTTCCGTGTAATTTCAAAAACTGTAATTCATCTTTCTCGCTCGGCAGAAGTTTCTGTTTGGCGAGACGCCGTCCATATTTCCTAGGGAAAGAATCTTCCAAACAGTGTGCACACATATGATAATTCGAAGCGGTGAAAATGCTCGTTGTCAAAACGAAGAGACATGTGTCATTTTCACGTGTAACAAAGCACGCTTCGAGCTATCTAACGAGCCCATTGTCGTGTCTCTTGCGACCGAAGCGAAATAAAACGTTAAACATCGATGTGATTGATGGTGCAAGTAACGCGTGTGGCACTCCACGAACCTTCACGACGCCGTCTAGGTACGTATAAATAAATGGATATAACGAACTATTTCATACCATGTGTACGTATAACTGGGAAAACGAACTAGTTCGGTTCGTTGCAAAACGCGATTAGGAAACTGGATCCGCTCAAGAGGATTAATCTTGTAAGTACTGACGGATCTTATCCGCCTTGGATGTTTTGCGATTATACGGCGAGTATCTGAGTTCTGAGCGCTTCCTTATTAGGATGATTATAAATTGATTATTTCAATAGACAAAGATGGTACGATGATGCTACTTTACAGACGAAAACAAAGGTTTTTCGATTCAAAAAATAAAATTAATAACTTTTAAAGATGAAAGTCTATAGATATCGATTGTCTCATTCACTCTTTTCCGCTGTAATAAAACACGCGCATCAAAGCCTTCCATTTAAGTTAATGTTCAATAAAAATGTGGGCATTTATTGTACGTTCGTTTGCAAACATATGCACAAATAATGCATTCAATGGCAATCAACCAAGTTTATGGTCGACGCGGCTACCGCGGCCACCGACAAAGACGCGCAGTCGTAAAACATCAAACGGGCCAATTAAACGAGGCGACTATACGTTATAACATCCTATAAATACATCTAAATTAATATTTATAAACAAATTAATGCGTCTGGGCGTATTTCGAGGTTCTCACGGCGCAGGAGTCTGCGGGACGCCGGTTCGCCGAAAGCACTAGTTGTGGTCGTTAAGCGTCTGATACAATTACGATTTGAAGTAAAGATATAGAGTTGGCTATAATTCGAAGGCTGTGTGGGTTTTCGTTAATAAAAGTCGAGGTTCTACCGCGTTTTGGCATACAACAAAAGGCGCACGATTCGATTTTGAGGTTGGTCAAGGGTGTGGTCATTTGTTAGTCCAATGAAATTGAGCAATTCGGTTGTTTCAAATACAAATTGATTACTTCACAATATTATGGCATAGCGAAACGAAAATATAATGTATAGGTACTACTCAATATATTCGTAATATCAAAAATAGATTTTGTATGATATTATAAACAAGATGGTTATCGCAAATATGTATGTAAATTTTGTCAAATAAATTTAGCGCTACACAATACACGCTTAATTTTGAATAACAACAATGACCGAGATAAAAATAGCAGAATCCGTCTTTTCACGCAAATAAAACAATTGACCTTTGCACCTCCGCAATACGGTCGTTCCATTTTTTCTACTCATCTAAAGATTAATAAAAAGAGCGCAAACACTCCAATCTGATATGTCGCGATAACGCAATACCGCAGTGGGCTACCAGTGTTTCGAAAAAAACATACACACACGCAAAAATCGAGACAAATCCGTCATACAAACACGCTCCAAAAATAAACCGAACCGAAACAATAATAAAATATTGTAAAACGGCTCGCGTGAGTCACCAGTGCAAGGTGCGCCTCCGACAAATGACCGCAGTAAAAGTTTTCACATTCGCATCGACGCCCGCCTACGAAGCCAGTAACCCAAAGAGCGATCGGAGTGTGAAAACGGTTAAAGTTAACCGCTTTACGACGCCAATCGACGCCCACGAGTCGGTAGTGCAACTCTGACGGATCTGCGACAACTTTGACGTCGAATATACATCGTGAGAACTGTTCGACGCGGAAATTCAATATTGAAAAAATGCCGTCGTAAATATCCCCCGCGGTCGATAAAATTATTCAAATACAGCGATAACGCGAAATTCATAACGCCGTTATTCTAATGCGATCGGAATAAAAATAAATTGGTCGTTTTATGTATATTTGTGCCGCGAAATGTGAAGCGCGGATAGACAATAAACGTGGGTCGTCCCCTCTTGTGTATAACATGTCAATTAACTGCGAATAAATGTCACAATCGCTTTATATGCTTTGCGAAAAAAATATGATAACTGACCGCGCGTTTTGGCGGAAATTTATAATTTAATTCAATTCAAATGTAGAAGTGTTTAAATTTGAATGTTCCCAGTCTAATTAAAGCGTCGTTAAAATTTTAATTCGTTAATTAAACAATTAATCACTTTGATAAATAATGAATAAGTGCATGTATGTATTGAGTCTTTTCAAATTTTCTAATTCATATGTTTGCAGATAAATTATGATTGAATGTCTTAATGCAATCTTCCCGTGAGATTCTCAGTCGAAATGTCAACAAGCCGTCTTCGATCAAACAAATCGGAATCGAAGTTCAACAACCCGGGCCGAGTGAGCAAACAAAATCCACAAGATCGCAATTCATATGAAAAATCGCCGAATAAAAACAAACAAAACGCGCAGACACTGAATGACTCTCGAAGCCTGAAAAGGACCAAAAGGAAAAATATGCAACGTATAATATAATATATCGGAAGCGACGACTGTCACTCAAAGGCGGTCGTATAAAGCAATTTTTTTTCTTCGTGCGTATTTTATTCGCATTAGATGAAGTACGTTTGATAAAAAATAAGACGTTTTAATGCATGCAAATCTGCGGTATAAACAGACACTTGTCTGATTTTCGCTACTTGGTGTTTGTCGGCGAGCATGAAATAAACGTTCATAAATATTCTGGACGGTTTAAATGCAGAAAAAACGACGTTTTTACGCTTCTACTGCCGAATAAATAACGTACATAATCCACGTATTTCGATCGTAGGATACGATCAAAATAAATTTCGATCGACGTTCATTACCACCGTAAACGGAACCTAGCACATTTTAATAAAATAATTCAAAGATTACACGACTTACTGCTAACGGACGATTTGAATAATGTGATTGTTTCACTCGCAAAACTCAGATGAATCGATCTAAATCGCTCAAACGAACAAACATATCGCATATTCATATCGCCAGTGCGCCGTTCCATTAAAATCCAATGAATAAATATGCAATTAGCTTACCATTACGCGGACAAGAGCGAGGCAATTAACTCAGACCGTATAATTGGTTTAGATTAAGCGCAATTAAAATTCGAAAATAATAAAAATTAACGACGCATCACCGCGGAAAATAAACGTTCGCAAAAAAAGCTCGACTTCAGCTCCCCAATTAAATCGAACTGAAACGATAGCGTCCTTTCAGATAACGAAAACACGCGACATATAAAAAAAAACTCGTTAAACGCCATTGTTGCGTGTCGCTCTTCTCGGAAACGTGATGTTTTACTTTTATTTTCTCGAACTTATTTCGAGCCTTTTGTGTCCGCGTTTTACAGTTTAACGAGCCTCTTTCGAATTTCGCGCTCGGACGCGTTTCACACAAGAATCTAACGCCGATCGATTCCATTGTCGTTCATGGTGGCATCGGAGCGGGACTTTTGATTATTTTCACACATCTCGGAGAAGAAGGGCCTCCTCTTGAGGCCAAGTGTTATGCTAGAGTTCAAGAGTGTCCACTTCTTGGAGGAAGGGCGTCCGCTAGCGTGGTCGACCAAGGACGACCAGTTCGAGCGGACGTTATCAATCGGACGTTCGCGCCTCCAACTTTGACTATTATATACGAATAATATTTTCCGTGTGTGGTCGATGATCTAAGAATCCGTTTGGATGATTTTTAAATTTTTTTTTAAATAAACAGATATTAAAAATTATAATTTTTATTACGACCGACAATTATGATGTACCATGTGTAATAAAAATTTGCATCTTTTAATGAAACCATCGAGTGTGAACGAAAATATAATAATACAGACAAAAATTTATGCTTATCTACAACAATTAGGAAATACAAACTCGTTGTTCTTTTGACACGACTTGCCAATTCATTACGTTTAATTCGAGCGCAAATGTTACAGTCAGAGCGTTCATCGTCGTTAATGCATACATTATCTAAAGATTGTATACGCGCGCTTCAAGTTTTAAAGAAATCGCACTTATCTGTCACAATTTCTAATGCGTAAACCAAAAACTAATATTTGGATATTTTGGGTTTCTCCTATTTCCCTAAAACAAAAAAAATACACCCTACCATATTCCCTACTTGCGATTTATTTATTTCGTTAGCAAGTTATTTACGTCTGAATAGATAACTCATACATTCTCTAGTTAACATGTTAATTCATACTCCCGTGTATGTTTTCTCTGAGCGATTTAGACAAAGTATTTATTTGAGAGAGAATGCACGTATTAACAGGCTCGATGCTTTGTCTGTAACACACACACTTTTAACGAAATGTGAAAACGACACGATAAGCGATTGATATGAACCGATGTCGCAAATTACACATTCGGCACTGTGACATTTTACAATGCTATAAACCCATAAACCGCACATGGAGGTTGGCGGAAGATAAAAGTCGGACGAGCCTTTGATGTCTGTCGCGCTGCAAACAAAATGGCGATTGTTCGGTCGCGTTACGCACGTTTGATAAAAGTTTCTTGGCGATTACAGCTTCCGATACCGTTGTGTGCTCGGATTGTAAATGGGTCGCGGAATAAAACGATCTCACACACGTACATATGTAGCCATTATAATGTCGATCGATCGATCGAATCGGCGAGACCGCATTTTGCTTCGGGTCATCGTTTCGCGAAAACGGACTTTTATCGATCTCGATCGCGAATCGAGAAACCGTTTGGGAAGCGCAGCGCCGTTGCATTCAACGTCGGTGGGGTGACGTTGATTTTTAATACTGAAGGGATGGTATTTAATACATTTTTTTATATGAAATATTCGAATTATGTCATGCATTGTAGAACAAAGACTTTGTTTATTTTTGAAAATCTATTAGAATCGGTTCATTAAAAAATAATATAAAATAGATAGTCCTTGAAATACGACGATTCGTATTTACAACTGAAAAAAAATTAAATATATATATTTTTAAATTACTTACTAAATCACAAGCTACCGTCAACTACGGAAAAAAATATATGAATTAATTCGAATTATCGTATTGAATATGGAAATTTTGATGTAAATAAAATTGATTACGGATTCGATTTACGATCGAGGTTCAGGAACGTATTTCCGTCATAAATTGAAACATCCTGTATAAGAAAATTTATAACTACGCGCAATTGACATTTAAAACACAGAATTCGTTATCGTCCGCTTTCGCTTATTAACGACAGATTTTAGCACACTTTCGCATTAGATTTTCCACTTTAATCACTTCCGATAGTCTCTTTCGACGTCGAACGCTTAGTCACCCGAAAGCCCTAGTGGTCGGCTAATGTCTTTTGTCTCTTTCTCGCACATTCGCAGATCTATACGAATGTGCGACAAGGAAGAGAACGTTCGCGGTGTGAACGAACTTGCGAGATCTGCGATCCGCCGACGAGATAAACGCAGATGTGGTCCACGGGAGGAAAGACTAAAAACATAGTACAGAATGGACAAATTCATTCTTCTATATATTTAAGTAATAAATTAAATAAAAAAATATTATAAATTTGATACAAAATTGTTGAAATTTCAACATTTTCTGGTCGAATCAAGAAATTTTATATTTTGAATTATTATTATTATATTTATAAAACCAAAATTTTTCTATACAGCATTACTTATGTATTGACACATTCTCATACATAAAATATGATTAATTTATAACAATTCAAACAAAAAAAAATCCAACACCACTTTGATTCGAAACCGCGCGACCGGACCACCACCCAAATCGGAACGCACGATTACACACACACGATAGGAGAATCCGAAATATTATTTATACGAATTTTATAAGCGATACACATATTATTATTCGCGTCAGAATTTACATATCTATGAATATTAAATAGACCGGGGGGGCATTTAAATCGATCCTCGGCGGCCCGTCCCACGTCGCGTTCGTTCGCCGGCTTTTTGTTGTTGTCGGACGTTATTAAAGCACCATCACCGTATATTGTGTCCGTTGTGTGTATGTGCGTGTATGTATGTGGTCGGTAATAAGCGACCGATGGGTTTCCGATCGTGTTCGGCTTAATTGCTATCGAAATTTAGTGCGGCGCTCGAGCGCTGATTGCGCGTGAAAATTGGCCCCGCTTTCAAAGCCTATGGGAAAATTCGGAAAATTCTATTTGGAATGTGTTATCGATGATTGTCGTGTGTTATTTGAGTTCGGCGTTGAGGAAAATTTTGATGAAATATAGGTATTCTGAGAAAGTTTTTTTATTTGAATAGCGTCAGTTCGAATAAAATAATATTTTTATAATAAACAATATTTGGATCATAGCGGTATTTTTTTTTAAATTCGCATATTCAATTTATATTAAAAAAAATCAATTTGAATAAGCAATTATATATTAACGATCGCAGTATACAAGAATGGTTAAATAAAGACAGCGCAATATAAGAGAGCCGTGTAAAATTCGCGTCTAGATTAGCATCGTCGCTTTTAGCATAAAGATAAAGACTCGATATAAAATTCAAAACGCATTTATAATCCTCGCGTATTTTTTTGTTCGATCTAACGCAATAACTTTCGGATGCGATCGAGATAACGAATGCCATGGACAGATCCTCGAACAGGTAGACACAGATAGACGGATAGAGATCAAGTAGTAATCTATATATGCGCGAGGCGACCAAAAAAATTAAATGAAAACACATAACATATGAAAAAAAGGCGCCAAAAAAAACACGGAGACGTGGAAGAAGCGCCCGTCCCACAAAACAACGAACATTCCGTTTGTATCTTTTTTTTTCGTTAATTATTAATGCAGATAAGATTCCGAATAATGGACCCTAACAAATTTATGGTAAACAAAAACGTAACCGACCAATCAAGTGAGTAATAACCGACACGAGAAAGAAAATTCTACGTATGTTTCTGTCTCTTTCGTTTTAACACTAATCGAATCGAATCGAAAAAGGACAGCGATAATCCGAGTGGTATTTTCGTGAAAAGTTAACGAACATCCGTTAATTCTTCGGGTGTTTTTAGTCGATGCAACAATTGTAAAGATAATGATTGCTCGCACTTAAAATTTATATGAAACGATCGAAATTTTCGAATCTAAATTGAGTTTTTTCTCACTCCGGAGAATCTTATCGAATTGGAAATAACACTTGTCAATTATTTAAGTGTTGCGTTTAAAACACCTTCAAATGGAACTTGTTCGTGTTGTACAATTGAGATTATTTTAATTTTACGATAGATGAATATTCGAAACGATGCCGCGTTCGAATATCGATGATAAATATCGGCAAAAAATATTTTTATATGAATTGCGTCTAGTCGGTGACGCAATTGTAAGACGTCTTCATTATCACCGCATTTTTTCATATGACCGTCTTTTTTTATGAATTCTACTTGCAGTATTAATCATACGACACAACCTCAGCGTGCCCGAAGAACGTAGAATACCAGGTAAAAATAAAATAGAAAAAAAAGACAAATAGTTTGACGTCACCAAACAGACTAATGTCACCGTAGCGTTCATATGTTAATTCTAGAGATTTTCCATTCCCGCTATACGAATTTTACCTTAACACCAACAGTAAATATGGAACATGTTCGCTGGAACATATCAGGATAATAGAGTGAGTATAATGCACGAAAGCATCCCAAAAAATACTAAAAAAAATTCTAAAATAGTTAAGAAGAGCGCCGGACAAAACTTTTCTCCGTCGCGGTAATGATGACTAAAGTTTGTTGGTCTTTTCCACCTCGTGTCTGGAATAATCACCTTGGAGGCTAATAGCCGTGCAAAGTTAAATCGCCGTTCGACTGTTAAACGACGATCGACAATGGACATAGGAGAAAGCACCTGAGAAAACCGACAAAGACGAATTTAATCGTCGAAACTCCAATATCATTCGAATCCACGTAATAAAACAATACATTAAAAAAAACCATCGGAATACGCGCAAAAAACCAATCATCATAAAACGACCGGCCCAAATACGAATTCGAAAAAGGCGAAAGCGGAAACTGTATTATGCGCGCAATTTTTTTCCCGCCAAATCGGATCGCAAATTTCGTTCGTTTTTTCTTCGGCGATCTTCATACATATTCGCCGTTCGATTTTAACGGTTGTTGTTGCGTTTCGCGACTTCGGAGACACACGGCCGACCATTAGTCGCGGCACGTATACGATTTTTTCACGATTTTTTCTTCTTTCTATCTCTCAAATACGTATTCCGCGTGTGTGTGTCGAGGATGGTATGTGAGACGTGTGAACGTGTGTGTTTCTCGCTTGAAAGAAATCTGTTTAAAAATCGTGAGTGTGCAGAACGCCGGCCACCGGCCACAACACCTGAGCCAGATTCGAAAAAATAAAATTGGAAAAAACAGTCTCGGTGAGGGCCTCTTTCGTTGTGGAGGCATACACAACCTTTCGTATTAGAAATTCGATTTATTACTTTGATATTTTCAAAGAAAGTGCAGAAAATTTCACGAAAGTTCAACAGAAAATTTACTGTATTCGATACTCAAACAATCTCTTTTATATTTAAAAAAAAATCATATAAATTCAAATGTTTTGTAATGTTATTTCTTATACCATGGGTTGTCTATCGCTCGTTAATTTAGTTCGGAACCTACAGGTCATTACTATATAGATCGTTCGAATATACGTGCACACTAGTCGTATTATAAGTAGGCATTACGTGCTATTATACAGCGATAATAACCACGCTATAACACAGCTGTCAGAAGAAATTCTCTATAAATTTACAGCATCCAAACGAGAGGCCGGATTAATCGAAAAGACGACAAGGAATATCAACAGCGAAAAAAACGAACCAATTTCGAAGATTGGTCCATTTGAATACGAGAGCGTGACGATAACGAGTGGCTGAGTATTGGAAACTTGCACTTTTTTTGTGGCTGAAGGGAACCTGTAGAATAGAGTTACTTATCGCATGTGTGATCGGAAAAAAATGACAATGCGAAGGGTTTTAGGGACGTCATGCTACGATTTATAAATGACGCCCAGAAAAGGATCGAGGTTCCCTCGGGGATGGTTGAAAGGTACGGTTTTCCGGTTGAAAAGATAGGAATCTATTGAAATCCACTGTTGATGTTTGTGGTGAAATGTGGTGTTTGAATGTTTCGTGCGAATGGGATTAATTGAAAAAAAATTACTACTGTCGTTTACAAAGAAAATATTCGAAAGGGATTTTTTTTTACTCAATTTTAGTTTCGGTATAAACACTATTGGGAAATTCAAATTTATTTAAATGCATTTCGTCAATTTTGCTATAAAGATAATTTAGCTAAACTTGTCAATCTACGCTCTAAAATTTGGGTCAAATTTTGACGTAAATATTCAAACACGCAAATTTGGCAAAAACATGCGAGAACAATTCCAACAATGTTCCTTTTTTTCTATACCAAAATGGGAGACCATCAAATCAGATTAGCATAGAATAGTTTATTCAAATTCGATCAAACCAACCTTATAGCACATCAATTTTCCTCAAATCACTCATTTCAAATGCATGGCAAAATCAACATCTCGAATATTCCACTTCCAAGAACTCTTATCCTTCGATTTACACATCGGATTGGTTCCGCAAAATCATCGTGCAAATCCAGAATAACATTCACGAACACATAAACGTAAAATTTCAAGAAATCACACATTCACGATTGTGCTTCAGCACACCAATGTTCAATCATCAACACACCACAAACATCGTTCAATTCTGCAAATGTCCGAACACACGAGGACATGCACTGACCATCGACATCCTTTTTCTTTGTGGGATTAACTTTTGTTATTGTTCGCATCCTCGCGCATTATAATCCCGAAAAACGGTCGCCCCAAGCCACCTGTGCAGGTGAGGGGATTTCGAATTTGATTTATTATTATAATTCCCGGGTCGGGGTTTTTGTGCTGTTTTGACTTTTCAATAGCCCACAGCGAGGGTTTCACAATTAGGAAGGTAAGGTCCGTGGTAACCCGAAACGCTAATTTCGTATACAATGCACTCTCCGATACACGCACGTGGGGATATGTGCTTGAGTATGCACTTGACACACGATACGCGCATATCTTATGCGTCCTTTCGGGTTTGAATTTAATTTCGAGGTCGGGACGTAAAAATAAATGAATGTATGCAAAGTGCCCCCTACAAGAGTTTTGATATAAAAATTTTAATTTTATTATGCATCGATGCCTTAATTCAAAATGTGATTAAAATAATGGGTTTTGTATTGAATATCGTCCGAAAATTTTTATTGATCCATTATAATTTATATCAGTGGTTTAGTCTAAAGATTGGTGAATCTTAAGTTTCAATGTTGAATTGTATTATAATATTTATCATAATGATATGGTAACAGTTTAAAAGTATTTAGACTTCGATTTCGGATTTAAAACGATTCTAATAAAGATATCATATAAAATTCAATTTCATAATATTACATATAGATTTTAAGAATGTCTTAAATTTCTTATTTCAAATTGAAAAAAAAACCATATTCACTTAAAAAGCACAACCTCAATCAAATAAAACAGACTTTTACTAATGGACATTAATAGATTTTAACATTTACCGATCACATTTGATAAAAGCTTAAATAGTGAATGTTTGAACTTAAGATTTATCAATCTTTGGACATCTACACTTCAAAATATTCTTTAAAACTTGACTGATTTCATTGTATACGTAATGTTTAAAATTTTTATTATGTTACAAGCGAACACGTACATGAATTGTCGTTAAAATATTCAAGACAGCCAGCGTATAATTAGACCTGTAAAGGGTTTTTAGCTCCGGAGATTTTTAACACTGAATCGACGAGTAAAAAAATAATACACGGTACGTAATACACATGTGGGATAAAAATTTACATATCTCTCGGCCACGGTCGTATAAGATAATTAAATGACGTGCATGATGCATTTTTATTCGGGCAGCCCGTCTTATATATTTTAATTTCGAGATACGATCTCGATAAAACATACAAATCAATACGCGTTACCAACCCTCTGCCGAACAATTTTTTTTTTCGAATCGTAATCACCATAATCTATCGAGTGACGTGTGAGAAAAATCATCGCGAATAGTAAATGGCATCCGTCATACTTTCGTACGTGGAAGATGGATGATTACAATGTGTCGGGAGGGCAAAAAATAAAAAAGGCACGAATAAATATTTTAATAACGTATTGACATTGATTGTTGATTGCTTTCTTCAAAAAAATGGATTAACTCGGCATAAAAGAGACGGTTTCGAGTCGAGTTTTTGCGTTCGCACATACACACGCACGCGATATGTTCACACGAGTAATAAACGAAAATAAAAATATAAAAATAAATAAATATCCTATATACGCGGGCTTATCTCCGGCTTCGGCCGGAATGAGTCGAAAAAAAAACACCTCCAGTCCAGACTGCTATCAATTCTCCTGTCCGAGACATTAAATTGTAAAAGAGATTGATGGAGCTCAGAAGTGGTTTAATGTATATCGAAGTAGTAGTTCAGATCCAGTTGCTAATGCATATAAATATATACGTGAACGAATTCTCAGACTTTCAATATTACACCATTACCATATTAATTCGTACGTATAAAAGACGTATTTGTATATACGACCAAACTGGTGCAGGTTCAAAGACCCAAATTGAATTTATTCAAATTTCCATAGTTTTTTTTTTCATTTTCTTTTATAATATACGTATGCTTCTGCTTGCTAACGAGGCCGATAAATAAAACAAACCTTATCTCAATTTTATATTGAGCGAATGTATTAAAATTTATGTGAAACGAATATTAAAGACTTCGTTAATTAAATTTATTCAGATTTTTTCGCGTACGATAATTTATCGATTTCGGGACGATTTATACACAAATTTTTTCATCGATTCTGAAATTAATCGATTCTTTTTTTCCCGTAAAATCGAACAAGTAATGACGGCATACACATGCATAACGTAATGATGGTCGCCTCAATAACCGCGAAGGATCATTACTCGCGCAAAAGCGAGCTTTTTTCCATACACTACACCCCGTCGGCGTAATTCGAAATTCCATCATACTCCGCCATAATAATACGACGATTTGGAGCAGAGCTTTCGACATTACAACCTTTCAATATTCTCGTTAATGCGATCGTCGGCGGAAAAAGTTGATGAGCTCTCGTGAACTTTCCAGCGGCTCCGTGCCCCTTTGATGGAGCTTTTTCGCCGTCTGAGCCTCCGGGTGGGTTTTCGCTGTTATTTATAATTCATAATTGATACGTAGTCGGATGCCGATGTGGGAGGGACATGTTCGTTTTCATGCCGAGATCCGATCTATGCAGATCGAGAGGCTTCTCGTCGATGTGTTTGCTGTTGGCGCGATTGCTATGGCGCGAAACGGAAACTTTCCCTTCGCTGAAAGTTGCGTTTATACCGCGTACCGATTTGCGATTTATGAGCTGGTTTAATTTAACTTTGGGTCGATTTGTTAGTGTTGTCGGTATAGAAACACGTGGGTGAAATTTTGCGCGAAAACTGTCGAAAGAGCGGATTCGATTTGAGAGTATTTTCCATAGACGTCAAGTATAATTTTTTAAGTACGAAATGAAAATTACATATATACAGTAGAAATCGTTTAACATAAAAACGCTCAACGTAAAAAATCGGTTAACATGAAATAATACTGCGATCTTGACAAAATACAACACTATTATATGTACGTATACATATTATGACATATGTACATCATGAAATTCTGTTGATACGAAAAAATATTTCGTCGAACTTTTCCACTGTATTTTATTTGATTAGTGATATGTTTATGAATCTTAAAATATATTTGTAGTATAAAATTATATAAATTCAGCTACGCCCTATTGCAAATTGAAATGAGGGTGAAATGCAAAATATAATCACCCTTTTTTGATTCATATCAATTGATTATACGTTAGAACATGATCAAAAAAATTGTGTCATCTAACATTATAAAGTAAAAAAAATATCAAAAACGATTTTAAATCTTGATTATTTTTTCAATCGGTAAATTCTAGAAAGTGATATTTCAGATTATTTTATAACTATAACTAGTGTATAAAATCAGTTGAGTGTCAACGAATGTTTTGAAAAATCGTTTAAAATAAATAGAGTCCGAAATTTGAACGATTCATAATATAATATTTTTATCATAGTAACAGTTCACTATGGTAAATACCAGTCATACGGAAATTAACTTATATTCGTATTTCGTAGTCGTATTTGCCAACTCTCTTTCGCTGGCCATTATTTATTTCAATTTGATTAGCCCTGATGTGGATTTTTTTAATATTAAATATTTAGATTCAATTAATTATTTAAAGTTTTGTTGCGATATTAAATTGCGGTAGGTTAATTGATTTAATTTTATTGTATTATATTTAACGATATATTGTGTATTTTTTATTTTTCTTTCAGCCACCATGGCGATGTAGGGTGACTTATTATGCTATGGTAGTATATTTGTACTCATATAATTATGTAAGTATTGTATGAGTAAATAAATAAATAAATAAATAAATATAAAGAAAATATTACGATTTTTTTAATATTATTTTCAACATACAAATATATACTAAATAATTTTTATCAAACTCTACAAAAAAAAAACTACTCAAATTCTCCGCGTTTTTTTTATAATATTCATACAAACATGCACTAAATAATTTTCATCAAACTCTATAAAAAAAAAAACTCACATTTTCCAAACTTTCCATTTTCCAAACACAAACAAAATCTACCTCCCATCAAAAATCTCAAAACCCACACCGCATAATCGGCGGATCGATTCCGAATCGATTTGTGCGTACTCCGGAGTGACGCAACCGAGGATATTCCACGGCCTGCGCAGACTCCACACCACACCACACCACACAACTACACCTTCTCACTCCACCATACAGTGGAATTGTTTACGGCTGCCCAGCTGGCTGGACCGCTCTTGTTACTACGCACAAGAATGTTGCGGCCGAACGAACCAATTACCGCGGTGCAGCGGCCGCCAACCGGTGGGCCGCGGACGGCGAAAGGCCGCCGTGGAAACTGGTCGGTCGTAACTCACTCGGCGGTCGGAAATCGTGTTGTGATAAGTTTGACTCATTCGACTGACACCAGACACGAGAGTGTTGTGTTGTGTGTGTGTGAGCGAGCGTGAGAGAATAGGAAATTCGAAGATTAGGCTTATCAGTGCGATTTTTTTGAAAATTTTTTTATGGCATGATTATTTTGGATTAAATCGTAAATAAGGCTTTTATTGATACGGGTGATCGATGATTGAAGCAGTGGTGGATTTGCTTCGTTAGGGGATTGAGATGTGAAAAATTGTATGGGGCTTATATACGAAATCGGGTTCCTAATACATAAATCATTAAAATTTTTGAAAATCAGCACTACAAACAAGAATTTTATCTTTCTGACATATATGTAAATACTAGTCGAATTTATAAAAAGGAACAATTTAAACGTGCACTAAATAAAATAAATGTGCATTAAATAAAATAAGTGTGCATTTTGCACGAGCATTAAAACGTGTGCATTAGAAAAAATATTTGTAATAAACGTGCATTAGAACAGGGTGAAATACCAACCGCACGACCATTATTTACAACTTTCATAATATAATCGATTCGCAATAAGCCGAATTCAAACAAAATCAACATTGATTAAAATAAAAAGCTTGAAAAATGGACTAAATTGTTAAAATTTAGTTGACAATTGTATTGTACTGCCTTTAGAGATTGTCCTTTACTCCGGGCGTTGCCACCTATCTGTTATTTTAATGCACAAACTATTTTATTGAACATTTCATATTTTTCAATGTTCACTTTATACTGCACAAATTTTCTTTTATATTGCACTCTATGAATAAAATAAATCTTTAATGCACCAGAAATAATGCACATCTTATATTTTTCTAATGCACAAGTAATTCGTTTTATGGCACAATCCATATTTTTTTTTAATGCACAGTTAAAATCGCACCTTTATAAAATGAAAGACAAATGGGCAAAATATGTTTTTGTGCAATCAAATACATTTTTTTCTTTAGAAAGTGGTTCAAATGTCATCATGTCTATTGCATTGTTATAAAAAAACTATGATAATTCATCAAAATTTTAATTTTCAAAAATGTTAAGACTCCCTATGGGGTCCTGAGACAAGAGCCTCTACCGCCTATAGATAAATCCGCCACTGGGATGATGGAATGTCTCTTTCGTGAAAAATAAATCGATGCCCGCATCGGTAATTAAGTGAAAAGTCAAATAATTGGATAAACGTGAATAATTTGTGGGTCCGGTAATGAGAAGATTGTCGTAAATTGCGGTTATTATTTCAATTCCGTTGCTTAACAGCACCGATTTTCGACAACAATTATCAAATTTAATAGGACACGCGAAAATTTGTATTTGTTGTGTTTATGCAAATGAAGCGCGTAAATAATATTCAGGTAAAAAAAATCGGTGCCAAGACGACATAAATTAATTTCAATCCGCGTATACACGAAGGCGAACTCGCTTCTTCGGAGCAACGACAAAATATAGTCATCTCAGGAAAACGTATAAAGCAAAAACGAGATACGAACACTCGTTATGTTTCACTAGAAGCGGTAAATCGCGTTTGATCTCACTTGTGCTTACATAATCCGATACGGGTCCGTTCGAGCGTAACGAAATTTAATACAAATTGCATGACGGAATCATTTTTCTTTTTCGATTTATCATCGAGTGCGTGGAAACGTGGAATACGTGCGTGGAAAATACATCGAAAAAAAGCAATCGAGTTTGTACGTAAATTTTCCGAAAAATATTCGATAATTGTCGACGCTTCGATTCGACTCGGGTGAAAAAATGTATAAAAGATCCGCGAATATTTCATTCTTATTCAAACACACACGATTCGAGATTCTCTACTTGACTTTTTTATCTGGTTTGCGAATCGAAGAGGAATTTTAATCTTATGATTTACACTAAACGGCGCGCAAAATTCTCGAGACGCGCCGTTCGTATACGTCTTATTTTCGAGATTTTTTTTCTTTATTCGAATTTTATGCGACAAACTCGTCTTTTAAGGGAACGATTAACAAACTGTTTTTTTACAATAATTATAAATATTCAGCGGATTCGTAGAATTTTTCGTATTGAAAAGACGGCGCCCCCGTTTCGAAGCGACGCCCGCAGCGACCGCCTAAATAACGACAACTCTGGACTGGCGTATTAATTAAAATCATTCTGGTACCACGTGATATCGATTTGCCATAAATCTGCGGCCGAGGATCGATCGATCCTTCGGCAGAAGGCCAGAGTGGGACAGAACCATCTAGAGATCGAGAAATCGAGACCGAGCCGAAGCACAAGACCCGCAGGAATGTTTTAATAAGAGGAGCCGGTCGTCGTGGTACCTACGTACTACGTACACTGTAGACGAAACGGACAAAAAAGAACCGCCGAGACGAAAATACAAAGTGGAAAAATAAAAAAGGGAGAGAAAACTGATTCGAATCTTCCTCTCGGAGTCTTCTGGTACGGTCGGTAATTACTTCGGTAAATCGATCGACTTCCACAGAGAAATCCAATAAAATAATACTTCTTTTGTGGTCGGCTCACAAAAAAGTTTAACGCAATTAAAATTCGACCCGTGTTTTACGATTCCCGAGCAAAATCGAATTCGAATCGTGTTCAAAATATGAAAACTTTCATATATGCACATTCAGAGTTACCGAATTCCTTGCGTGGGCAGCGAGTATGGTAATCGTTACACATAATAGTGTGCATCTAAATATACACGAGTTACAAGCGTCAAAAAGAATTATAACACAACAAAACTAATTACCTGTGGTCTCTGAGGTGGTCTTGTCGCCTGAACGCCTTGCCGCATATGTCACAAGAGTACGGCCTCTCGTCGGTGTGAGTGCGTTCGTGGATCAATAGATTATACGATTTCGTGAATTGTCTATTACAAAATTTGCATATGAACTGCTTCTTCGGCCTCGAGGCCCTGCCGGGGGCCCTCAGCAGCCTCCTGTCGAGGTGAGCGTGTAGCTGATGAGGTGGCAGCAAAGCACCCGGACTGGTGAAAGCGAAGGGAGCAGCCGGACTGGGGCCTGCTGCCGACAAGTAAGCAGCGGGAGGTGGGTACAGGGCACCGGGTTCACTGGGGAGCATCATAGCTGCCGCTGCAGCCTCTCTGAGGGCCAACTCTTTCCTCTTGTCCACCATCATGGCCATTATTTCAAAACTCG
This sequence comes from Hydropsyche tenuis, assembly GCA_009617725.1. Lineage (NCBI taxonomy): Eukaryota > Metazoa > Arthropoda > Insecta > Trichoptera > Hydropsychidae > Hydropsyche > Hydropsyche tenuis. The sequence continues at coordinate 473,059 of VTON01000057.1, read as the reverse complement.
AGTTCCTCTTTTGAGGAGGAACGCTCCGCTCCGAAGCGTCTTTGCCTCCTGTTTCTCTATCCATCATCCTTTCGCGTTCTAGCATATCGTTAGACATCAAAGCGGGATGCATTTCTCCTGGGTACAACACGGGATGTAAAGTCCTGGTAGGAACTACGGGAACGAACGCCGAACTTTCTCTGTGATTCGCCGTGAGGAGATTCCCTCCCAGTCCAGCTCCAGCTGCCAAATGCTGCCTATAACCAGGTGCTTCGAATCCTCCGGAGGATGTGCGGGCTTCGGACGACGAGCTGGCTCCGCTCAGGAACTGCTCCTGCCTTGAGCGACCCACGGGCGTGGGAGGACTTCGCTCTTCAGCGACTGTGCTGCCGTCCGAAGACATCTTTTACCTGAAAAAACAAACAAATCATTATAAAATTAAAAATCCATTAAAGATCGAACGTGAAATCAAACTTGCATCTCGGACGCTTTATTGGGCGCTAATGTACCGAAAATGAATCCACGTTGAAAGAGGCATTAGGGTAATTACCGAGATACGAGCATTGCGCACACACGCAAACACACATCTCGCTTATTTAACTAGAATGCCAGATAATAGATTTGATATATTGCCTCGTCATTTCTGGACAAATTATCATACCGTCGTGTGTATAATGCGCGTACGTCGGAGCAAAGAGGTCTTCGGCTTTTAATAATCGCGGGTTCGCATCTTAAAAGGAAGACCGGTACGAAATGGACCGGACCAGTTCGGTCTCAAATGAGCAAAAAGCCATACGAGAGCCGAGAGACGATTAAAATGTGAAGATGAAGATGGAGGCGAATGTTGAAAAAAAATAACACACAGCATACGTATGCTTTAATTCCGATAATGACGTTTTATAATAGATCTGCGAGATCGAGTTATGCAGATGATTCGATTTATCAAGCATGCGCGTTCTTTAGATCGATGCCCAAATTTGTTTTCGAATTTCGTATTTTTTTCGGTCGTAGAATATTTGATTAACTATTTTTTAAATACATACCTCGACTTCAAAGCGTATATTTAACAATAGGGTAGTTTAAAGTTGACAATCGAGATTTGATTTATCGAAAACGTTTATAAAAGATAGAATCTCATATTTTATAAAATTTTTGATCTAAACAAGATAATGTATATGTTTTAAATATGATATAAAATAAACATTCACGATTTACATATACAAATTTGAAAAATTCAGTTGCATAGCGGTACAAAATGGCATGAATGCGTTAATTTCGAATGTCCAATAAAGTTTCACATTTATAAACTGTGCATCGTAAAATAATAAAAATTATAAAAAAACACATATATGTAAAATTGAATTTCGGTCTATAATAAATTTTATATTGATGTGTTTATAACACGTCGGTGCAACACATCCGTGAATCATCTTCACACTTGTATGTTAAGAGGCTTTCGGGCCAAAAACGCTATCTCGAAATAATATTATATAAAAAAGCAACGAAGAATTCTGATGATTACAAACCGACCGATGCATACATGTTGATTTTTTATCCTATACGTACATTCATAGTTATTTATTTCATTATTGTAATACACGAGTGTGAGTAATGATTTTTTCGTGTGCGGGTCAACGTTGCGTTCAAGCAACAAGAAAAAAGAAAAGATTTCCGATTTATTTATAACGAATATGCCACACACATATATAATGCATTTTAAATGCGTATTATATTGAAAATAAATGAGTCCGTTCGGACGTAGCGAATCCACGAAACTAATCAGTAATTACGATATATAAGGCGGCGAGATATTGGTACGGATCAAACGTAACATTCGGACCAATTTGTACTCAAAATGCAATTTTGGTGGGAAAGTTAATTGAGATACGATTTACACGTGTCGGGTCATGTTAAATATATTAATTTCAAACGTATGTACGAAAAAAAAACAGTTGATCTCGAACGTATTAAGTCGAGTTCATCTTCTGTTGCGGTGGAACGGTATTTACGTTTTGATAAGATTGTAAGGATCATCATCATCATCATCATCATCATCAGGAAAAGCCACAGACGGGTACCGGAATGTTGACGAAACTACTTATTTGGACGCTCACATTCATATACACGTGTTTGTGTGCATCTGAGTGTACCGTTTGTGTTTATACGAGATAAGAAGGTAGGCTACCTTCTCGGTGTAATGCGGCATAAATAAGTCAGTTTACGTGAAAATTATTTCACAACTAAACAAAATTATCGCTAGATCTGATACAGATTTATGGTTGTTCGATTGTGCAAAGATTTGTCGATTTTTCCGACGGATTGACCCCGTTTTGATGATAGGTTTTGGCGCTGCATAATTAATTTTTAAATGCGAAATAAAAGTCATAGTTCCCACGTATTAGGGATACTTAGCAGATTTCACGCGTAATCGATTATTTTAATGTTTACCAATAAAATGTAATTAAATTAATAATTAATGCGAATGCGCATAATTTTATGACAAGACTGTATGTTTGCGCATTATGAACGGCAATAAAATGTTGAAGATTTTTAATTTTCATAGCGAGGGTGCATTGTCGTGAATTTTCGAAATTGTTCACAATTTTCTTAATTTTAATGGTGCTCTTTCGCCAATGGCAGCCACGGCCATTGAAAGAAGCAATTTGGATTCAATTTACCGTCTCTTGTTCCACCCGTCGGAGGGAACGGAACAGAAGTGTTAATTTGTACGAGTGCGAAAGAGAAGACAACACAGCAAGTCGAGATAAACTACGCGGTAAACCGAAAGTATCAACTGAAGATAAACATTTAAAAATTTCCGAGTGGAAAGTGCGTTTTTCGAGATGTGCGATATATGTATGAAAGAAAGTGTTAATCGCTTGTGTAGTAAAATTACTGCACTTCAGTAGTAAAATAAGAAGCATACAATGTAACGTTTGAACGCTATACAGATAGCGACGATTAAAATTTAAATAATTGAATGCATTATTATGATCTACTGTAAAACGTCTTTATAGCTGTCAATAAAAAGCCTCGGGTTGTTTTCTCGAAGCCTTTATTGCATCGAACAAACATACAATTTAAATTGTAACATGTAACAATGACAAAAAGAACATCGCCCAACAATATATTATACACATTAAATTTTCCTATAATGATATGACGCAATAATACACGATTCGGATAATTTTACGGAAACGCTTCGAACGTATCACCTAACCAAAGCGTGGAATGTTGATTGATGACAAAAGCATTCCGACTAAATTTAGCATTGAATTCTTCAATCGAGATCTTCGACGTAGTCTCTCTCCACATATATACATATAATACATACGGATTTTTTTCATCGGTTCGGTCGAACTAAAGAAAATAAATTAGTATACGATCTGAGTACAAAGCTGTCGAACGAGCGTTTCAACAAAATTAATGTAGCATCGGCGTGACGCCATTCTATCTCTCATTCAAAACGCGAAAATTCACCGCTCGCATAACGGACACGTGGAAATTTTTGAGGCTTTTACGAATTGTAATGTAAAATATATATATATATAAAAATATGTATGTATAATGTAAAATTTATATATAAAAAAATATGTATGAAATGTGAGAATTTTATCGATTGAAGATCATTTTTTTGTATATAGAAAACTGTTGTTATAGTAAATATGAATCGTTTTATTTGTCGATAAATCTAAAATTTCATGTTTTTTTCAAACGATTTTTAGAAAAATAAACCATTGATACTCAAAAGTTTTTTTTTTAATTCGATAGATTTTAAAACACGATCTTAGGTATTCCCCGATTTACGCGGTAGATACGTTCCGCGAAAACCCGCGTAAATTTAAGTCGCGTAAAAAAAGTGTATGTAGCCTATGTACCCATACAAAAATATGAGATAGGTTCTAAGGCAAAAAAAATAACGCGTAAATTGAGACATGAAGACTTCAGTCTATACTAAATGAGAAGATTGGTTCAGAAAATAGCGTAAAAAACGTCTAATAAAAAATAAAGTTAAATTAAAATAAGATTAAAAATGTAATTAAATTAAATAAAAAACGAAATAAAATCTCATCTCATAAACGTTAGCAACAGATGCTTTTTCTCTTTTTTTTATGGGATCAAAAATTTCGATCTTTGTTTGTAATGATATGAATTTTCTCTTAACCGGCAGCTTTGTAACTTAATTTGACATTGTAGGACTGTATTAAAAATATGTCTTACATTAGTGAAAATATACTACAAATGAAAAAAACAAATAATATGTAAGTGTTTTTACCACTTGTATATAAAAAATCACGCGGGAAAGTATTGCGATGCGCTTACGCGACAAAAACAAACCTCGGTCTAATTAGCAAGGTGCACTGCTTAAGGAAAAAGAAAACGGGAGAGGGGGGATAAACGGTCATCAATACGAACGTGTGCTCGACCGTTATTTTATCTTACGAAATATTTTTTATTTAATTAAATTGATGTCGTTATGCAATATTGTAATTAATTAATTAAAAAAAGATTATTTGCTTGACCGCGTTAAAGTGAAATCGCTTAAATCAAGTACCGCGTAAATCGGAGGATACCGTATATTATTAATAGAAAATTCAGTGCATAAAATGAATTTGCAAAACCTGTAACATGCAAGTAGTTGATGGATGTCGAGTTTTGCGACCGCAATCGCGAAAAGCCATCAACCTCCGCCGCTCGCGGAGTCCAGAAAGATATCGGCACAAATTGAACAGAACCTCCATTTTTACTATAATATCATAATAAATTATATATTAAAACGTACGAGAGGAGCCTCTAGAACGGGTTCCGGCGTCGTGCCGGTGATTCAACCCGAAAACGTCGAAGCCAACAATATAATAATGGTGCGCATTATGCAAAGTCGGACTTCGGAAAAAACTCAAAGTCTAACATTCCACGTGTCTTCCTCGAGGACGTTAATTGGTCGTTAACGAAGTTAAGGCAACAGATAGTGTGTTCGTGACTTTGCGTTCGGCCGAGCGCCATTTCGTATTGACGCAAGTCGCTTTTTGCGCAATTCAGTGTCGAAGTGTAAATATTGGAATTCTACGAAGCGTGTACTTTTCGCTTTCGATCGTTTTTGTGTGTTAAATGGGTTGAAATTGGCGAAATTTTAAAATTCATTGATGATTTTTTTATGGTATTCAATATTGGATTATGTCCTCTCTAATTTTTTCTATTTGTCTCAATACGTATACTCGAAGCATCTTTTACTAATCAAATAATTGATCGTTTTTGCCGCAATGAGTTAATTTTTATTTAATTAGTATCGATATCGTGTTTGTAATCATGGATTGTGTTATTTCATATGAGAAAGTATATATAAAATTACTCCCGTATATAATCCTTTTATTGTAAGTGTAATTTTCATCGAATTAAATTTGTAACATGGTAATAATCTATCGATTGACGCGACGGGTGGTATTAGGAAAAAATATGATTCATTATATTTATTTTAAAGCGTAGTCGTTAAAATGTAAAGACATAAATAATGCGTTGTGCAATTAAGGCAGATTTTTTCATTTCGGTAAAAATTACGACTCATAACGGAATGCCACGTAAAACTTAACATTTCCAAAAGATTTTTTTTCATATATAAAAAAAAACTTCAACATTGTTTATGATATCATTGAAATTCAAAAAAAAAATTAATAGCACATTTAAAAAAAATGTCAATTAAACAAAAAAAACAGCAAACTCTCACATCCCAAAAACCACACCCTCATCCAAAACCATCATCATCAAAGCCTACATAAACACACAATCGGACCGCAACAATACACCGGTCCAAATCCCGACCCACGCGCGTCTCGCGAGCGACGTCCGTTTTCCCGCCTTTTTTCGACCTGCTCGAAATTCGAATCGGAATCGGTTCGGGCGCATTTTGAAATTTTTGGAAGTGGGCGTGCGAGGGTGTGGCGGTGCACCGCTTTTGTTCGCGAACCGATCGTAGGCGGCCTAATGTCCCATGTAATGGTAGCCCGATTCGGCTCCCATGTGGAAGCCACTTGGATATATTCTGAATGATATTTCGGATTGATTGTTGATGATTTTGGATTATGTTCTGGTTTTGAATGAGTAAGGTAAATGGGATGACTGAGGAAGTAAGTATGTGGGTTAATTCTGTCTAATGTCCCTAGCCCGATTCGGCTCCCATGTGGAAGCCACATGCATATATTCGTGCTGAATGATATTTCGGGTTGATTGTTGATGATTTTGGATTACGTATTGGTTTTGAATGAGTAAGGTAAATGGGATGGCTGAGGAAGTATGTGGGTTAATTCTGTCTAATTGTTTTCTTATTATGTTAAACGATATATGATTCGATTAATAGATGAATGAAATGTTGTTCTAAGATCATTTTGGTATTGTGTTGTGGATTAATCAATGATTCAATGGTATCAATTACTGAAGTTAAGCGACATGGAATACGGATAGTAAATTGACACAGTTGCGGAAAGAATGGTTTCAGTATTCAGAATTTTAAAAATACTACACTACGTAAAAATCTCATGTCAGAGAGAAAAAGTTTCCAAGCTTCTGATGACATTATCAAAAAGACATTAAATATACTAAAATATAAAGAAAACAATTTTTATCAAGCACTCAAACTTCAATCAACATCAAAACAATCCTACTTTTCAATAAAATCATACAAAAACAAACTCGAATCCATTCAACCACCAAACTCAAACCATCCCAAAAACGCCCCATTTTCCCAAACAACCTCCCGTTTTTCCACATCTCCGAACATCCGCACATCTCCAACGCATCCACAATCACACACAAACCACACAAATGCATCGATAAACAAATAAACGAATGCACAAACGTTAGTTTTGACAGACGCCTTCTAGGCCCCAGGCGACAGGTGTCAAAATAACGCTCCACTGCCAGACGTCACACGCCCGAGCTTTGGCGGCCTATGAAAAAAATCGTGTTTGTGTTTTTTATATCATTACGTATATTTCGGCTTTTAATTATTAGATTATGGGTCGTTGTTAAAAACGGGTGAGTCATTCGTACTGGTTTTTAGAGACCGGAATAAAAAATGTAATGTGTAATTGGATTTTTAATTTGATTTTCGTCCTGGGCGATAGGAAATTTGTAATTTTTTTGTTTTGAAAAATTGTTTATATGAAATTTCGACAAATGGGGATCTAAATATTAGCGTTATCACCAGTGATGTAGTGCTAACAAAAGTAGTGCCGGAATATTCAATTTTTATACCCCCCCCCCCCCCCAGCACAAATTATTTTCAAGGTTTTTTTTTAATAGGTAATAATGATTTTAGTTTTAGACATCGAACAAAATAAGGCAATTTTTATAACATAACATTTTTGTAATATTTTCATATGTAATCTAACAGCAAGAGTTTAAAATAAGATAAAAAAAGGTGCCGCAGGCGAAAATTTTTTCTAAATGGTTTAGTCAATGAAACTGCATCACCATAAAATCATCAATTTACTTATTTTCTTCAGTTTATTTTATAATATATTCTCAAAAAATTTTGCATATTTAGAAAAGTAACGAAACGCGTTCCTGCTTTGAAAAAAAGTGCCGGAACAACGTTCCGGCCTTACTACACCACTGGTTATCACAAACAGACGGAAACCGCTATTATTATCATTTCAAAAATTAAAAATATAAATGTTAAGCCATTTTATGTCCCAGAGTTTTCCTTGTGAAATTTATTTTAAAACATTCAAACGCTTCCACGATCCGGACCGCTTCATTAAAATATATTTTCGATTTACATGTGATTTTATCATTCCGTTTATTTTCGCGAATTTACATAATTATTAAAGAAATGAATATTAATAACACGACCATCAATAACTGCGGTATAATGACACGATTTTTTTTCTATATCCATCCGCAAGTCGAATGAATAAATCACAATTAACGAATCCCGCGATGGAAAATTCAATCAAAACACCATATAATTTCGGCATTTTTTTTCCCGCCCCATCTAGATCCCATTACGACCTTTTCGCACGACTTTTTTTTCCAAAAATTCCCATCCCGCGTATGGGGCATGGTGTTTTTTTGCCGGTCTTTCGTTCTGATCGTGTGTGTGGTGAAAATTCATTACGATTTTTAATTTGGAACGATATTGATTATAGACACGCAACCCATTAAATTATCATTGGGAATGTTTGAGAGGTATAATGGAGAATCTTCTTTGCGTATCCCGCTGGAAAACATGAAAATGTTTGCCATAAACATAAATTTTTTGATTCTTTTGAATCGAATGATAATATTTTTATCCCAAATAAATAAAAAAATGTTTTAATTAATTTAAATGTGATACGAAATCAAAATTGTATCAAGCATATTCAATCTAAATAATTAACTCATTTACAATGTTTAAATATTTTTAACATATTATGATTTGTACGCTTATAAGATTCTCATAATGCAAATGCAAATTCTATTACGGATTTGCGCAACAATTGCATAATCTTAGTGGAAAATTGCTATTGTTTGTTTTGAATGCAGTTTGAATATTATGAGATTCTAGCGAGAAAGTTTATATTTGTATTTCAATCGAATGATTTGAAAATCAACATATTTTACAGATGTATTGAATGTGATTTCATTATGTTTATATCGTGATAAATTAATGAGTAAAGAGATTGATATAAAGTTCAATTGATAATAGAATATTGTACATGTTGCAAATTACTATAAGATTTTACTTATAGTTTTTTGTTTGTGATGAAAAAAATCTTGAATTTAAAAAGGTAAAAGATTATTTTTTTGCGAAATGTACATATCAAATACAAATTATAAAGTTCCTCATATGAATAATAATTGAGTATCACAAATTTTGTAATTGTACAAAAGCTTTTAACCTTTTACTGTGTTCAAAGGTTACTGTGAAAGTTCAAAGATTAGTTAATCTTACATACTCCTGGAAATTTTAAAAATTTTCCACAGGGAAGTGGGCAAAAGTCTAAAAAGAGCTTGTGAACATTTCCCTTCCAGAATTTTACCTAACCATTTTGTTAGCGATTTCGCTTATACTTTTCAAAAGAAGCTCAAATTGTATATAGCTTTTACAAACTTTTACTATTTTATTAGTCTGGAAAGGGCATGTGAACATTTTCATTCCAGACTTTTACTAAACCACTTCGTTAATGATTTAGCGTATGCTTTTAAAAATAAGCTCACAAATTGCTACGATCCCAAAATCGAAACGTATACAAGTTTTTACAAACTTTTATTACTTAATTAATCTGGAAAGAGCTTGTGAACATTTCCATTCCAGACTATTACTAAACCATTTCGCTTACGCTTTTCAAAATAAGCTCAAATTTCTCCGATCCCAAAATCGAAACCTATACAAGTTTTTACAAACTTTTATTACTTATTTAGTCTGGAAAAAAATTGTGAACATTTCCATTCCAGACTTTTACTAAACCATTTCATTAATGATTTCACTTATGCTTTTCAAAAGAAACTCAAATTTCTCCGATCCCAAAATCGAAACGTACACAAACTTTTACTACTTTACTAGCAAGGAAAGAGCATGTAAACAATTTCCCTCGAATTTTTCACCAAACCATTTCGCTAAACACTAAAAATCCACCAATCGATCCAAATCACATCGACCCCGAAACACACAGGCCTCCAAGCTTTTACCACTAGCCCCCTTCCAAAACCATCACACAAACTTCTCCCCAAGCTTTTCCCACTGAACCAACAATCCACCCTCTCACCACCCACTCCCTCAAAACCACCAAATCCGTAACACTTCCGTATCCGCCACAACCGCACACACACACAAAACACACACACACGCCGAACACGCACACAGCCACGCAAAGGCCGACGCGCACACAAACACCGGCGTACGTACGGGCGTATCGGGGGCTGCGCGCGCCTCCGCGGAGAGCGCCTCCCTCAGTGCGGGGGCAGAGCGCCCTGGGGGCGCGGGGGCGCAGGGGCGGCGCCTCGCCGTGGCGGGCAGGCTCGCGGCACGCGACGGGTGCGCGTGCGTCGGTGCGCGCGCGGCGACTGGAAGGCGCGCGGCGAGGCGAGGGCGATCAGGTAGTTCCGGCGGCCGGCGCCGGTAGCGCTACCGTCGGCCGCACACGGTCGCCTACACCCACACGCGGGTGTGGCTGTGGTGGTGAGGGATTTGTGTGAGTGTGGTTTGTTGTTGTTTTTGTGTTGGTTGTGTGAGCCCTTTTTGAGGTTTTATTTTTTTTTTTTTAAATATAATTCTGCGTTTTAGGTGCGTGAATTGTTTATTAAAAATGTATTAACGAATGAAAATGTATTATTGGGGCTTAAATTTAATTTTTAACCCTTATGACAGGGATTCCCAACCCCGTGCCCGCGGAACGATTCGTCTGTTATTGTTTTTGTGAGCCCTTTTTGAGGTTTTATTGTTTTTTTTTTTAAATATAATTCTGCGTTTTAGGTGCGTGAATTTTTTATTAAAAATGTATTAACGAATGAAAATGTATTATTGAGGCTTAAATTTAATTTTGAACCCTTATAGCAGGGATTCCCAACCCCGTGCCCGCGGAACGATTCGTCTGTTATTGTTTTTGTGAGCCCTTTTTGATGTTTTATTGTTTTTTTTTTTAAATATAATTCTGCGTTTTAGGTGCGTGAATTGTTTATTAAAAAATGTATTAACGAATGAAAATGTATTATTGGGGCTTAAATTTAATTTCTTAACCCTTATGGCAGGGATTCCCAACCCCGTGTCCGCAGGCACCATGGCGCCCGCGGAACGATTCGTGTGTGCCCGCCACTATACGACCGTGACAGAATTTTTTCATAAACACTAATTAAAAATGTAAATAATTTTTATTTATTTGTTCAATATAAACGACAGGTTGGGTTAGGTTGGGTGAGAAATTCGCAAAAATATTTCCGAAACTTGGGTTAGGTTCACGGTTCACAGGTTCGAATGACAGATGAAATTTGTAATAAAACTTTATTTATTAATTATTTATTTAAAATATAATTTCTACCGTTATACATAATTTCTGTCCACCTTTCTATCAAATTTTCGATAACTTTTTTGTAAAATTATGTCGGTTATGAATTAAAATATTCGGAAATTCCCTATTTCTGTGTTTTCCTCATATTCCCTATGTTTCATTAAGTTCTCCATTGAAAATTACATAAGAAATCAAATAGAAATAATGTTTAAGTTGAAGAAAAATCAGTAAAACGAATTCAAATCAACAATGCTTTCATTATACTTTAAAATTGTAAAATTTTCCAAATACCCCATATTTATCATTCAAAAGTGCAAAAGATTTAAGAATAATTTTCTTTCTAATAAAGAAATCTCTTAAATTTTTTCTTAAAAATTCTTAAATCTTTGAGAAACTCTTATTGAGTTTCTCATTTAATTACTAGTATTTTTTTCAAAATAAATTTAAATCAATCTAACATATTATAACATAATATTATGTATATAATAATAATAAAAAATCAGAACTTTCAAATACTGTTTTTATCGACGTATAATGTTTGAAAACGGAAGTATTTCAATATTGCTTTTAGCCACTGTATAATTTACAAAAACTTTAGAATTCAAATTCTGTTTATTCATCGATTCTGAGAATTTCAAAACAGGATATTCGTTGATTTTAAATTTACGAACACTCGATTTATTAAAAGCTTTTACATACTATGATAGTTCCGCGACTTTATCTTTAATCAAATCGTTCTGCGAATTATCAAAATTTATATTGATCAACATAAAAAAATACTAAAATAAATTTTCCTCTATGATTGAAAAAACTCTTAATATATCAGAAAACATATTAATTAATATATGAATATAACAAATAAAATAAAGCCTATCAGATAATATTGGGAAAATATAATATTATTAACAAAAAAAAATCCATTTCCAATATTTGATAAACGGAGTATTCAAATAAATCTCAGTGAGTTAATCCATTTTTATTATAAAAAAAAAATACACCAAATCCTTATTAGTACAGAATAATATACGAAAATAAATTCGCCCCAACCACATATTATATTATAACATTAGATCAGGCATAATACAATTGCGGAGGTTTATCGCGTAATACCTATCGTTTATTTACATTGATTGTTATATTTTCTGAGAATTTTCCCTATATTTTTGGTATCTTTTTGAAAAAAATAAATCATAACGCGTTACCACAATCAATCATGCGCGTTATCGAATTGTATTATACGAATAATTACTAGATATCGGCAAATGGAGAACGGAAAACTCACATGTGCGTATATGCTCTTACTTTTGATAAAACGCGAAATGTAGACTTTTCTGTCAGATATTGCCAACTATGTGGTTTATAAAAATTTGTAAAACTTCTATAGTTACGGTATCATTAATTGGTTTAAGATTAGAAAAAAATATGATTTTTTTTCAATGTGAAACTTCTATAGTCGCAAGAGAATTAATTAATTTGAAAAAAATTTTTTTTTGAGTTAAACAGCTTTCACACTTTAAATTTGTAAAAATCTGAATTTATTTGAAAAAGGTTTATTTTTAAAAGGATGAATCTAATTAGAAAAAGGTTGAATTTGATTCGAAAAAGGTTGAATTTAATAAGAAAAAGGTTTAATTTGGAGTGTAAAAGCCGTACAGTCACTAAATTAACATGTGTTTCAAAATTTATTACAAAAAATAAAATTTAAAAATCTACCATAAGTATATATAATAATTAAAATTATTCTCGATATTGAATAAATAGTATCTTTTTCAAATAAAAAATATTTTTCAATCAAAAAAGAAATTTTAATCACATTCTCATTGAAATTTCTATAATTCGATTATTTTTAGAACATTTCATACTGGCAATAAATTTTTCATCAAAAAACAATTTAAAAAATAAATCAAGTCTATAAAAAATGCTTCTATAATCGTTTCTGCAACAATCATCATAAACAAAATCTACTAATTAAAATAAATATGCAGAAAAATCTCCGAGCCGATAATAAATTCAATACACCAACCAGCGGACCAATTTCAAAAAAGACCACCTTTTTCAAACTACCATAGAGAAAAATCTGCAATGGACACTATCAAATTTTTTTGCACTCGCGCAATTTCGAATTTGCATTAAAAGCCGATTTAAATTCGCCGTAGTTATCTCGAGCTTAAGCTCTGAAATTGGCCAAAAAAACGAAATGCAAAAATTTAACCGTTCTCGTATAATACTTAAAATGCTAAATTCTTACGCGACTGGTTTTTTGCAAACGACACGTCGAACGCAATTAAAACACTCTACTTTATATGAAAATGTATATTTTTTTCAATACCCATTCGCAAACGGCGGTTTAATTATGCGTAATTCGCACATAAATTTACTTAGCCGGTTAATTGAACGCGTATTGTATTTCGAACGGTTTGATTTATTGGGAAAATGTGTTTGCGAAAAAAAATTGTATGCGCCAATTTTGCTGTCGATACCGAATTATAATTTATCTGTGTTAAGCGATGGATGTATTAAATTAATATTTAATCGATTTATTATGCGAATGTTGAAATTAATTTTGATATATTTGCATGTATTAGATTGCTTTTGTTTAAAATGTTGAATGTGTCTATGGTCTTTATTAATCGATACGTTTAGTTAGATTGACGCGATAACGTTTTGTTTCAAATTTAAATAATTATCTTAGATTGTGCAATTATTATTTATAATTATATGTTTTAATCGGAAATATAAAAAAGATCATGTAACGTTTACAAAATTTGATATTTAGTTTTCTCGTATTTATTGGGTGAAAGTATTTTATTACATTTTCAATAAATTAAAGTGTAATAATCGTTTTTATGTCAAATAAATTACCGTATAAAAAATACGTTAATTAGATAACGTCGATGAATTAAAATATGATATTCTGAATTTTATCGAATCAAATTCGAGTTTTCTTCTGAAATTCACATAAAGTTATAAAAATTTTGATTATTTTAAAATACATATATAATTGTAATTTTTCAACTTACAGTTTGATATAAGATTTAACACAGATAGAAATCGGTTACTTTTATATAGAAACACAAAATTTTCGATATACAAATACTGTAAATAAAAAAAAACAATGTCACAAAATTTTGTTACTAGAAAATACGTAGAACGAATGTTTACCTCTAAAAATTGTTTCTCCATAGTTTAAGTTTTCATTCCCTAGAATTTCACCCTTAAAGATATTTTTCCAACCAATCGTTCTTAGCACTTCAGTTTCAGTTTTTCTTCAAAGAATTAACGATTATACCAAATATTGAATGACAAAATGTATCAGTATTATAAAATGATCTCCGAGGGTGAAAATGAAAGATGATGAAAACAATGTGGGGATTAATAATCTTTCTATAAATTTTCCGCTACCAAACGTTCATGGAATCAAAAACATAATATAAAATAATCCAAAAAAATTGACAAAGCCTGACCGATTTCGAATGACCCAGCACTGATTGTAGGTAGGATACGAATCGCCACATTTACCGAGCCAGCCAATAATAATCATAATCGGGAGTGATTGTCGAGCTTTGTGCAAATAGACGCGATTTGCGCGCCATATGGCGACGCACACGCTCCCGGGCCACTTAATTACCACATGCCGCAACACGATAACACCATTTATTGCGTCAACAATGAGGCGCGAAAGCCTCGAGGATCAGATGGGTCGATAATTGGTTGGAGTTTGGGTGAAAATCCAAGGAAAAACGGCGGAAAATGAAGGAATGCGGGAGAAAATGGGAGATGGTTGGCGAAGGTTTTGGTGTTTTGGGTTTTGGAGTTAATGTTTTTTTTTTTAAATATATTTAATCTTTTTCTAGTCTGTTGATTATAATTGATGTTTTTAATAATAAACCACTGATTGATATACATTTTTTAAAGAACCCATATAGTTATGAAGCTTTAAAACCGTATAAGTATATAGAAAGATTTTTTGATGAAATATAATACGTATTATACATACATACACATATATTTTTTATTTTATTATGATTGTTATTTTAACTAGGACACGTTTTTTTATAAAGTCGAACTTTTATGAAGCTTTTCGTTAAGCTTATGTAGATAAGTACTATAGATATGTGAGTAAGTAAGTAAGTTTATGTAAGTATTATCGATATTGTATTGGTAAAGATATTATATGATGGATGAGTTTTTTTAAAAGAAAAGTTAACATTCGAAAACATCAAAATGTTTATGTTTTGATATAATTTTCACAGAAGTGAATTCAATATATCCATAAAAAATAATCAAAATAAAAAGACATCTATAGAAAAATATCAAAAACTGATCTATTTTTAACTTTTCAAATATGCATTACATTTTTTATATTATTTAATCATTACTCGTATTATATTTGTTTTAAAATAATCGATAATTTAAAAAGATCATCGATATTTTCGAAATCGAGATCAAAAGAGTCGACATTCGAAATGTAAAAAAATATGGCGAACGATCAAGTGTTTGCTGAAAACACTTAATGCGTTAATATCGTTCGTTGTTTATTCATATAATGGAGGGCCATACGTGTCGATGAAAAATAAACAAATTCGGTCTAATTGCGTTCCACGTTCACCTAATTCCACATAATGGATGATTCTTGAGTGGAAAATGGAAAAGTGCTCCGATTATTCGCGGCGGTTTGTTGCTAATGAATAGATAAAAGCGGGCTTCGCAATAGATAATCGTTGCATTGATATTAAAATTAAAACGTTTTGTCAATTCATTTTGATGATTGTTGTTTGTTGTTGTATAGCAATAACTTTTCATAACAAAATTTGAATATTTTAAGCATATTTGTTAGATTTTTCTATATTTTTCTATATAAATTCTATTGAAAAAATTATTCAATAAATAAATAAAAATTTTATATTATATTTTTTGATTGAAAATGGAAAAGCTTTTTAATTTCGTTTTTTTTTTATATTTAAAGCTTTTCATAATTTAGTAATTAGACCGAATCATAGATGTCACCATGATATAAAAACTATTGCTAGAAGCTTTTGATAAAAAATTATAGAAGCCTCTTTTTAAATATTTATTAAATTAATTTTAAATATTTATTTTTCAAATGATTTCACATTTGAATTAAAAAAATAATGACTGAAAAGTGAAAAAAAAATACAAAATTTCCATAGAATCATTCGGTTGATTTTATTCATATTTTTATTCATACATTTTACACAAAAAACACATTCATATGATTTTTCAATTACATTGACCTTTGACGTAAAATGAACAGCATAATAAACTACATTTATCACTTTTTAATATAAAAAACACAGACTTTTTCCTAGGATATTGCAAAAGTCACTTTGCATCAAATTATTATTTATTTATTTTTTTTAATTTAATTATTTTATCGTGTGCATCTTATGTACCTTTTTCAAGTATTTTATTAAATATCATTTTCATTTCGTTTATTTTTTTATAGTATCTAAAACTGTGTTAAAGTCTTTTTTAAATCCATTTGAGCTTTATTTCTTTTTTTTAAACATGTAACTTTAAACTTTTGTTACATTGTAATGATGTAAGAATTTTAAGTCACCTCGAATGGCCCGATTTAAATATAATATATTTCATCTAATTTAACTGGTGTTCTTTTATGCATAAATCTTTTTATCATTTGCAACAAATTTAAAAAATCATTCGTTTAGAAACAATTTATCAATACATAGTTATCAATGCAATTTTATGTTTATAATATAATATAAATTAATGTATATTTGGAAATGCAAAACTTTCGAAATGAAAGCTTTTCAATGGACATAAGATCTCTTCAATCAACTTTAAGAACGACTAAAGTTGACCATTAAATATAATATTCATTAAAATATTATCTAATGTGACCGTTAGTTTCAGTTTTTAATATTTATTTTAAAATTCAATACAACATCTAATAATTCTTTAAATTAAATACAACATCGACTGGAGATGTCCAGCAATCTTTATAATACTCTACCATTTTTTGCAACAAGCATTTATATATTGAATACAACGATAAATAAATATCCAAATGATAATAGGATCGTCCAAAAATCAACATATCAAAAAAAAAAATTGGCTTTTTGATACAATTACTTTTGGACATGCTATTTTGTGTAGTATTGAATTTCTATATAATATACATTGATAACTTCTATTATAATATCGATCGATATCGTTGCTTAAAATTAAAATAACATATTAAATATTCATATATTTTAAATACATATATATGTCATCATATATTAATATATTTCATAAGTATGTGTGTGTCATTTTCATGGATAAACATACGTGGTCAAAAAATGTTTGTGTGTACCGAGAAAAAGTCTAAATAGTAAATATCGTCTTTTATAAAAATTTTTGGCATTTTGTATATTGTAGATCCAAACGTGTAATGTCTTATATATTAAATTTAGTTTTTTTAAAACGTGCCTATATCCATCGCTGGTTTTGCTGCGAATATTGGTCCGTTTCCACCATTGGGATGCTTGATGGTGCCGGAGCTATTCGTCACCCTGCCTTCATCCACCGGTCTATGGAATATTCAAGAGCTGCTACCCATCTGAAAAATAATACAGATATAATTATTATATATCAAAAATAATAACGATTAAGAGTATTTTTATATGATTCTTACCTCTTTTTATCCATCTCTGATTCAGTATGGAAATAAAAGTGTCTTTGTTTTGGTTCGGGTGGCATAATTTCAAAGGCATATTTTTTTCCTCCGGTATTTGATTGCTGCACTCTATATCCATGTAAACATGCCATTCCTAAAAATTTTGAAATTTATATTAATAAAAAAAGCTTAATATAAAAATATTATTAAAGTGACATAAAATCTAAAACATACCGAAAGCATTTTTACTATTTCCATCTTGATAAAAGTAGAGGCAAGCATCTTTCAGAACACAATACCTTTTCGTCCACGATTTCCACTTATTACCTAATTTCATTAGATATCCGAAGCAGTCGGGTCTTTGCACTTGACTAGGAGAAACTTTCATGTTTCTAATTGTAGCATCCAACCATCCGTCGCGCTGTAATTCAAAAGTGTCACATGAATACATTAAATGGCTTAGTCATAAAATTCATATTATGTATTTTTAAATACCTGCGAGCATTTTTCGACTGCATGACTAATAACTGCTATCCACCTAGTTGTAGCTTCTTCAGACTCTGCGGCTAAATGAAGACCGGCCGCACCTTCTTTATGTATTCGGAAACTGAACGGTTTGTTAGACTGTTCAGGCATGGTAGTCCTCGTCACTTCATACTTAATGAGCATCAATGCTCCGACGGGTTGAAGATCCTTCAATGAACGTAGCGTTAGTAATTAAAATTCAATATATAGAAACATTATATTGTCTCATTTACCGAGTCAGTCTTATAATAATATAGGCAATTGTCTCTCTTGAGACAGAACCATCTTCTAGTCCATTTTGGGTTAGTTTGACCGCTCGCATGACCTGCTTGTTTCCAAAGGTATCCAGAATACAAGGCAGCTGTGGTTCCAGCTCCTGTCAAAGAAGCTACTACATCACAAGTTCGCGCTACCTGAAAATTGATTGATATGAATATATTAATTCGAAACATATGCTTGTTACTACGTGGAAAATGTGTGAAAAAATACTCACTTCCAACTCTAATGTGTCAGAGCCAGCGTGTGCTATTTTCACAACCTCTGAATGTGACTTGTCGAGCACATTTATTCCTGAAAATTATAATAAGAAACTTTATAACTTGGAATTATAAAAACATTTACAGTGAAATATTATAATTTTCGATATTTGCATAATATTTTAATTGATGAAAATTCTAAAATAATACAATTTTTTAAAATGGGTAAAAATAATTAGTCAAAATTTTGAAAAAATGAATTTGTTCAATTAAATATTTAATTTCTAAAAAAATATTTTTTTTAATCTATAATATTCTAAAATTAGTTTAATTTTTCTGTAATAATAAAATCATCAATGCGTTAATGACAGATTTGTATCTGGATTCTATATGTAATTGAATGTGTTGAACAGATGAGTTTATAAATTAATTATTTAACAATTTTTTTCGTCTGGCTACGATATCATTAATGATTATTAGATCGTGTCGGTCACCGGTGACCGACAAAAAATTTTTTCATACACTAATTTACTGTAATCAACATAATTTCAATAAAGCCATATATAATGTTTAATTCCAACGCAGAAATGATGTATAATATATTACAACATATAAAAAAAAATCGGTCACCGGTGTACGGCACGGCTTGGAACGCACTAAAAATTATAAAAAATTTTCTTTTGCTTCCATCTACATTTTTTCATGAATTTTCCCGAAATAACAATTTTTTTTAATAAAAAAAAATCATACCATTAACAGCTATGACAATATCACCAACTTCTAATCCCGAAGTTTCCGCAGGAGTATCAGGCTCGATTGCCGAAACAACAACCGGCTTGCTGCCATGTATCCTAAATCCAAACTCTCCACTATCTCTTCGAACTATCACAGTTTTGTCGCTTTCTGAAAACACCACGAAACATAAATCAGTGCGAAAAAAAGAACAACAATCCCATTTATTATGACTGCTCCTCGAGGCCGTCGGGAAGGTCGGCCTTTGCCTCGAATTATAACTCGACATCGGAAAGAAATCCAATCTTCTAGAGGAAAAAATCGACTCTTTTTTTCCGATACGTATATAATTGTGAATGTGCTGTTTTCGTTGGCATGTGCGCTGAAAAAATACGCGTTTCAGCAACGGCAACGAGTTACGATATGTCTACATTCATTATTTTTTTCCGACGACTTCTTTCGTTTCGGATGACGTAAAAGCGCGTAATATATCTTTCTCTAGGTGCGAAATTATGTCGGCGGAAAAATGCGACGGACGAAGGTCGATAAATACGAAAATTCAGCTGAAGAAAATATATTTTTTTTTATGAAATCGTGTCGATGATCTAAGCGATGAAATAAGTCGAAAAAAATGCGATTTTGCTTACAATTAGAAATGTTTTGTTGAAAATATGATTTTCATACTGTTATCTGATATAATGGTTAATACTTGTCGTAATTTAATATCAAAATTTTGACATAATGTAATTTTTGATTATAAAAAATGATTGAAAAAATCTTTTTCATTCAATATTTGATGGATTTAATGACTTTTTTAAATATGAAAAGAATGATGACAGATATTCATCCAAAATTTGGAGTAAAATTCTCTTTTTGACGCCAAAGAAAAGACCTATTAATTAATTACATCGAAGAATTCTAACAATTGTTAAAAAAAACATTAACAAGACCACCTACGAACGGACGTCGAACGTCAAACGTCGTCCAACGACAATGCATAACGACCGCACAACACAGAAACCATTGGAGACGATCCAACAGAGCGATTTTCACTTTCGTCCAAGAAAAAAATTCACCAAGCACTCGCGGAATTCGGAACATCCGCAAACTTGAACCCGATATCGGATTGCGGCACACAACACCCGCCTATCGATCGGCCACACGACGACAATACGACCGTCCATTACATTCAAAATTTCAGCATTTCGAATTCGTACCGCTCGGTTCGGTCGAAATGATCTTGACGGCCTGGTTCTCCCTGCACCACACCATCAGCATCAGCTTGAATATCTCCTCAAGGCTGCGCTTCAGCGAGGTGTGCTTCGGGTCCTGGACTGTCGTAACCATGTTTAATGATTCGTTATCATCGGTTTTTGGATTTATCGTGTTTTTTTGTATTAAAATGCGATTTGAAAGCGGGGGCGACGTCGTCGCCGCGCGGCGCCGGTCGCAACACTGGCTGCGAGAGCTTTTGGCGAAAAGATAAATAAAAGCTTCGGTGAATGTGGTCAGCCAGACTAGATAGCTTTTGTCGCACACTCACGATTCGTATATATATGTTGGAATATAAATAATTGTGTGTATATAAATAAGGTGTACACGTGAAACGCGGCGGGGCTATTTATACGGTTTTCGGATTTTTCGTCTGTGCGTACAGCCGGAAATGTTGGGTTATTTATGTTTGAATTTTATAGCCAAAATAATTTATTGGCAAACAAATTCGATTTCGATCGAAATTTTATAGAACTTTTAAACTTTTTAATTCTGAATTTTCAAAAAATATTTTGAACAGACTTTATACATTGGAACTAACGTCTTTGTAATAATAGATTATCTGTCACATTAAAAATGTATATTATATACTTTTTAATTTATATAAATTTAAAGTTTTAACCACCGATTCCAAAAATGCAACCCATTCACATCCGACTGAATCAAAACAAATCAATTGAACAATCTAAAAGCATATAAATCAATCTCGGATCAAAGCGTGATGCATTCACCCGAAACAGATCTACCTATAGACCTGAAACTAAACATAGCAACATCATTGACTGACCGAACGTGTTAGAAGATTGCCTCTTGTACATTTCGATGCATGACTTCCGATGCACCATCCTGTGGGTAATGGCTTGATATTTTTTGCGAAACTCATGCTCAGATTCCGTTGAATCCCTCCGAGGATCTTTCTCTTCACCTTCTTGATTCCTCTCATCTGAAAAACAAAAAAAATCATTGAAACCAAAAGTATTATGATGAAATAGTATAAGTTTAATGATGATCGAGAAAATATCGCATAACTGTCAGAATTTCCTCATGTCAGAGATCACTATCGCGGAAAAGTCACGTCTCGGAAAAGCCGCGGTTGACGTTTCGGTTATTTTTCGAGTCGCCCTTGAGGTGGCCGTCGTCTGAGTTACCACATGTGATGATTGTCTTACGTCACACGGACTGAGACGGTTAAAATGGGTCACTTCACACCGCCGCTATTTTCGGGGATGACCGACCGATGGATGATGCGAAAGTGCCCACAACAGCCCGAGGAATACCAGAATACTTAACATACCACGCGGTTTTATTAACGAAATATGATTGGAAATGTCTGTTAAGCCGCTGCTTAAAAATTAGACTTAATCTACTACTTGTTTAAATGATTTTTTCGATTCAAATACAGTAAAAAATGTTTTTACGTGAAAATTTATGTTTTTCTGCTATTTACATCCGTTTTTTACAGTCCCGTTTCATTTTAGTGCCTACGTTTTTATTTATTGCAATTTATGTTTGAAATATTTGAAAATTCAATTGATTTTATAAAAATGAACTATTATAAATTCTCGACAATTGACAATCATTGTTCTAATGTATATTATCAGTTTTCATTGTAACCGACATTTGTAAATTTGAGATTTTTATTTATATTCATTCAAACAGTTTTCTGTTTTTTTCCTTTAACATAATGATATCGAAAGTTCAAATCTATTTATATAATTAAAAAAACTTATATAAATCCAAAAATATGTGCCAAATGCGTGATTTTTTTCAATGAAAATAATTTTCGACTATTTTTTTAAATATTTGAAATCACCAATCTACGTTTTTACTTACGTAAAAAAAAACAGGGTTTTACTATAGTTTGAACAATTTATTATAGATTTTGAATGTGTGAAAATAGATTTGTAAAATAATTATGATTTATAATACAAAAGTTTATATTATATTCAAAATTTCAAGCTGTATCTTTCATACAATATTCATAATAGATTATAGTGGCCAAGAAACTGTACTTTTCGCACATGTCTATTACGTATGATTTATGCGATCCGGGAAACTTTAACGGCACACAAATTTTCCAGCGGGAAACGTTACGCCGATTTTAAATCGGCGCTTAAATCACAATTTTCTTTGATCCCGCATTATCACGATCGGCTTTGACAGTTGCAATTAGTACAAAGTGGGGTCGGCTGAAAAACGACAGTGAGAGTTTTTCATTTCACGGTCGCAGCGCATATTTCAGAAGTGGTGACTAACGCGAATTCTTCTTCGAAAATATTTCGATTGGCCTTCCCCAACTCGAGTTACGAGTTTCCTTTTGTCTGAACGCGATCGTTACCGGATGAAAAGTCGGGAGGAAAAGTGGTTACCTTCTCTGTCTAGAGGAAAAGTGGTTACCTTCTCTGTCGGGTCTTTGCCAAGCTGTCATCTCTTCGCTGTCGCCGATATATATCCACAGACTGCTTCTGTACGAATCGGCGTAGACACCGAAGTCGCTTTCTGGATCGTCTGCGTCTAGAATTCAAATTTGCAGACTGATTTGTTCATTATGAATTTTGCAAATGACGGACGTAATCTTTCTTAAAATTTATGTTGAAGTCCATATAAATAAATAATGGGAAGGATGGTAATTCGTTAACTGTATCGTATAAGGGTGAAGATACAAAGAGTGAGTTTGACTCTACCCTTAGATCCGTCTGCTCAATTCATTAATATTTATTGCATCTTTTAAAAATACCTATTTTTTATATTGTAACCCTAACTTTTCAAGAAAAAGGTAGCGACATTGTTATATTTGTATAAAAAAAATTTGAACAATTTTATTAGCTGGATAAGTGTGAGGTTACATTTAGTTGTACTTGTTATTGTGGATCATTTGGGTAGTTATTTTTTTTAGAATTTGTTAGGTAACTATAAAATTTTTATAGGGGGGAAGGGGGGAAATGGAGATTTTTGAAGCATTGAAGTGGGGCTTGGTACAAATAAGGTTGGGAAATACTGGTTTAGAATTTTATATTAAAAAATTACTACAAACATTTTTATATTATATAAAATTTTGAGAAACAGTTGTACACTTAACAAGCGATCTGATTTATGATGTTTCGACTTTTAAATGTGTATAAATTTTTTTGCATACTTATAAAAATGAACCTAATCGTTTTCTAAAAATAAAATCATATAAAAGTGCATCAGAAATATTTTAGTATTGAATCATTTTATCATGAAATAATTTATAATATTGAAATATTTAGAATTAAAAAAAAATGCAATTTTTATATAAAATATAAGAACATTGATAAATGATAAATATTTGTATATTATTTACAAAATAATACAAATTATTATGTTAATTAGAGACATCTATCGAAGATTAAAATAAACTGTTTTAATATGCAAAGGTGATATTTTTAATTTTATGATGAGATATTTACCATCACCCTCCATGTTAGGACTGGATTCAGCGGCTCTTAATCTATCCAAACTATTTCCAGTTGATCTTGCCATTGGTCTTACATCGTGTTTTTCTAATTCTTCTTTTCCTCGTTCTTCAGACTGAAAATTTAAAATCAAACACTTATCAATTGTTTGATATTGAAAATAAAACACGAAGATGAAGGTACAATTGATGTGTTCGTTGTTTATTTTTATGATGCTACAAATCAATTGTCAAAATACAAGTCCAGTTTTCATTCAAGACATTGCTTTTTATTTGCGTTCATATAAATTCAATGAGTGGGATGCTGAAATAGCACAGAATAAGTTTATTCATATGTATGAATATTTTCCTGCCGAACCTATGAATTTGCATTGGGAAGTAAAAAAATATTGTTCGTTGAAATTTCGCAATTGCATAGAATATCTGCATGATAAAATAACTACAACATCTTTAGTTAGAATAGAAGATACTTCTGTACTTTTGAATTATGATCCTACGCTAAATAGAAATCGAATTGAAAAGAAATGCAAAGAAAATTTGAATAAAGAAATCTCATCTTCATTTCCTTTTGAAGATTCTGGTGATAGATATATGTGGACAACATCAGCTTTATATTTTATGTGTTGGTTCACAATGAAAGGAGAAAAGTTATTGAAACATTTCCACGAGCGCTGTGATAACTTTGCTGCTTGTTGGGATGACAATTTTGGGTACAGAAATTATGATCCGAGAGCTAATGATGAAAAACCTTTTCTGTGTTCTTGGTATAGCTTTTGTCCAGACCCTTGTTGTCCACAAAAGCATTTGAAAACTAAAGAAGAATGTCTCACAAATGAATTGAATCCGTGTTATGCTTTGGGTACCCATTATTTGAGTAGTTGTAGCCTTAGAAGATCAAAAAATATTAATTTCTTAGGAATGACAATGAATCAATGGAACGTTACTTGCGATTGTAAAGATCCTGGATTTATATGGAATTCTAAGTTTGGGTTATGCGTAGATATTGATGAATGTTCAAGAAAAAAACATAATTGCGATACCAAAGTCCAAAGTTGTATAAATTTGCCAGGATCTTACGACTGTTTTTGCTTCATAGGCTATGAATGGAATGTTTATAATAACGAATGCGTACCTTATTACTTTATAAAGGAGAGAGAGAAACCAGAAGAGTTTACTTTATTTCATTTTTGGATGATGGTCGAGAATTGGATTTTAAGTTTCTTTTGATTTTACCTTCGCTCGAACATCTTGTCTGTATCGATGGTGGTGTCTTTTTTCAGCATGTTGTCTTTCTTCTGATCTGAATCTTTTCTCCAATTTTTTATACAATCTTCCACTTGTGTGCTTAGATGCTGGTCTAATACCGTTTGGGGAATCGGCAAATCCTGCAGGTGGTTGAACAATATCTGGTTGCTCCTCCTAAAATAATATTTGAACAATATTATAATTAAAATGATTTTAAGATTAACAAATATTATAATTGTATTAAAAAATATTATTTAAATGAATTAATCTACATTTTGACCAATTGTAAATATAATTTAAGTGACATCTATAATATTACATTACTATGACATATTTATAAAGTGGTTCAGTTCTTTACTAAACAACTAATGTAAACATTTTAATAGCAAATCAATAAATTAATTTAAAAGAAAATTTAGAATAAAATTTTAACCTTAAAATGAGGACTAGATGCATCTTCAGCTGTAATAATATCGACTTGTTTTCCACAATGATGACAATGAACACTTCTTTGATCTGTTGATATCACACAGGCTCCGCTTAAATCAGCTGCCTCGCTATAAAATACACTATCACTTCCGGGGCTGACAGATCTTAATGATTCAGCTGACATCGCTTTTGGTTTGGTATCGGGACTACCTAGAAAATTAAAATATACTATTTCATAATAATAATTACCATACGATTTTGGTTCAAGGTGTAATGTTAAACCTTTTTTGTGAATTCTTTGTCTAGCTGGTGATTCTCCGGGTGCTGTTACATAAGTTAAAGGACTTAATCTATATCCTGCTGACGTGAGGGATGTTTCTATGAGAAGAAAATGGTAAATTAATGCATTTGTAAAATCATATTTTATATAAAGTATGAATTTAAGCTAACCAATATCTTCTGCTTCTAATGAACTAACGATCTTTGTTGGTTGAATAGAAGATCTTCTTCTAGGTAGGCTTCCAGGTAAAGAAACACTTTCATTAGAACCACTCTTTTTCCTCATTCTAAAAGTAACACGGTAAGACAAAATTAAAAGAAATTAATTTAAATGTTTCTTGAACAATTTTTACCTATGCGATGAAACTCCGCAACTAAAACCAGATGTAGGAGACTTAGCATTCAAAGTGTTATTTCCGGTTTTTCTTCTAGGGCTTTCTCTTGGTCTTCTGTGCCGTCTTGGTGAAACACTTCCATTTGTTCCGCTGGCTGAAGTAATAAACAGAAACCGAGTATGAATAAAAGAAATTTTTCAGTAAATTAATTTATTGTTGCAATAGTGACCTTCTGGTCTATATTGCTCACTGGAATCATCTGATGTTAAAACATTGAGTTGAACTTTTCCATTTTTTGCTGCCATTTCTTGTCTTCGCAAGGTCTCCATTAAAAGTCCTTGGCTTCGCATATGAATTGGGGTGATATCTTTACGAGTTCCTTGTACTGGACTTCTGCTCTTTGATTTTCGTTTGGCAAATCTCTCTCTATCAGCAATTCGTTTAGCTTCAAAATCTCTTTCCCTTAATGTTTTTTCAACATCTACTTGACTTTTGGGAGAAGAGGCTGTTTTGGTTTTTTCTGGGAAACTGGGACTTTTCTTCATAAATATGGATGTCTGAGGCTTAGGAGCTTCTTCTAAACTTCTGTCTTGTGCCAATGGACTTCTTTCAGTTTTCATATAACTTAAATTATCAGTTACTAAAGATGATTTTCTTGACCACGAATCTTGTGGAGGAGATGAAACATTTTCTGGTTGGGATTTTGAAAAGTCTAATGTGAAATTTTTTCTTTTCCTTCTTCTTTCATCTGCTGTCCATGGCTTACTAGAGCTTCTATATTTCTGTGAATATTTATAAGCTGGAAAATCAAATACAAAGTTATTTTAGATACACCACTCATTTAGAAAAATAATCGAATTGAATGAAAACAAACTTAGACCCCCATCATCTTCGTCATCTTCGACTGGACTTTCATAATAACCGGAAGAAGAATAATGGCCACTTCTTTCATCTTCTGATATGGATTCTCCCTAAAAACACATATTTAATTAAGGAACCTGTTTTAATATTTTTTTAAACAAAATATATTGGTCACAAAATATATTTTCGTTTATTCTTTTCTTTTCAATTATATAACCGAAGATTTATTTATGACGCTTCAATATTAATAAATTTCATTATCATTTCTACCTATCAATCAAGGTTACTGTGATCGTGTTAAATTACCTTGATGACAGGGACAGTTTGTTCTAACGTTGGACTCGGTATTGGTGGTCTTTGCACAACGACCGGTTGTTCAACTACCGGTGTCTGCGCTTCAGGCTTAACTAATTCAGTCTCTTTTTCTGAACTCTTCTTTTTGTCTCCCAGGTCCGGCGTGCTTCCAGTTAGGCTATAGCTACCGGAAGAACTACTGCTGCCTGACGGCGAAGGCATATTCTTGCCGGGAGACACCTGAAGCGTTGTTCACACATTTGTTTTCGTTAACACGATTCACCTAATTGCAAAAGCGACAGTGGGCCGTTATTAAATTACCTTTGGAGGGCGGGCACAGGGGCTGGCACTAGTAGTCCTCTTCTTGTGCTTCTCCAACTTCACCTTCACGGAAGTGGTCGGCTCCTTGGGCAGAGCGGACATCATAGCGGCTGCTAAGTCTATACTACCAGTCACGGCGTCCAGCGATTCTTCGACGATGTGAGACGGTGGCGAAAACGACGGCACCACCATGTCCTCGGATATGGCTTCAACGCGAGCCAGCGAATATATACTAGAGGCACTTTCAAACGAGGATCCTTCGTGATTTTTGCATTCAGGCGCTGCAATTTTAAAAAATAATTCTGAAAACTGGGATGACATTGTGTATTTCGGGATTCAAGACTATGAAATGCTTACCCTGATTAACGTGTTTGCCGCTCCCACTCTTCTTGGAGCTGTCAGAGTTGGCTGTGACATAATCGTCCGTGGTCGTTGTAGTCGTGCTTTCTGACACGTCCGTCGTGTTAGTTTTCCCAGAGTCAGTCCTGGCGAGCAGTAGATCGGGAACTACCGCATTTGGTCCCTTGCCGTTCTCTGGTGAATCCAACGATCTGTGTGGAGTGTGACTCGGAGTTAGATCTGGTGTCCTTCCATTACTACCTGGACTCTTCTTCTGCAACTCTCTCCTCCTGGAAGGGCTCAAAGCCCTCTCTCTTCTTTTAGCTACGCTGTTCATAATTGTCCTCTTGATTGTCTGATCATCTGGTATGTCTATGCTTTGATCGTACTTGGTGATGGCTATTGATGGTGCATGCATTGCTCTCGGAGGAGACGTGGCCATTTTTGACATTATTGAAGTGGGTTGTTTAGTTATAGGCAGTGGAACAGACTTGCTTGACGATGCTATAGGTGAAAGTGGATGTTGTTTTTGAGGTGGAGCTGCAGTTATGGCGGATGAATCTATTTTGATTCTCGGAGATGAAGGTGACTATGAAAAATATTATTTAAATTAATTTTGATTCATAATTTTAAAATAGATTTCATGTAATTTAAATTGCTTACTTGTGCATAATCTAATTCTTCATCTAATGCGTCTGTATCCATTGAACTCCTTTGTTGATGCTGTAGTAAAAGTAAATGTTTCCTTCTTGAATTTGGCGTCAAAAGTGATAAATTTCCTGGCGTCGCAGTCAACGAACTCATATCGGAAGTGCTTAAAATTATTATTAGATATTATTGGATGAATATGAAAAATTAATAATATTTTATATGAATCTCAAATCACCTAACAACTGTGCCATTGTCAGTTCCAGAGTCCACTTGAAGCACGGTAGCTTGTGATTCGTTCCATATCCCATCTGAATGGTCCCTACAAGAATAAAAATGATCCTCGTTTGAACAACAAGGACTGAAAATGCAAACATTAATGAGTTGAGACATTTAACATTGATGGAGTTTCAAGCCATGCAAAATAAATTAAATAACGTGAAAAAACGAATTTATCAACATAAAAGGGCTATTGTTTAGGTTTAAAAATAAAATTGTTTTGTTTTTCAAGTGCTTATTCATGCAAACTTCTTTGATATGGGTTTTACATCTATTTTTTTTTATGAAAATAAAATTGAATTCACTATACAACATTAATTTTCATTCGTGCAATAACTAAATGAAAAAATAATTCATTTCAAACACTAGTTAAAAATCAATGAAGTGATAACTAATGTTTCAGATGAATGACTCAATTAAATACAGAAAGAAAAACTATTTCTCTCACTAAAAATTTATCCACGATTCTATGGAAAAGTATTGAATTAAAATTTAACTTCTGCAATTAACAATTAAAAGTTTGAAGTGCACAAAAAGATTTGTATTTTAAAAGCCAATCAGACATTCAATGCAAATATTCTAAAGAAAGCACCTTGTCAGATCGTTAGTTAGCGAATCACTCGAAGCGAACGGCGAAGCCTTCTGATCCGGAAACAAACAAGAAGTTGGCACAACACTGTCACCATCGTCCGGACTGCTCATATCTTTTTTGCTCCTCTTCAATTGTTGATGCCCTTTCTCTAAGTCTGATTGTGGAGAAGTGGGAGTCGATTTTGCAATAGCCCTAAAATTGTATTAAAAATTAGACCATTACATTGACAATCGGCAAAAAGCTTCGATAAATTCTGGTAGCCACAACACCGAAAAGACATGTAATGCTTTCAGGCATACCGTCCTTCGGTAGAATTGTCTTGGCCGTCGCTACCAGCACCGGAGCTTGGCTCCTCCAGGCTAATGCTCCTCTTTCTGAACATGCCCTTTTTTAAGCAAACGATATTCTCGTGAAACTCTTCGTCTATCGATTCCTGCGTTGGCAAAGCACCGGTAGAACTAGAATTTTGCACACACATACAACACACGGGTTAGAACATACATACAAGCATTGGTTACGTGCAAGTCTTGGGAAGCGACACCGTTTCGCGGATTATATCAAATCGAGTTTAGCAACAATATGTATATTCTCGAAAGTTCGAGTTGTCGGAATCGATATCGCTTCGCAGAAAGGACTATCAGAAGTTTAATCAGTTGAGGATGTCCAACTCACCTGAATATACCGTTTGTGAGGGACTGTTTGAATATTCCCTCATCCTTGATGGGAGTGTGCTGATAGTAATCGTATTCGTTTCCGAAATCTACGTCGCTGGACACTTTAACGTTTTCGTGGCTAGTGGACATTACCAAAGGAGCATCTTTGATGAAATCGGATTCACCCGAGCTCTTCATCAATTCATGTTTTCTCCTAAAATTCAAATTTCATATTACATACATTTTCGAATGAATATTTATCGAAATTCAATATATTACCTGTCCAATAATATTTCTCCTTCCGATAATGTCTTTTGTAATACCCGTTTTTTAGCTCTTCTCAATAATAATGGCGAATCTGCATTTAATTGAGGTTCAAAATCAATGAATATTTCTTTCTCCATCTTTTCTGTATCTGTGGTTGTAGTAGTCGTCGTTCCAGAAGTTTCTGTAGAAATTGAAGCTTCAGACTGCAAAGTAGAAGTTTTCGACAATTGTCCAGTCGGAAGTTTTTGTTTAGGACCTATCATAATCGGAGTCGTTGGTGTCTTCTGAATTTGATCAGTCGATTTCATCATCTGTTGAGCTGCTATCTTTTGTTGCAAATAATCCAAATTCTTCTGATTCAATTCCATACTTTGCTGAATCAGTTGCATGTCTTGAACCAACGATTGTTCATCGATCGTATCATCCCTATCATCAGTATGTATAAACTGCAAATTTTGAAGGAAATATTCATGTGCTTGATCTCTCAATAATTTCGCTTGCTCCACACTGGGTGTAG
Organism: Hydropsyche tenuis; assembly: GCA_009617725.1. Taxonomy (NCBI): domain Eukaryota; kingdom Metazoa; phylum Arthropoda; class Insecta; order Trichoptera; family Hydropsychidae; genus Hydropsyche; species Hydropsyche tenuis. The sequence goes on along the minus strand of VTON01000057.1, from coordinate 441,958 downwards.
ACTGCCTTCTATTTATGGTACTACATGGTGTAGAGTGTCTCGACGATATTTGCGATGAAGACGTGGGAGTTGGCGGATATTGAATAATAGGCTGTTCCAGAAGTGTAACTTGTTTCTTGGGGGTGGTTTCAGGAGGTGTGGGCATTGGTCTGGGTGACCTAGGTGGTTCTTCAGATTGAGTCCTTTGAAGACGTTCATGTTCGTGATCGCTGAAAACAAACATAGACACTTTATTATGTTTATAGACATCGCGAAAGAAAATTACGGAACGATCTATTTGCATGAGATAAATAAACTCGTACAAACATTAGCGAAAAAAAGCCAAATTTCCCTGAAAGATGAGACCTTATGGGATTACGTGCACGAAGACCTCGCAAATTGCGTTCAGTAAAATATATGGCAAGAATGAAAATAAACCACAGATTCTCAACTCACAATAAAATAAAAATTAATAAATAAATTTCCAATTGTGCAATATGAACGAACGCGAATATTTTCATTTTAAAATTTAATAATTTCATTCGCGTGCAAATAAACTTTTCAAATATCCACAAAACGAAACAGTTGGAGCTTTGCTGGTCGACGGTTACGTGCGTAGGCGACAGTGTTCCACGTGCCCTCGAAAAGGATGACTCGAAATTAAGATGGAGGAACAGGAAAAAGGCCCTGAAGCACGAGACAAATGTTGAAGGTTGAACATCGTCCTCGTCAGACGCCGGCCCTTTTGAAGGGGGCGATTTAAAAATTAAAATGAGAAAACATGACGAAAAATGGCGCCGGTCGTTCTCTTCTGCTGAAGTAGGTCTTCAAATGAAATGTGAGGACATGATTTTTTTTTTCATTGTGTATTTGGATTAAATGGATACTTTGACTGTAGTGTCATAAAAAAAAAATTTTGGAATAAATTTTCATATCAAATTGAAAATTTCAAGTCGAATAATTATATTCGGTTCAACAAAAAAAAATTATTTAAATGAACTTTTTCCGAAAGGTATTTGAATTAAAAAAAAAAAATCTTTTGAACTAATCTGTCTCATATACGAGAGGCGGAATTATAAAATTTTTTCATGTTCGTTTTTCAGAAGTTCTCTGAATTCAAATTAATGGATTTTCAGAATGTCGACGTTTTAATGGGGAAGTAGACAATTTTATGCAACAATGAAAATTATTATGAGACGGAAAAAACAGAAACGTCTACGTGAATGCCGAAAATGTGTTTTCGCAGAAATACTCAACATTTATTATTTGTCGTGGGTATTCAGATCCACTCTGCGATATCAATAATAAACGCGGTCGTTAAAAGTTATTGAAAATTTTATTTGTTTCGGAAAATTTGTTCGAGTATTAAAGCGCAATCGATTTCTACATATATTGAAACAAGTTGTGAGGAAATATTCCACGGACGAATTCGAAATCGGAACTTGAACATACCTGAAAATAAAAATGAAAGAATCGGTAATTAAATTATATGTGCCGTATAATTCGAATTTAAACATTTTGCTTCGCAGTATCTAAATATTTATAGGATCAAGATAAACACGTAGTGTTCATATTTCCACGCTGTCACAATCTATGCTGTGAGACTAACAACATTGAGATGTTCTGGCCGTGTGTTCTTAGGTATAAGCTTGTTTTGAATTAAGTCCACGGATTGTGAACCAAATAGGATGTCTTTATATAGATCTGTTTTGTTATTATATATGTAATTATAACAGATGAAATCCTTTCAGGATTTTCTCGATAACAAATTGAAATCTTCAATACTGATGTGTTGTATCTGATTGCTCATGGATTTGTATTTTCTTTATGAATTTAATTTTGAATTAATTTAACTAATTATCTGAAGTATGATAAAGCATATTTCATCTTTTCATGCACTTGGGAAATCTTGCCTATTTTAACGTTATGCAGATGGCCCTATAAATTCATGATATTATACATATATTATATGTAAAATTTTCCTCTTTCTCACCTAACCATAATTTTCTTTGAAAATTACATTGAAAACCATATCATTAAATAATATTTGATTTATAATACAGCCAACCCCCTTATGACATGGAGATAGGTACGGTGTCATATAAATCTGCAAACCCCTACAATATATGTGTATTATATAAATAGTTCAAGCATCACAAAAATAAAGCAAATTATTAGAAAATCGTGCTATAAGAGACCAAAAACAGCAAAATTTATTAAAACAATTATTTTCTAGTAAACTGGTTACGCAATGTTATAGAAATGATCCAGGCCGCGAAATAAGCAACAAGCATTGTATCCAGCTTTGTATGACATCTGTAACCAGCCCGCGATGTAGTGGTGTGTTCTACGAACTTTTTTTTTTTCGATAAGAACCTACCATCCCGCCTGTTACATTCACCCCACTCAATGCCAGCTTCCTGAGCCGACTTAGCTGGGGTGCTGGGTACCAGCAACACTAGGCGAAACTACGGGCGCCACATTTACATTTATTGGGAACTCTACATTTAATTTATCTAATTGTAAGTGTTCTGCAAACTATCAATATATTGATGATGGTTCAAATCGCGGGTTGGCCAGAGCAGGACTCCATTTTTAACACCTATTCGATCGTCTCAGATGAGAATTTGACCATTTGACCCAAAAAATGAGAGTTAAATCTTTCGTTTGATGAGACGATTCCAAAAATGGAATTACAAGCAATCGTCGGTGATCGGTGCACTAGTATGTGCGGTACACGCATTTGGGTCGGTCCTCCTTTCTGTCCCTCTGATCAAATGATTTGGCCACAATGGCGACTTAAGGGTTACACCTTTTAATGCCATCTTGTCCTATTGATGAGATAATTTTAACGATTTAGCCACCATGACTTTGGGGTAAAACCTATTATGTCATAGTAGTATAATTGTATCTGAACATCGAAAAAGAGTCGCCACTCCTTCATCACCGTTCCACAAACCCACTTCAGACTTTTCAGAACGTAACAATTAGGCGCTGTCTCAACACCAACACATACGTTTCAAATCATCGCATACATGCTGACCTGAAAATTCCATCTATCCTAGACTATAAAATCTCAATCCACAAATTTCTTCAATTCCATCCGCAACACAAATAACAAAACCCTATACAAACTTCAAGAACACTACGCAATTAACACAATCCCTCGGCCTCGAAACATTCTGAGCGAATTCCCTTTTGTCCCACCATGAATCTCCCCTATGAATTCTTTAATATCTTCCTACATCGTAGGATTCCCAGCATCTTATCCTGCATCGAAGGATACCCAGCACAGCACGTGCTCCTACAGATTGTCACATCCTAGTTTTTTTTTTTGTCTCTTGTAGCATCCGTTGTTTCCTTATGTTCCTTCCCATGTGGCAATTGGACTTGGTTCCAGGTACTATCAAGCAATGACAACGGCCTGTATTTAATTGATCAGTAAAAAAATACTATTTTGATCAGTAAAAACAAAGTATATGGTTGTTATTCGGTTCTGTGCACGTGGAAACCTATTTGAACTTGTTGGATCACGTCTCAACGTAGTCACACGTAGTAGTAGTAAGCTAACCTAACCTAAACCTAACCTAACCTAACTGATCATTTAACAATTTTTTACTGATCATTTTAGTTCTTATTAACCAGCCAAATAATTAGTTGCCAATGACAACACGAAGAGTAAAAGAGCCACATCAATGAGACCAAAGTATCGCATCCCAAAAATTTCCCTATATGTATACCCAAACTCACCATCAAGCCTCCCCTCAACAAAAACGAATCAACCCAATTAAAATCAACATTAAAAAACCCCAACAAACCTGTCAGACGAACTGAAAGCGAACGGCCCCTGCTGCGGGAAATCCCCCGAGGCCACAGAAGCAGTGGTACCCACAGACTGATGGTGCTGTCCCATGGGGTCGAACCTGCCCGCGCCGGCCTCCGAGTAGCTCTTGAGCAGCTTCCTGCCGTTGGCGCCGTTGAGGCCGCCATTTGTCTGCACGCCCTGCGCCACCATCTTCACCTGGCGAGAACGACCTCTGGCATAAATTACTCGCAAACGACGCACGCAGATTACGCCGGCGCCCATTTGCGCGAGCCGGGCTTGAGGCTCGTGAAAAATTTATTATTATTGTGTACGCTTTGGGGTGGAAAAAAGTTTTTGTAGGAGGTGCGCAATCTTCGCGTTGAATTGTTTTTTTTTTGTGATTGAAATATAAATTTATGGGAGTTTTTTTTGTGGATGTTTGTTTGGGAAGTTGGTGAATTTTAGGTGATGATTTATCTATTGCTAGCTGTTGTAATATTTTTGTACTTTTAGTGGACTTATTTTATTATTAGTATGTTATTTAATAAAATTGAAGATTTTTTATTGATCTATAAAATTATAGATTTTATACAACAAATTCAACCTTTGAAACATCAAATTCAACTTTTTATACATAAAATTTAATCTTTTACAAATCAAATTTAATCATCACAAGTTTATTTTCTTTAATTTTAAATTATTTCACGATTTCATAAAAAAGAAACTTTTGATACATATCCATGGTACATATGTATGTATATTCCGATTAATTTACGACAAAAAAAAATGTAATTGTGTATATAAAAATTTGTAAAAACCGCCAACAAATTGTAAGATTACCATAGTCAAATTGAAAAATAAATTTTATTTCATTGATTACTATGAAAAAGGTCTTAAAACTTTCCGATGGTTGAATTTGATTTATAAAAGGTTTAATTTAAAGTTTAAAGGGATGAATTTGATTTAAAAAAGGTGGAATTTGGATTGTAAAGCTAATTTCATCTTATTATATTATATTATTAGTGGTAGTATTTTATAATTAGAATGTACTTTAATTATTAAAAAAAACCATAAGATTTATTTTAACAATCTACAGACTCTTATAATTATGAAATAAATACATTATTTTAATATAATTTTCTTTCAAGTTAATAATAGAAGATTTTCAACTTAATCTAAAATGCTCATTCTGTGAAATAATTATCGGGGAAAGTAATTTTCAATATTTCGCCGAAATTGAAACTGCCATGAAAAGAAATTATTTTTATCCCAATCTTATCTAAAATATATACCTCCGTTAACAAGGAGAAGTCGATACAGCGTCGATTCAGATCTATTTTGAGTTCGCATGTAAAGTTACCGAAGAGCCTTTGACGCCATTAAAACTTCAACACGCAAGACACGGGGTAAGAAAATGTCACTGAATTCATTCCGAAATTAACCACACACGAAATACGAAAAAAATAATATCGATTTACCACCCATCAAATGCGAAAACAATTTACATCACAATATTGTTTACGTCGAAATGATTTGCGTCATACCAAAACGTATAGTAATAGAGCGGAGCTCATTTGCGAAACAATAACGCAAAATCGGATAACGAGATTTGGTCTGAAAACGCTGTTTTGCTGAAATACGGAACGTTTCCTTTCGTAGAAAACGTAATTATTAAATTCGGATGATATAATACGTAAATAACGAAAGACGGACAGACGTTCGTTTTAAAACGGACACGGATTCGGTAATTTGTATCGATAACGAATTATATTCATGGAAATTGTTAATTCGCATTGTTATAATGGACATTGATGTTTTGTCGTTTGCGAAATTGTATCAGTCTCATTAATTTGAATATGATAATTTTTGGAAAATTCAGAATCGTATTCTTGACATTATGCAATGAAGTATTATATAAAGTTATTTAGAAATTAATATTCTTTACTTTTTTTATGAAAAAAATGTTTGTTCAAAATAAACGAAATTTAATTTTAATAAAGCTACAAATGTGATTTTTTTCGAAAATTCATTGCTCAAATTGTTATTATAGGATAAAGGTATTTGTGTCACTCATATTATATATTATATAATACTAAGATTTACATATGTATATAATAATTTAATATATTGTTTCTTAGAAGCACCAAAAATATTACTTTTTTCAAATCTTATTTTAATTGTTATATATGTAGATGCTTATGTATTATAATATTGGTTTACGAAATATATGTGAAACAAATGTTCCAGAATATTAGTCGAACATTTTATATTCAAATTAAAATGAATAAATTCTTACACTATGTGTTTTAAACAAAGAACCCACGTATACATTTTTTTAATTTGAATATTGTTATATACGTATATAAAAAGTGTATACACTAAAGGTAATTTGTACGTACCCTTTTAACCGTTCTCGGACTAAGCGATAAATAATTAGGAGGTAAAGGCTTTCTGCCCAAACACACTTCTGTTTGCGTTGCCTGGGTCTTCATTGGTCCCCGTTTTAACTTTTCTGCAAAAAAGACCAGACAAAACACATAAATAATACAGAACACATAGGCGCGATTAATCGCAACACACAACACATATTTATGTTCGAATCGAAAAAAAGTTTTTCAATATTTCGGCGGCCCATAGAAGCGACCCTATGGGGCGTCCGTTTGCACATGAAAAATGTATTTTCCCCTTTGCGGATATTGTGAAAAGTTTTATCGCGGGACAGATACTGGTCTCAAAGATAGAGTCCTACATTATTTTCGTTCACGCTAGATTTAATGTGCTCAATTGAGGAAAAGGAACGAGATTCGTGCTTTTCGCCCCAACGGCCATTCATCGCCTTTGTTTCGGCGTCGGCCGTGATAAATAGTCGAAACGGCTCATAACAATATATCCATTGTGAGATTCGCGAATGAAAGGATAACAGTTTTTTTTTTGTTATTATTTGTTTCCGTCTCACCTAAGACGACGACTTTTGTCGAGTCTTCTTGAGATACCGGAACTGGATGGCTCACGGGCATGTGGTGTTGGCTTTGCATCGAAACTATGTGACCTGGAGGAAAATGGGTGACTATTGCTGGGTGCAACTGACCATGGACAGGAACTGGACCATTAATCGAAAAAACTTGACCCTATTAAACATAAAAAGTAATTTTAAATTAATTATGTTGCTTGTATCCGATAAAGGTGCATAGCGGCAAGTACACTACACATACAAATCATCAGCTGTCGAATCGTGGATTTGTATCCAGTGTAAAGCGCGTTTTAAATTATTTTATAATTCTATAAGGTTTACTTCTACTCTCTTTTTAGAAAAACTGAAGATAGAGGTCTGGAAAAATTGAGTAGGTTGGGTAAAAATTTTTTTTCCGTAGGTGCGTTAATTTCATCGTAAATCAACGTTTGTGTCAGCTGGAGATTTGTACACATGTGAGTGAACCATATTGCATCTGTATCGGACATAAGTACTTTAATTATAAAAATTATAAAAAACATACTTGAGGAAAGTGTCCCATTGGTATTTGGCCCGGGAATGGTTGCCCGACTTGCGGCATCACAGGTTGATATGGTGGAGCGAACGGTTGCGGTTGCATGGGTATAACCATCGGTTGCTGTTGCTGTTGTAGAGGTAGCTGGAGTTGAGGATCTGATTTTTTTCTCCCATCCAGAAGCCTTTCAGTGCTGTCGTTCGGTCGTAATCTTCTTACCGGTGCTGAAACGGTGCTTCCCGTCGACGTCGCTGCATCGTCAAAGGAAGTCAGAGTGTGGGAACGTGCAAAGCTCACATGTTTTTGCCTGTGCCAAATTAATGATGAAATATTAAAAAAAATATATATATTTCAACGATTTTATTCGGTAAATGGAAGAGGAGTGTGCTATAGCCATTAGTGCGACGAAACGTCGACCATCCAATATTGAAGAGGTGCAAATCCATCAGCGCGGGCGTCGATAACGCTTGAATTATTTATACCGAGAGAAAACTCTTTAGTTTCACCCAGACACTGTTAAATCCCTTTCGACTCGTGTGCAAACGACGCCGTTTCAATAAGTAAGCAGATGAATAATCATCAAAGATACACACTAACAAAATAATTCATTTCATCTTTGACGGCTAAAATTACAAAACACAAGTCTCCACAGATCGTCTCTATTTAACGAAACCCCTCAAAAGGGAAGTCGCCGAGGAAAAACCGAGTTCGCATTTTCCAATTACCGGGATAAGCTAGGTGGTGAATTTGTCGTTCTCGGGATTGCAAGTTCGGAGCCAAAGTGTGCACACAATCGTATACAGACCTTCGCTATACACATGTCTGTGTTTGCAAGTAGATTAATGTCGTTTGCACCGGCGTATAATTTACCCCCTCGGGTTAATAAAGTGCGGTCGTAACGTGGAAGGCCGACGACGTGGGATAATTCACGTCTAGTCGATATAACGCTGATAACTTTTCATATATGTATGTTGTGAAATGTTTTTGAAAAAATGAAAAAATCTGATCTAGTTTAAATCAATTTTAAAAATAAGCCGTTGTATATGAAAGTGGTGAGAATGGAAATTTTAAGAGAGGTGAATTAAGCCTAGATTCGGGTTATCATGGATGTTTCTAACAAACAAATTCAATATAGTATAATATTTCGCTGTAAAATGTGATTGCTTTTTCTTTATATTTAAAAGTGGTGGATTTGATAATCCGACATTATGTCGCCAAAATTTTGAACTCATAAATTGGCTATGTACTATTATTATAGCCAATTATAATACGTGCTATTTTCCACTATATAATTACATAAATTTGTTCAAATCCATATCATTAAATGTAAGTAAAAATATAATATTTTACAGCGTTTATCTTTCGTTCATTTCATGGGGATATTATAATATATCTACTGTGTTGACTTTGTTTATTATAAACATACAAAGAGGATATCCATGTTAACTTAAGCTGAACACAATTTTTTTCAAAATTGGTGTTTACGCCACTTTTATAATGATTATCAAGTTTCGTTATAAACTAAAGTGGCATAATCAATTTGCAGTACCAAAAACACTTAATTAATTTATTATTATTTTTAAATTTAGAAAAATGGAAATATTATACATCACTTTCAAATATAATATAATGGCTCATAGGTTCGTAGTGCGCAACCAGTTTTAAAAGTAAATCCTATGCTTTGAGAGCCAACAGGTAAATGCTGTCGTGAGTTTTGGATTTATAAAGAAAATTCCATTTGAATGGGTTAAGTTTACTTAAACTTGGATTCATATTCAACATTTGAGCAGGGAGAAAATACGTGACATGTTTGGTGAAACAACATGTTTACTCGCCAGCATCTTTGCAACATTATCTCTGTCTTTAATATTGTAATATCACTTAATTATAACGTAAAGGCTTAGTTTCGATGATTTATCGGCGAAACTGTTCCATGTTCTCGAATTCATTAAATAATTCAAATTAGAGCCGGGTTCAAATGCTCAAATTTATATAAACGCTTCGGAAAATAACATCGTACTGAAACAACCATATATCACGCGATATTATACTATAAATTTTCAACACTCTTCCGGTACGTATATCAAAATATCGAGGGCGAAGGGATAATTGGGTAGATCCGCGTCGATGGATACACCTTCGGATAACGAGAGAAAACAACCTTTTCACGCAGACCGGGGAAAATTAATTTTCCCGCGCGAAAAAGTATGGAAGCGGCCGCGAATTTATATTGAAAATTAGAACAAAGAAAATAGAGAAAGGCGTCGATAGTTTGTGTTTTCGAAGCGAAAACAATAACGGTCTTGGGATAATATGAAAATTCCGCTGTAAACACGCACTATTCAAATAAACATAAGACCGAGATAGGCTTATCGCGACGGCCGTGTTTATTTTATGCGCAATTAGCATTTCGGATTCGCGACGAAAACGAGGGCTGGCCTTTAAGATTGGCAAAGTCCTGATGGGAAAATTCGAGGATTTTCATAATGGATACGTTTTTATGCTGCATTTGTTGATAAAAATAGCTGATGCATTAGTGAAATTGGTCCGGTATTATATATATAATATTTGAAATTTGACACTTTATGTAAAGGTATCCAAAAGTTATGAGAGTTTGAACGTGAATTTTTTTTATCGTTTGACTTACCTATTGTGATAATATTATTTTTCTTTATAATAATTTTTTTTTTGAGTTTTTCAATAGAAAATAAGGAACTAGAAGTGTGCTAGAAATTATATTTATTCTTAAAAACTGTTAAAATAACTTTTTTGTAAGCTAAAGTTTACGAGTGAGTTCAAAAGTGATTGACTAAAGCACAATAGATTTTTGTAATTAAAAAACTTTTATAAGTCGAAAAACGATGAATTTTGTATTCTTTGAAATCATAAAAAGCATCAGCACAAATAAATTATATCTATAACGAAAATTGATTCACATATGAAACGTTATATTGAACAGGAAATTGTTCCTCATAGGAAACTGTATTATAGAAATTTCGAAACCAACGAACCAGAAATTCCGTTTCCAACCACAAACACATATCCTTCACCACAAAGACGAATAGTGCAACAAGAAATCGTATTACATCAAACCTCGTTAACGATACCACATCTATCACAAAAACCCCATACAATTCCAAAAACTCCCATAACTTTCGGCCAACCCGAACCCATCTGCATCGAATGATAAAAATAACATTATGCGACAGCCCAAGGGCAAAAAGCGTATCAACACTTAGTCTAATGATGTCCGGGTCGACTTTATCATGATTGATTGGAGGGGCGTAGCCCCAGGGGGCGCACCTGTGGGGGGCACCCTCCTGAGCGAGGGCGGGCGGGGGCGGGGGCGGGGGCAGCTCGGGGTGCGCCGGACACTGATACAGCCTGAAACAATCGAATTGGTATATCATATGGGTGTGTGTGTGCTTATTGGATTGCGGAGGATGGTACGCGTTGGCCGGATTGTCCAATAGATGTGTGTTGTATTGTTTGGTGCTTGTGTGCAGTGTTGATTCGGTTGTCGGAGTTCCGCGGGAGATGGTGTATTGTTTATGGGAAAGTATTCATGTCTGCTGATTTATGGGTGTTGGAGGTTTTGGTGGTAATGGCTTTGTTTGGTGTGATTGTTGTTCGATTGAGGTGATGTGTGTGTGTGTTGATTTTGGAATGGAAGATAATGTGGGTTTTGATACGTTGAAGATTTGTTGGAATTGGAAATTGATGGAAAAGTCTTTGAAAATAATCATATTACATATATCTATACGTGTTACGCAATTTTTGTATAATTGCGTTTTCTAAGGAAAACGTAAAAAATCTTGTGAAATTTAATGTCATTTGTTGGTGTGTTGAGTTAAAAAAAAAATATGACAGTTGACGTATCTTACGATATAACTATGGAAGGCTGGGAATGACTTGCACTGCTGAAACTAGAGTGTTACAATGTGATTATAAAGGGCGTTGTGGACCACAAATGTAATGTAAGGCTCAGCTTTGTAAGACATAAAAGAGTTCATTCAAAAAGATGAGAGTTGGGGAGTTGCTAGTTGAAAAAATCATTTTGGTACAGAACATAGCTTCAATGTGGTTTAAATTTCACAAAAAACGCAAGATTTTTTTGCATTTTTCATAGAAAAAGCAATTACACAAACGTTGTATAATTAAAAAATTGCCATATCTCAAGCAAATGAAACTTATTTTACGTCAGTGCTTTTCGAACTATAAAAATATACATATTATAATATATTCTGTTCGAAAATTATTTTTGGGGGTCCGTGAAGAAGTTTGGCTAGCACTGACTTCACATATTCGCTTCAGATCACGTGACCCAATCTTCCTAGACACGACTGACCACGTGATCTGCGTTCACGCAGGTATTCATTGTGCAACATTTCCACGTTTGCAACATTATAAATGGCGACATTATAAATCTGTCGTACGCACACGTCGCAAAACAAATAGAACATGAAAGATATTTCAACCATAATAGCGTCTTATTGTCATCATTTATTATTTTTAAATGCTTCATTTCATTTTATTATAATAAAATATGATTCTAATATTTAAAAAATTTGTGTATTTTTATTGTTTCGATTAACCTCCTCAGTACTCAATTTTTTAAATAAAAAAAAATATTTTTATCATTTCGTATTTATATCATTGAAGATGCATTAAAAGATTTTTTCTTTTATGAATTTTTTATTTATCTAAATCACATAATAATAACTAATTATTTTAAAATAAAAAAATACTGCCAAAGTGATAAAAATGACCCTTCAGACCAAATTTACGTTCTAATGTACATTTATGTTTGATGTCAAATTATGATATGATACATTATAAGATACAGTGAGATTTTGGTTTCAATCGATAAAAGCAGTCATCTTTTTTATTAAGATTATACCATAATAATGTTATGTGAGTGAATTTTTAACAACAAAATATTGAAAATAAAACGTGACTTGTCGTGACGTCGTTGAGATGTCAAGCAAAACTGTGATTTAACAAAAATAAAAAAAATGAAATGAAATAATATAGTTTACACTACAATTTACAAAAAGTCCCAATAAAAATAAATTTAAAATAGTTTAAAAAAGGATAAAAAGTCTATATATATATTGTAACGTAAATAAGGTCTGAGGAAGTTAATACAGATGCAACCACTAAAATATAATTGATACGAATTCAGTTAAAAAAGGCAATATTGAGCACTCAAAAGGTAACATTCAAGCGTCATTCAAACAAAAATATAATATTCTATAAATTTTCAAATTCCTTTCGAACAAAGAAAAAAAAACAATATTTCGACGAGAATTTGCGATCGAAACGTAAATCACACGCGAAAAGGGCCGCGGCCATTAAATTATACCGAGGTTATTTTTTTCCCGCGATTTTCATATTTTATTTTTCGCGTGCTTTTTCCCCCACGTTCGCGAGATAAAAAGGAAAACGGGGCCGGCCATTGTGAGCGGTGTTCGTCGATTGTTTGCATTTTCATCCGCAACACTAACCCGGTCGAAAACGGGTCGAAGGCCTTGTACCGAGCCCAAAAATACACACCCAACCCCCGATTTATGCGATATGTACATTTTATGGTGAACCGTAAACGAAAGACACGGAAAATCTTACGAATTGTGAAATTTGTACTGAATTGTTAAATGTGTGTGAAAAATATGTGAATGATAGTGTGATTTTAACCTTTCGTTGTATGAATTTTTATTTTTCGATTAAAAAATAATAAATGGTTAATTTCAAGGAAGAATAGTTTAAAATGTATTCTTGTGAAGCGTAAAGCCTCAATCGACCATATTTTAATTTTTCAATACAAAAAAATTATAAAATCAATTGAGTTTTTAAAGCTATATGGATATATCATCAAATTTTAGATATTGTAGGTACATTTGCAATACCGTGCAATGGGGGTTTCAATTTGTTTGATGAAACATTTAATATGTCAATTAATATATTATACATTCGGGTAACTAATTGCGATAAATTGCTCCCAGGTAATTAATTGCATGGGTAATTGAACGTGGGGTATGAAGAGAATTGATTGCTAGATCATTCAAACGTAAAATAATTCATCACGTTGGTAAGAAAATTAAATGTATGATAAAAATTGACATCTACAATAGAATCTAGATCTATGATTGTTAAAATTTCAAGATTTCAGTCAGTGGATATGGCACGATAGTTATCTAAACTTTCAATAGCAATTAAATTCTTCAGTTTTGCGATACAAACGATTTTCATTGCATTCACATTTTTTTATAATCAATATTCGTCTCAACGAATTATTATTTTTTATCCAGTCACCTATTACAATAAATTTTCCCTGCAATCGTTTATCCACGTCAAACCTTCAACCAATACCCTACAAACCAAATCAACATAAAAGCCAAAGCAAAAAAAAAACACCCTTCATTTCTCCGGAATTTTATAAATCAACAAATGGATCGGGCACCAAAACCCAAGCAGCATTTGATAAACGAAATCCTCGTAAAAATGCCCGATACGTTCGCAAATGGAAAAATACCGTTTTCCAATAACGTCCTCCATTTTATTAGCAGCCTTCGTTAGTATCGGCCGCTGATAAACGCGAATGTCCCATGCGTGTGCGCGTATCTAAATTTGCACTAATTCGCCCAATATATGTATATATATTATATATGTATATATATATATTCGTGATACGTTTTGTGTTTGGACAATTTGGCGGTTCGAAGCCTGCGCGGGATGTTTAAAATGGCGCAACGTTTTGTCCTCTCGAATGGCAATTGTTAATGTTAATTGTGCGTGTGTTTATAACGGATTGTATCCTTCGGTGACAATTGTTTGATTAATGTGCGAATTATGCAGGGATGTTGTGCTAATGAAAGTCAACTGTTCTGGGAATGTGGGTGATTGTTTGGTGTGTTGTTTGTTTGATGGGATGAATGTGTTATTGTAAAAGTGCGAAGATTGGTGAATTGGTTTTAGTATTTTGGCTAAACGTTTGAAAAAAATCTATCAATAATTTAAGCTTTTTCATATAAACAATAACAATTAGAAATAAGGACTTGATATAATAGATATATAAAATTTTAGTTTCATTCAATTATATAATATCATACAAAACATTACTGTTGAAATATTTTGAAACTCAAATATTCAAAATACATAAAAATCTATTTTATTCTACTGTACTACCACTCTTATAATATACGAGTACAATTGAATAAAACTCAATTTTTATATATCTATTGTACTAAATCCTATGTCTAATTATTCTCGTTTACGTAAAATGGGTTTGATCTTATTGTACTACTACTTTTTACCGATTAATATGAATAAATTTAACAATAAGCATTTCAAGACATTTACCACCTCATAATGTCAAATGCCAGAATTTACCGATAAAACTTGTTATTAAACAATCTTCAGACTTTCAAATAAACAAATATAGACTCACCTATGTTGAGGTGTGGGTGTGTTGAGAAATTCATTACTGTAACTTATGAATTGCATTCCCGAACCACCGCTCATATTCGATTGCCTCGAAGATGGTCTTGTCCTTTGATCGAACTCGTCTTCAACACGAATTGGTCTGAAAATTCAAAATAAAACACAATAAAGCCCGCACGTTTTGTCAAAGGAATCGAGGGTCCTTTCGAATACAGCAAAACGATTAACATACGAATCCGGAACGGACCCGCATACATTAAAATCCAACAAGAAATCCCAGGACAAATAATATAATAGTAATCGAATGAACCTGGGTCTCTCCATCCTGGTGGAGTCCTCGTCTTCAGGCATCCAGGTGTATCTCTTCGGGTCTGGTTGGCTACACACTGATTTCGGTCTTCTTCTGAAATAAGAACATTCCAAGTCCTCATCGTATTGATAGAGTTCCTCCGGAGGCGGAGCAGGTGGTGGATACCTGAAAAATAATGGGAACGATGCTTCAAAGCGGGATTGAAAAGCTGTAATGCCATTTGAAAAGTCCTTCAATGAAATGCATTATTGAAAACGCCTTTGATGAACAATGTCGAAGTATAAATGAAAAGAGAAAATGTTTCGAATGAATATTATAGAAAAGTTATTCGCTTTTTTTCGCCGATCAATCGATTCTATATCCAGTATGTGAATAAAAATAATATCGCGAATTCAAAAATTAAGCCTCCTTGACATTGATCGATCGTTTGTCAAAATTCGTGATTGATTGCAAACTATCCGTAATAAATCACGACGACTTTGAAGGAAACTTGCGTATGTTGATTTGATAATTACGTAAATACGGAATCGATCATTCCGCTGGTAACAAAATAATATTATAATTTCACAACTAAAACCGTCTTTGAATATAGTTTAACGGCCTTCCGCAGTTGCACGTCCCGTAGTTGTAACTAAAGGGAAACGTTAATTAGGTCTTATCTCTAAAGGCTTTTACGGCTGAACCCCGTCGAGGTCCTTTGAATGCTCCTACATAACGGGAAATTCTATAAAGCGCATATGTATATTATTATAATATGATGGATGCCAATTTTCGCAGGGTCTACCCGAAGATCGTCTTATTTCAATTAACTGTAGGATTTAACTGTTGGGCCTTTTGCTTCCGACATGACAAATCGGAACGCCATCGATTACGGAGGCGGACGACGATTTCAGCTTTCAGTTTCAGATTCGCCAAGTAAAAACTGAACAGTTTGTGCTAATCTGAAGCGTTTGTCAATTGCCTCATTTGAAATTTAGATTCGTGTTCGCACAGCGAAATTGTGCTTATCAATAATTTACCTCGGATATCGTTGAATCGGAGCATAGTCGACGTTCAGGTTTTCATCAGATGGAACTCTTCGTCTCACGCAAACAGATAGAAGTGACGATCTAAAACAATATATAATATCGATATATTAAAACCGGCGGACGGAATCCAATAAACAATAAGAGCGTCTATATAAAGGCGCTCGATTGAAGTATTCTCTCATATAAAAAGCAACGATGCATGCAAAAGCCTTCCTTTAATATCCAAAAACACGCTGAACAAAGATTGATACGTTAAGGATAGACACAGATTGATTTATCGAAATGGAAAAGCCATCTAAACATAGAACCCCTACGGGAGAGGAAACGGGAAAATGACAAGGTCGACACGTATAGATGCGATGGACATTTTTGTTCAGTGAAGATGCATATACTAGAGATATGGTGTGATACATATATCGAAGGAAGATTTGGATGATCTCGATGGACATCGAATAATGAGGTGTTTTTTGACATTTAGAGTTGTCGAGACGACGGTGAAAGCAGTACAAGCAATCGCACGCTTGCGTCAGCGACAACGACCATATTTTACCTTTTGAAATCATCAGACCTGCTGACGTGATGATGGGGAAAGGCGAAATGAAGGTCGTTGGGTCTGAAACAATGTGAAATTGCAAAAAAATTAATTTGCGAGCGGTGCTCGGCGCCGCAACCAAACTGGACACTCGGTGAACTTATTCGTCAAATTAAAAAAATTGTGCAAAATGAAAATTTTCGAAATTAAAAATAATTTTCGTTGCTAAAATTATGCGTCAAAATAATAGAAAAATGTAAATAAATAATATATTCAAATTAAATGTATTATATGTCTCGTTATTCATTCTATGATAACTTTTTTATATTAATCATCTTCGTTGTGCTATAAAATTTCATCGTAAAATATTCAATCAAGTTATCATGAAAAGAAAAAACGAGGATTATCGAAAAAGGATTAATTTCATAACGGAAATGAATATTATTATTTTTTGCTTAATAACTCATAATTAAGTATAATATTACAAGTTATTCAATTGAAATAGATATTTTTGTAAAAAGGTATTGAAAGAAGATCTAACAGATTACTAAATTTAAAGGTTAAATTTCAACATTGATTCTATTTCAGGAAAAGGATTTTTTGACAATATAAACTATTTTAAACAATCTATAAAAGTATTTGATTCAAAAAACAAACTTTAATATAATAGAATCACTACATCAAAATGCTTCTGGATATTCTAATTTTTTTTTTAAATACTGAAACCATCAATCCTCAATCGTTTCAAAGCCATCACCTGTTTCCCGTCCTCGAGCATGGACTTTCGATGTTATAATGCGACAGGCATCCAAAAAACTTCTCCTTCTTGGACTTCTCTAATTCGAAAAGGTCCAACTGCTTGTTAGTGATGCAGTACTGCTCCCTGAACTCCTGCTTGGAGTACAAAGTGGTGGTGGCCTTCTTCGCAGTTCTTCCAGCCAGCTCGTTGGAAACAACCCTGTTATGGCGCCGCCCCATGTTCTCGTCTTCGGACTCGTAGCTCGTCGCCAGGTGGACTATGTCCGCCTTTAAGCCATAAAAACACCATAGAGTATACATGGGTTAAATTTAAATTAATTACTGTAGTAATAACGTACCTGCGTCGAGACATCTAGGTGGCTGAGCGAGGCCGCATGCCCCAGCGGGTTTACCCGCACGGAGCCGAGGGGAACTGTAAAAAAAGGGGTTTATTAAATTATGACTTTTCAGAAGAGAGATTTCAGCGCACTTTTTCATTCGCGACAAGCGAGCTTTTCCGTGGAAAAAATAAATGAAAGCCCACGAGTAAGTTTGACCGCGTTTCAGCGCGCGAGACCGTTCTCTGTATTAATAAGTTTGTTTGGATTCAAATTAGTAGTTTTCCGGGAAAATTAAACGTCGGACTAATTGAGTTTTGTCAGAATAGTATATATACGTGATGTTGAAATATGAAGTTGAAATTGTGATGAATATGATGCTATTATGAAAAATTGGATCGGTGAAAGGTATATGTTTTTATTGCACATTTTATATTGCATTTGTAAACCACTCATAGTGAATTAAAGGCTTCACGAAGGTCAATAATATGTAAAGTGAGCTTTTCACAGATCAAATTCTGAATTCAATTACACTGAAAGCTTTGCAATATCAAGAATGAGATACGAAAGAAAATTGTGTTTTTTTCCACCATGTAAAATGGTAATTTTGATTAATCGATGCAATTCTGCGAAAGTTATTATTGGAAAAACCATAAATATTTTTTTCGGATTACTTTAATTAAAATTTCAGATCACAGTAATAACGTCGATTTTTAATATTTTTTATACGAAAAGTTGTCGAAATTTTTTATAAAAAACAACGCTCGAATAAATTATTTCGAATCGAAACTAATAAATTATAGCCACTTTCTTTCACACATGAAATATTCCAAAATCGAAAACTTTATTGACATTTATTATAAGCTTCCGAACACATCAAAGAACAATCTTTCAATCGAACCGATACTGTGGCGGATTATGTGAAAGGAATTTAAACTTCTACAATCCGACATGATATATTAGCGACGGGAAAAACCTTCGAACTTCCACAATGGCAATACATCAACTCAATGACACGTCGCTCTATTGAAAACGAACACACCACACCTGTATAACGAGAGCAGACAGACTGTTATTTACGCCCACGAATCAAGCTCTAATTAGTCATTAGCAAATGTACGGGATTCGGTATGCGTTATACGTACGTCTCTGTAAAGGTTCGGGTCTTAAGGCGATAAGACAAGAAGAGGTCTCATATTTCGCGACAGCAGAAAATTAATTAAACCGAGGCCGGCCGTGCTCGTAAAACCGTTGAAAATTCGAATTAAAGCGATATTGTCTTTGGGCGTTCGCGCGTTAAGCAGTCGTCTTGGATTCGGCGTATAAATTGAATTGTTACCCGAAATGTTGTGGGTGTATAAAAAGGCGTCGTGCAAACATATTCTTTAGCGAGAAACTCGATTTTGCCCGATGAAAATTGATGATCGTATAGCGAATGAATAATGCACGAGATAATAAATCAATATCGGCTATGGCTTCTATTCTGGATAGAAACTTCTGCATCAAAAGCTCTTTTTTTCGCGCTCGTTGTTTCAGACGAACTAACAAAGTATCAATTTATATGCAAACTTGTGTCAATACATATTGATGAGCGCGCATTGTGAAAGCTGAACTTTTCAATTACAAAATATTACATAAGTTTGTTAAAGCAGATTTTTTTAATATAAAACAAACATAGGTATACAAAAGCCAGTTATATAAACAAGCGAACGACAAAGGTACGTTTTTTTTCCATTGAAAATTTACTGTCGACGCACGCAAGAAACAAAATCGGAAAACTTCAAAAGCTCCTCGACATTCGTACGTGCTTCCGGATAGACTTCGATGAAAAAAGTTTACGTTTGCAAAGTGGCAGGAAAGCGACTTCTATTTTTCCGGCTCGATTTCTTCCCTTTTCGAACTCGTAAATCCGATCGTGAATAATTAAACGCGACTTTCTCACTATCCCCGCATGCGTATAAAACTGTCGTAATAATCGTGCGAATATTCCGACTTCATAATTTTTTTTCGCAGCAACTTTTACGACCGTCGAGCGAGAGGAGGCTCGTTTCTCTCTTTTACGACGATTTTTACGGTTGACGAAAGCCGATGTGATTTGCATAAAACGTGATGGACGTTTGATAGGAGGGCCTTCGATTTTTCGTCAATACGCAAAGCACAGGGACCAGTTCGATATTTATATTGGAATTATTTTCGTTTCGCGTAAAGCGAATTTTGTATTCAAATTTGATCGATCCATATTTTAAAAGTTTACTCGCGAACTTCTCGGTGCGATAACTCGACGGGAAACGCCGCTGAAATATCTTTACGTTTCATGAAAATTCTTCTCTGTGAAATTTGGCAGATTATATGGAGGTTTTGTTACGAGTTAGATGTATTTCTGAAAATGTCGTATTTGCATAATAATAATTTATATAATAAAAATATTTTCATACAAGAAAAACATTTAATTTATGAAAATATGATTTATGTAAAGGTACAAAATTAGAATAAACATTAGCGAAACGACATGGTTGATATAGAAAGTTCTCGTACCAAAACCTCATTAACCACGCGTGAAGAAGCCTCGTATATTCAACACTGTTGTTTAATGGCTTCTCTCTTAATTAACTTTGAATAATTTATAATATATCGTCGATAACATTTAAAAGCGTCCCGAAATATATGGCGCGTAAAATTTGAAATATCGCCGCGAAAAATTTAATAATTTTCCCGTATTCTGTTTCATATACGGATCAAACCGAAGTCGGAATAAAAATTCGCGTAACGATGGATCGTATTTAATTTCAAAATTTACCAAGTCGAAATGAATTCCGCGCGGACGACGCACGTCAACTTCGCGCAGCTTTTCGATTTAATAAAGATGACATTTCGCAAATCCTGAGCTTCATTTTAATACGGCTTCAGCGAATAGGATCTCCTTTGCCTCTTGCAACGATGATAATATGTATGCGGACGAGAAAACCTCCATTTCAGCCACCAAAGTTCCCTGAAGAAGATAAATCACCGACAAGAGCGCGGACCGGAACACGTACCGGAGCTTCGGGACCAGGATTTTGTGTACCTCGTCCTGTTCAAGACACAAGCGAAGCCAAATGGAAAAGAAATAAGCAAAAAAACTACGAATCGGAAAAAAAGCGGCCAATTTTCCGAATGGAATGCGGCGTGTGCGGTCCGGAAAACGCTCAGTCAAACGACGACTGTTGAATGACTTTTCCTCGGCAGTTTTAAGTGCCTTTTAATTTCGGTATACTATAGTCAGATAGGGGGTGAAAAAATCAACGTGGAATCGAAAAAGGAAATGAGAAATTGTTGCGATCGTGCAATTCCACGCCGGGAGCAAAAAGCGGCGGTCGCGGAAAATCAACTGAGATTTTCCGGTGGAAATCCTCCTTTTCCGTGTAACAAGAGGGCAAAAACACACAGCGAAACCTAACCTATCCTAGAATCCTAGATTCGTCCTCAGATAGCGACTGCGGTTTTCCACTGCGTCAAATCTAGTCCTTTGGAGTTGGGTTTTTGCTTACGGCGTGTCGCCTTATCGCTCATCGAAACACTCTTATAGGATCGATGTTTGTGCGAATAAACGAACGAATTATTTCACCAAATCAAGTATAAGAATATAAACTAGTTGAAAGAAAGATTTTTTTATTTGCAAAATGATTTGTCGAAAAGTAATTTTGCAAAAAATCTGAAGAAGAATGAAAAGGATTTTAAAATCTTCAATTGCGAGTAAATATAATATAGTACTAAATGTCTATTATTGATGATGATGACAAAATAAACTGATTTTAAAACATGGATAAAAAATTCCATTATAATGAAAAATCTTTTGATTCAATCTTGCGACATCGAAAAAATTAGTCATTTAAAAGTACCGCATTATATTACATGACGAAAACGGCGGAAAAATAATGAGTTTTACATAGATGCATAGATATACAATATAACTTCCTATGCTGAAAAAAAAATTACCGGAATCTTCGCAATTATTCGCATTTTTTATTCGAACGAATATTTATTTCAGGTCGTCGCCGAATTGAAATTTAAAACGGACGGATCGTAAGCGAAGCGCGACGCATATTTATGAAGCTTTTTGAATAATTATTAATTCGAAATGTAGTAAAATGAAACGAAAAAGATCATCGATTGAAATCACAAATCTTTGAAGTTTAACAATTTGAACAATCATGTTGACGATATATTTTTATTAAACCCACAATCAAGCTTGATTGCTAACTAACCACAATTGTAAATTTTGCGAATGTCGTGTACTGAATAGTTAAATTTCAAATTAGAACAAACATTTTAATGATCAGAAATAATAAAACTTTTATACTGTAAATTTAAATTGAATGTAAAAAAGCTATAGTTATTAAACGAAATTGAAACATATGATAAAAATTCTAGATCAAATAAATTTTTTTTTTTTTTTTCAAGAAACCAAAACGTATTTCTAAACTTGACCAAATCTGAATTCACTCACAAAATTATGGTGTTACAAATTCTATGAAACCTCCACCACATCCTGAACGATTCTCACGTGGAAAACGGGCCAAATTATATTGTTTGGCGAGATATGGAAGACGTAGAAGCGAAAACTAGAGCTCCGTTCGGATTACCATCAAACACAATGCTCTTTTGTGCTCGCCGTAATGTCTGCGGGGCTTTCGAAGTTGGCCGTTTTGATGTGCACCCCATACATATAATTATGGTGTTTCATGTGTATGGGAGTGTAGTGTTGCCATTGTGATGCAAATGTCGGAAAATCATGGGGGAAATTCGCGCTTTTTTGAAGCTAATAGAAATGGGGCGATTGTTGACGTTTGCGATTTTATTTTTGAAATCATATGAAAATACATATGAAATAATTTAAAAAAAATTAGTGGTTAGTAAAATATAATCGTATCTCATAAATTTAAAAGATATTATTCCGAAACGGAATATCGAATGAGAAATACATCAAATGTTTATGTAAATATAAAAAAGTTCAAAAGAATATGTATGAGTGTACAAATAATAATTTATTCAACATGAACGTGTCTTAAAATCAATCCTTAGGGTATCAGTAATCTCTTCTAAGGTTGTAGTAAATGTCAAACAGGACATGAACACGTTTCAGATAATGCGTCCCTTCAATTTTGCGCATCATGTATGTATAATATATTCATAATCCTTAAATTTGTATATATAAATTATAATATAAACGCATTCATATTGTAATTCTCATTTATTTTGATCATATCGAAAAAGATAAATGATAAACTAAACATTCAACGCCTAAGAATTACGAAAATAAATATTTTGAATATATTTCAGAAACACCCTGTAAACAGCGATCATGTACAACGACCACTGGCAATGTGCTACCACACTTTATTAGAAATTCCATCGCGGGATCGTCTCCATCTCGCATAATCGCCCATAACGCTCGTATTGCTAAACTCGATTATTTAATTGAACAACCCCGAAAATAAACGCAGTCTTTATATACGTTTTCATATGAAACAATTCTCTCGACTTCAGCTTATACAATCCTGAATTAATATTGCAAAAAAACGATAATTAATACAGCGGATCATGGAGGATTATCGAAACGGAACGAGTTGTCTAATTAAACGTGAAATTGCTTTTCAGCGCTTTTCCGAGGTTTTGTTGTTGTATTTTTTTTTTATTATCATTATATTTAGTATGCTATTAAGGATGTAACTTATGATTTTAATTAAACGTCGCATTTTTTCATACTTTCGAAACGATAAACATCGCGTTTTCGCCGTCTCTTAAGATATTTAATTATCAGAAGCAAACATCGTATTTTCGCTTGTTTTTCCGAGAACGCCGAAAAGTTTGCGCGAATGTCTCATACTAAAACGAAGTATCCACAAACCGAGTTTGAGATTTCAGATTTGTAGCTGCGAAAGCATTTCCATTCGTGCTAAACTTTATCCTGTTTCATAATTTTCAGAGTAAAATGCGCTCTAGGAAATATATATTCATATTTGAAACTAAAGATCTTGGAGAGTTATTTTATGCTGAAAATTATACGATAGATACTGATATTGAGCTCTTTGCGGGATGCCTCTTTTCTACATGGGATTTGTTCTCGTATGTTTTACGATCAGTTCGGAACTTTCAGAAAGATCGCTTTTAGAAAGGCTTTTTCATCATAAAAGACAGTTAACCACATAGTTACATATAATAAAACTTTTAAAAATCAGTATTAAAGAACTTTCTCCATATTGTTTCATAGAAAAATTAATAAAGACCATAAATATTACTAATAAAATATTATTCATTATTCATAAATACCATCGTTTTTTTCGGTCATTATCGTATGTTATAAATGACTCCAACGACCCGAAAATACCTCAGAACCTTTTTTTTTAAAGCGATCACATTCACCCGCGGAATTAGTGTCGAAAAATGCCTTTGCATAATCGGCTCATACATTTATGTATAAATGCGCTTTATAAATCCGAACCCGTGAAAATTTCAAGCAAAACCATTCCGCGAATCCGATATTCACGGCTCTGAAGTTTATGAACGAGTCGCATAATTTGTCTAATTTCGCGATTCGGAGGAGCAAAAACGGGAGCTTCCAGGACGGGGAAATTCCGCGATGGTCCGTGACACTTTCGAAAGCTCTGTGAAATGTCATTCAGATGTATTTTATTATACAAAAGATTTCGGGTTGTATTTTCTGAAGTGTGAAATCGTCATTATGTTAGTTCTTGTTTTTTTATCAATACTTTGGTTATGTGAAAATTCGCGAATTCATTCTACAGCGTTTACACTCTAAATTTAATCTTCAAATTCAATCATCAGTAAGTATACCTAATGCTCTTTTTACACGGTTCAAGGAAGATCAACCGATAACTTTTTTGCACGGATTTTTCACTTTAACATGGTATAAAAATAATTAAAAAATGTATTATTATGCCACAATGGTAAGATTCGATGCAGACCAGTATACCGATATAATTCTGGGTATGTAATTATAGTTATCAAAAAAAAATTCGATGCTTTTTGGTGATTTTTCATGATGAAAATTTTTCACATTGCACATTTTTTATAAAATAAGGAAGGAAGTTTTGTCTAAATATAGTGATGGAACCTATCTTCAATTTTTGTATGGTCACCACAAATTTTTTTACACGGTAGTCTCTGGAAAGTAAAAAGAAGATCGGGTGTATTTAGGGTGTTATCATAATAATCAATGAAACAAGATATATTATATTTTTCAAATTGACTTTGATAATCTTATTGTTAGTTGATAGTTTTAAAAAAAAATTTATACAAATTGTTAATTGTATTTTTTTAATATATAAATCAGAAAATAGGTACCATGGATATGTTACCTGGCGTTTTATTATATTTTTCATGAAATCGAAAAAATATTAAATAATAAAGAAAATAAAATTGCGATAGAAGAATTTGATTGTAAATTTGGAGTGTAAAAGCTATAATATAACAAAATTATTTAAAAATACCTCAATTATAATTTGAATTTTATTTCATGATCAAAAAATGAACTTATTTATAAACTAAATTAATTAAAAAAACATACTGAATCAATCTCAAGTACAGATCGCCAATTAAAAAAAATTGAAAATTCCATTCAACACTTCTTCAAACACGATCAATTATTAAGAGTAGCGCGACGAGGACTTAGCGAGGGATCCAAAGGACCGGATTATTCCTTTCGAAGTGAGATCTTCCGGATAAAGTACACACACATAATAGCTGGGGCATAATATAAAATTTGAGCTTCGCAGTGGATCTTTAGACGTGTTCGTGCCTTATCGCGCCTTTGCGTCTACGATTCGATCTTTAGAGGAATGCTCGTCGTTAATGGGCCGCGAACTGCGATCGTTTTGCATAGATGCAAATTTTATTATATTGTACATTTTTATATTGAAAAAGGTGATGGTATATGTAAAATAATGTTTTTTTTATTGTTTTTCGATGATCGAAGATGAATATCATTAAAATATAGACGTATGTATTAATGAAAGCTCGGATTTTTTTTTAATAATACAATGTTTCTTATTAAATTTGAATTTTATAAAACAATATTTATATGAAAGTGATCATGTGATTTGTTGCTTGATTTCATTAATTGATCAGTATGCTAAACAATTTGAAATTGTAAAATGAATATAAAATCAAATCAGTTTATTATGTAGAAAAGTAATTAAAAATTCGTTTCATTTTAATAAATATTTAAACATATTTTACATTTCAATGAATGTATTAAATCTGTCTTTTATATAAATGAATATTCATTTTCATTTTGAACATTGTAAGTTTTGAAATTAGTTTATGGAAATGAGATTTCTTTGAACTTTATTGTGATTCATATTCATCTGTTTATTAGATTTTTGTGGAAGTGAAAACTTTTTATTTTCCAGTAATTAATATTTCCTGAACATCATTAAAAATTTGAAAAACAATATTTTTTATAAATTTTTTTCATAATATAGAAAAATTTTGATTAAAAAATTAATATGAATATGTTTATCATTAGATATATATTTTTATTATATAAATTTCATATTCAACCTAAATCCGATATAAATATTCATTTCATACGATACAAATTTTAAAACAAGGATGAAATCCTATATAATACCAACACGTTTTCATATACTTGCACTAACTATGGACCTTTATCCTAAACGATATGCTTACAAAAATCCACAATGAAAAACCAAAAATGAACCATTTCACCCCAAATATTTACGCGTTTTCACTTACATACGCTCACCATGGAACCCCACCTTAAACACTTACACAAACCCATCCACAATAAAAAACCATTTCACCCCAAATATTTACGCGTTTTCACTTACATACGCTCACCATGGAACCCCACCTTAAACGCTTACCCAAATTCATCCGCATTAAAAACTCGAAAAAAGCGGACCACGTCGCCCCCGAAAAAGAGAAAAGCCGGATTTACTTTCATCATAACGATACGGAAGCTCTGAAAAACGGAAAAGGAAAGTGCGTCGTAAGACCGATCGGGCGAAAGCTCGAATCGTAAATACGAGCGACGTGGTGCGAATGTTAAGCCTCCGCCATCTGCGGTCTCCGACACACAAAAAAAGTATTTATCGATTGTTTTTTTCGGGAGCTTTCCGTTTCGGCTTTTTCCGGTTCGGATTTCGCGAAAATGAAATTTACTGCCGGCTGCCTTTTGCATATGTGTGTGTTTCGTTTTTTACTGTCGGCAAAAAATCGCGAGTGCATGAAATGAGTGCTTGATTTATATCGGGAGCTTTTGCTCGAGTTTACTTTTCGGTCTAGACGAATATGATGGTTTTATTATTTGAATGTAAAACGTATTCATTTAGACGTTTCGGTTTATCAACATTGGTATAAGAAATTTTAAGTGATTAATAATTTTTTTGTTTTGAAATAATTAAGTATCAATTAAACAGTCGATCAAATATGATTGATATATAATAATATAAAAGACGGTCATTCAATAATATCACATTTATGTTTGTGAAATACAATATTTTCTATTAAAACCTCGAGCGTTTTATATCGATGAAAGCAATTACTTTAGATACCATAATTTCCTAAAAACGACAATATAATTTGTTTCACGTAAAGGACGGAAAAAAACGATATATAATATGAAAGAAAACGAGCAAGAGGAATAAATTGATGCGAAAGCGATTTTTTATATTACATATATGAGAAAGTATTATAATTAATTTCAAACATTGCAATAGTTTTATTAATTTTAATGAAATTATTCATAAATTACTTTTATGTTTAAGTATAGGTGATTAAAAATGATGAAATGTATATAATCTATTATATTATATTATAGTCTATTTAAAAACATGAAAATTTTTAATTGATAAAATTTAAACAATCATCATCATCACAATAGTTAGAACTTTTTATCTAAAATAGTGCAAGACTTTTTTGATATATCGTTGAAAGTTCGAAGATATAATATATTATGATAAATATTTATTTTCATTACACACGCTCACTATGCAGTATTAAAAGAAACTAATTATATAAAATTGAAATAACTTGAATCCATCCCATTAAAAAAATAATACAATCGCGCCATTTATATACATAATGACGAAATTTATTACACGAAAAAAGCAACCACGAATCCTTATAAAGAACCTGTCGAATCACCCGATACGACAATTTATACAGCTTCATTGTCGATTCAGGTCGAATACAGAAACCTATCATCCGTGCAAAGGTCTTCTTCGTCAGAACAAATCCACACCCACACCTCATAACGCACCTCCGAAGACGTGCTAAACGCCCACCGACCCCAACATGAAATATGGGCACAGAAAATTTACAGGGGTATTGTTTCCTCCCAATCGCCCTCCGCATCGTATTTTAGGCCTTTTTGTCGCCGGATTTGAATTTGAAACGTTTGAATTTGGCAACCGAGCCGTTTCGCATTGCGCAACCGACGTACGTGCTTTTAATTGTCGACCGTGCAGTTAAGTGCGACAGTTAAAGCGCGGTGGGTTTGGTGCCAACGTGCGTTCAGGCTTTCGCGTTTGTGATGGGATCGTTTCGTATTATTTATGCGGATTGTTATGGTGGGAGTTTCGTATGATGGCGGCGTATGGGTAGGTTTAGAAATTATAAGTGATATGATTATTGTTTCAGTGGACTTTCGTATTTGCGGAATTATAATGTGGGTTTAGGTAGAAGGTTTGTTTGATTGGATTGAGTATATAATAGTATTCATATTAAAAATAATAATTATAATTTTGTATTTGTTGAGATAAAAAAAGATTTTCTAAGGTTTTAGAAATGATTATAGAAAATTTCAATTAAAATATTAGGATTTGTCGATTTATGCACTATAAAGTCAATAACGTTAACTAAATCATCAAATGAATAAAAATAAAATTTTAAATTTCTGTATTATTAATTCATAATAAAGTTTAAAACTATTCATATTACTATTGAATAGTTTTCTATGAAAGACATTTCTATTTTGTAAACAAAGAGTTAAATCCATATATTTCTAACACGTTCGCAAAATTTTCAGTTATATAACATAACCAAAAATAAAAAAAAGACGTTAAGCACACAAACAGAGTTGGTTTTATGTATATTTGAGAACAGTTTCGTCTGTTCATTCGTAAAAAATGTTGAAAAAATAAAGTCGTTTTCGTATACGTAAAAAGAACAATATTCGAAGTGTCCATAAGTGCCATTTATTTTCCACTTATACGACACCATAAACCACTGTATAAAGTCGCAAAAAAGTTTCCCACATATAAACGCACACGAAGCCAACGCCACCACTTACGCATACAAGCATTAGCATTTGAAAATTTGGCAATAAACAAGAGGCCAACGAAAAAAACAACAAGCGAAAATAAACGAGGTTGAAAATACGACCCAGCGAATGTATCGGGTCGACTTTTCCCGGGAAAAACGGAAAAAATGTTTACGACTCGGATGGGCGTAGCGCAAAGGGTTTAATAATACAGCACAGCGAAAAGTCATAAAAAATGGGATTTTTTTTTCAAAGTCGGTGTCACTGAAAGGTCGTCTACCCCTATTGTTGTGCTAGCGTCTTTAGCGTTCGATTTATTTTTTCAGGAGGCCAATTTTGAGGGAGACTCGTCATAAATACGAATGGCGTTCGATTTATAATTGGAATATTTCGTCGGAAAAAATTTGGGATGGTGATTTTTCAGCGTGATTGCGTATTATGCTCGGCTGAAAAATGAGTTTTATAGCTGGACGTCTCGTTAAATGAGAAACCGTCCATATTTCAAAGTCTATACATTCTATTAATTTGATATAAGAATAATGTTGGAAATTTTTATAAAGAATTTGATAAGTGAAATAAAGTTAATGATATCGACTCGACGACTCGTTTCATTTCATATATGTACATATGTATAATATAAAAAAAACGAATAAAAATTCAAAATTATTGATCAACCTAATTTAATCAAACTCAAACTTAAAAAAAAAAATAAAAGTCACTGATAATATAAATACTTTTATTATGACATAGTTATTATATTTCTGTATGACTCACAGTAATAAAAAAGTACATTCGGACGAACTTGAATAATATAATAAAAAAAAACATTTTCCATCTCATCATCTCATTATATCCATTAATTGATTACACCGCTTTTTCCTAAACGAACACTGGTGCATTTATCGAAACTAAGCTATCGACTATATTGTAAATCACAATTTATAATACATTTCAATCTCAATACATTGTGTATTGAAAATAGTACAGTACTCTGTTAAATTATTGTATCCATGATTCATTACACAATTTTTTACCCTTTATACATAATTTTCATAGAAACAAACACCACACAACAACAAACAAAAACATCAACAACAATTGACTCAATATAAAAGGCAAAATAAACTAGGATTCTGCATTAACCCAACACGAGAAACTTTCCGAACTACCCTCCGACGAAGCGCATGCATTTCAAAAGGGATAATGGCTGAAGCTTTCAACGTTGCAACCTTCGACAAAGACAGCTCAGAGTTTCAGCAATTACCGACAATGTTAACACAGCCCTGTAATAACGCAAACAGCATTATGTTAATGCGACCGTCGCCAATTTCGCGCCGACATTCGATAAGAGCAGCCTTGTTCGACAAAGGTCCAAAATCGATTCGTTATGGGGATAGGAAAAATTCCGATATTCAAATTTCATCCGTGAGGTGATTCGAGTTTAGACGGAAAATTTTGTATAAAAAATATTTTTGATCTAATATTTTGTACGAAAATATTATTGGTTGAAAATGTAAAATAATTTTTTTTTAATGAAAAAAATACATTGGAAAATTATTGTTTATGTTTCCGAACAACTCAACACCGTTTTGTAATATGTAAATGCTGAAATGTACAGTTTTGAGCAATGTTTGTATTTGGCTTTTACAAGATAATGTTGAATCCAATTTGAATATTTAGAAATGTGTTGTATGTTTTTGTCAGTATAATGTTGAAGTATCGTATAACAAGAAAATATGAACAATAGCACAGGAAACTTATTTAATTAATCATGGAAAGAATAAGTATTTAATGTCGACGTAATAAATTACATATGTTTATTTCGGGCAAACACAGAAAACGAGTTTTATTATTGTTTAAAAAAAAATATTCGTGAGATTATTTTTTCCAGCGAATATTCGTCGGACTTTATCCATACGAGAGTTTTCAACTGGAAAATCTGCTTGGTACATTTTTTCCTAACAAAACGAAAAGCTTACATAGCGCCAGTTCAATCTAAGATTTTACATCAATATATAAAATAAAATAATATTATTTTATTTTATATATAGATCCAAAAACAAACATCGCTTTCGGCAAATACATCGCGAAAATGAATTTTTATACTTTCGATTATTTGATATTCGAAATTTCAATGGTAAACACGCGGCATTCGAATAATTGAATAATGTATGAATCCTAAATGAAAAAGCATAACCCATTCCCACCTATGTATACGAGGTGGTAAAGAGAGTATAAACAAATTTTTGATTAATTACAATCACACGTTTCATTTTACCGAAATCCAATTATAATATAAAATGAAAATTTACCACCTGTGGGGTAGACGAGGTAAAGACTGAGCAGACTGCGCCCTCGCTGACTACTTTTGTGATCGCAATGACCACCAGTTTGTCAGACGAGGCGAGACCGTTGGCCCTACGTGGCTTCGACCTCCGTAAAAAAAAACTTCATCGACCTTTACCATTACCAAAGAGAGATATTAATTTAAATTGGCGAACATGCAATACATTCTCAAACATAGTTTAACCCTGCAATCATCCCACTGAATGGTATTCACATTTACTATGAATTTATTAAAAAAATCCGATAATTTTATTTCAAAACATACAAACTTTTATATAAAAAACAGATTTAAAAAACCAGTAAACACGTTTCAGCAAAAGGGTCAAAATTTCCAAGACACTCTGTATTACAGTATTACGTACTCAAATTTGCATGTATTCGTCGTATTTACGCGCCGCGCGAACTGTCGAAATTGTTTCAACCCTTTGTGGGCCGAGCGCGCCCTGCGCGTATGTCCCCCCAACGCCGCTCGCGAATTACTATGCAAATTGAGACGTCCGACTCGAATCACATAAATTATCTTTTCGAAAACGAGCTCTGCGTTGTGGCCAGCTTTTAAATTTTTATAAGCGCGATCGTAAAGTTCCGAACACTGCCGCACTAAATTGCCTACATAAGTGCGGAGATAAAATTTAATGTGACGCAAGACTTTACGATGCATTTTATTTTTTCGGAGGACGTTACGTGTGTATTCGTTTTATTGATTTTTTTTAGTAAATGTTCGATTGGGTGTGTATTTTATTACTTTTGTGAAAGGTAACTTATTTGTTTTAAAAATATTATATTATACTCAAAGTCAGATTTAGCTTTTTAGAATATTCTAAAATATATATCATTTTTTTAGAAACTAAGTAATAAATGGTAAAAAGTAAATCGTTAATAATTTTTGGAAGGAAAGATTTTTATAATAAAGTATCATTGTAGGAAAAAATATATTAAGTACTACTTCATATATTTATAATTGTTAGTTGTTATGCTCAACTTACAAATTAGTATAGAATAAAATAGGTTCAACAAAAAATATGCCGAAAGTTTTTCTTTTTTTCTACATCAGGACGATTCATTGTAATTACCACAAAAAGTATCATACAGAAAATTATATTTGGTTTTATATAAGCTGTATATGTTGATGGAATTATTAATTTTAGTAAAAACTTATAAATCAGTTCAATTAAAAAATATGAAAAAAATTGATGTCAATCCGCATTTTACTCATAATAAATGCGAAATATAAAGAAAAAAATAAATTTTCATCTAAAAAAAATAAAAAAAACCATAACAATCCTTCATACATTCATTACGAAAAACGCCGGATATGTCTTTTTCGCATGCTCGACTACGAAAGCATTTTTTTATGAAATAATTTGAAAAACGACCTTCTTCCTATACCATAAAACATAAATCAATTAAGGACCGGCTCGTTAACCTACACGCGTCCGCCTAGCGAAAATTCCCTCTCTCAAAACAATTTTCGCGATAAAGATCGCCCACTTTCCTTCATCGGGGTAAGAAAGGCTTTTATGCGGTCGCCACGGGGTTTCGTCCGCCATTAAATTATGGACGCATTTTTAAACGGGCGACCGTTACGTTGTTCTTGCGTTGCTTTGGCACTTTCCGCCTTTTTAAGCGCCGACTTTTTAATTAAGTTTCGACTCGGATTAAATTTCAGACCTCCCGATGCTTATTCATGGCGGAGTGCTGAAATTGCCTGAAGAAAAATACTGGGGGAAAATAGTGACGTCTTGTGTAATGTTTGAATGCGAGGCGGAAATTCCGCTGAATCAAAGGAAGTTGGCTTGTTATCGAATTTATGGAATGAATTAAGAATCAAAGGTTGTTTGTATGAATAGATGTTTGAATATTGATTCGTTTTATATTAAATTGGAAATTGTTTGTATTGTTTGTTTGTTGTAATCTCTCATTAAAAAATATAATATATATGGGATTTTTTACATGATATAAGTAAAATTTTTTGATAATGAAAATATCTATTTTTTTAAGTTTTGCTGAATTTGTCATTCTTGAAATATTTGGAACGTTTCAACCGTTTGATGTTTTATTACATTATAATATTATATTTAAATTGAAAATCTATATATAATATAATAAAAATGTATAGAAATTAGTTTAAAGTTTTAATTATTATCAATAACAATAATTATAATATTTGCATCAACTATTATAAAACATTTTCGATATTCAAGCAAATTTCAACCACCACAAAGTGAAATTTTCATTCGGAAAACTCGTACCAAACCAATATCAAAGACCGTACTAATACTTCTGCATAATTAACGATCAAAAAGTAGATTAATTCAATAAATTTCCAACGTAACGTTTAAAATTTACAATGAAAATCCCTACTTGTTAGACACGGCTATTAGCATACCAATTATCCGCTATCGATCCGGATTACGAAAGCCATTAAAGATCAAACGCATTCACAATGATCCCAGCACAACACGGAATCGTACCATGCAAACAATGAGAGCACCCACCACCCACCGATCCACCCCAAAACCCACCCACCTACTTTGGAGAAACGTTTCTCATATAAGGCGTCACCGT
The DNA here is from genome assembly GCA_009617725.1 of Hydropsyche tenuis. Taxonomy (NCBI): domain Eukaryota; kingdom Metazoa; phylum Arthropoda; class Insecta; order Trichoptera; family Hydropsychidae; genus Hydropsyche; species Hydropsyche tenuis. The sequence goes on along the minus strand of VTON01000057.1, from coordinate 408,102 downwards.
TAACTCGGCCTGGGGGTCGATTAAGTCGAGAAATTAACGCTCCGAATGTAAACGGGATAATCCGCGGATCGACATACTACACGAATACAATATTATAACATTGTATTATCATATAGGGGGTGTAGGTTCTAAACTTGGTACAAAAATTGGTTATTTGTGTTGTTGTTGATGTCAAAGATTTTCTGGGTATAGCGGAAGTGCGTAGTGACGAAGGGAAGGTCTCTAAAAGATATTGAGTGTTAAAAACTATTATTTTTGAATAGATATGTACACATGAGTTTGTTTTTACACGAGGATGTATTTTAGAGGCTTACGGTGTAAAAAAAGGTATAGTGACCGTATAAAAATTAAAGATAGGTTCCATCAGTATATTTGGATGGAAGTTTCATTCAAATATACTTTACAAAAAATGCGTAATGTGATAAATTTTTCACATTTTATGAAGTCATCAAAAATATTGTAAACTTTTATTTAATAACTAAAATTGTTCCGGATTTTATTACTGAGACGTAATAATACATATTTTTTTTATTTTTACACCTCATTAAAGTGAAAAAAATAATATGAAAAAAATAGTAGGCCTTTTTTTTGAATCGAGCAAAAAACCCATGTAAAACAAGTTTTTGGTGTGTTTTTTTTTTAGAATACAATTCAATTATTCTTGATTAAACTATCTAAAACGATATATAAAAGAAAAATAACTTTTAAATACCTAAAAACCATCTTAAAAATCAATAGTATGCGATTACACATTTATCGATTGCAATATTTATCACTAAACTTAAAAAAATATATTGTACGTTCAGATAAAAACATTTAAATTCGAATTTGGTATTCTCAGAAAATATTGAAAATTGAGAGTTTTGGTTCTATTCGCTATATATTATATATTATATATATCGATGAAAGTTCACAAAGCGGGGGGCAAAGTCCCTGGGATCCGCCCTAATTAATTAGCACCATAATTTTTGGTCGGTAGTAAATTCGAAGAAATAGCATGTGCTTATCTGGAAAGCAAGCTTCCTTCGACTCCATTAATTCCAATATCGAAGATTTCTTTTTTGATTTATATACGAGCTTTTGCGGCAGAATTGGATTGTTCGATACCTGCTGATTTGTATGCAGAATCGTTGTTGCGAACATATTAAATGCATTAACCCATTTGCGTAATAATTTCAGTATATATTTAGGTTTGAATTGTATTATATACATTTTATATACCGATCAATACCAGAATGGATTTGTAAATGTTCGAATTATATAAAATTGTTCACTTTGAATATTTTCGGAACTGTATGTATTTATATTTTTCATCGTGCAAAATGTGTTGATTACATCCATATTTAATGGAGTGGTAAAAATAAATCGAGGGATGGGAATATTGCATGGAGGGTAATTAGTGCATGAGTGTAATGGCTGATCGTTAAAAATATAAACGAGAATTGGTGTGACAATTTTCTTTAATGGATTTTATTTTTGTGTTCTATTATTGTGCGAAAATGGTTTTTTCATCATTTCGCATTTAGGCTTTTTGCAGCCACGAGCCAATTAGCGAAGAAGCTTCCGAAAGCTTTTTCAAGCTCAAACAATGGGAACTGTTAAATTTCCGAACGTGAAAGTAATTTAATACTTGGAAATTCTATAAATATAATAACGCAATATCGAATCGAACCCAGATTAAACCTACACATTTTCATAGAAACAATGTCGGAATATATTACGATATAATAATATAATATTACGATTCATATCATACACTAATTAAGTCAATAATATGATTTTGATTCAAAAATTTCCAATTGTAATATTTGACGTATCATATGTTACATACGCCAAAACCGCAAATTACCACATAAACATTATTGATACAATCGTACCAAAACAAACCATAATCTTAACAAATTAAATCAACGCGATAACAATCCAACAATAATCACACACTAAACCACCGATCAAACTCAAATCACACACAGAACAATATCAATTACATACAAAAGCCTATATTTTCTTAAAAAAAACCCAATAAATCTATTCACCTAACATTTTGAAACCACACAACATGGTGCAAGAGCGGTTTAATTAAACGCGATCTCTAGGCGGCGGATAAAGGGCTTTCGTGACCATTTAGGCGACTAGCAAAGGGCCATCGAGGGCCGTTAAGGGCGCCCAACGTTTATTTACAGCTCCCGTGTACGGTTAAGCGGTTAATCCAGATAAAAACGTGCTCGAATATCGTCGATTGCTTTCGGATTTGAGAATACATAAGCGAAAAGGGCCGCAGCTGGGCGTGTAGGGCGCTCGAGATGCGCGCAAATATGCCAATGCGCTCGTAAGTGCTCCACTATTGTTGGAGATATAATGCTTGAAATGTTTCTATTCGTATTTATTTTTTTATTTCAGAATATAAAGATGTTGTATTTGTTTATTTTATATAGTTTGAAACTTAATTAAAAAAGGAATTTTAGATGACATTAAAGGTCAAAACACTTTTTTGTATAATGAAACGTCTTAGAATACTAATTCATATTTTTCATAACATAGAATTCTATTAATTGTACGTATTTTCATAGATTTGAGTAGTTGTGTATATTTTACAGTCAGAAAGTTCATCGTCGTTAATACATACATTATCTAGAGATTGTATACTCGCGCTTCAAGTTTTAGAGAAAGCGCACGATACGAGGTTCAGCATACGCTATCTCTAGAGATAACATATATTAACGAGAGAATGTAACGAATCGCTGACATAGATTAGACAAACCGTATAATGAGTGATTTGACAGATGAGTTAGTTTCGTTATTGACAGTTGGCAAAACATAAGACGCCAACTGACGTCTATAAGACGTTTGGTATTTTATAATATAGCTGTCATCTGTACGAAGAAATGCTTATTGTGTTAATATTATTATTATGTTTAATATTTATTATGCTCAATTTTCTGTATCTAAATATCTTAACAATAAAAATAATTTTTTTATTTCGTTACATATTTTGGATTTCTCGTATGTCCCTAAAATAAAATATACCCTACCACATTTCCTACTTGCGATTTATTTATTTCGTTAGCATGTTATCTACGTCAGAATAGATGACTCATACATTCTCTAGTTAACATGTTCATTCATACTCCCGTGTGTGTTTTCTATGAGCGATTTAGATAAAGTATTCATTTGTGAGAGAATGCACGTATTAACGGACTTGATGCTTTGCCTGTAACATATATACATATGTATATGTAACATATATGTAGGTTGTGTAGGTATTGTATACATGCGTCAACGAGAAGTGTCCATATGTGACATATGCGGATTTTTCCCATACGTATTAAGGTTCGAAACTATATTCGGCAACCAAAAAAATTAGAATTTATCTTAAAACAATATATTTCATTATTAAATATATAATTTTATGAAAAATTCCGCGAAATCATCAATTTGTCGAATCACAGCCTCCGGCACTATCGGAACACTATAAGCGCCCCGCGATTTTCCAGCGGAATTTCTCATCAATCGATTTATTGTTCCGTCAGGGAACAATGGCACCATGATGCACAATCCACAGTTTTCAAAGGTCCTTCAGGAGCGACCATTGTTGGCATCGTGCTGAAAACAATGGCCGGATGACGGTGCGCACCGACGATTTCACACAACCGATAAATGCACTATCTTTCCGCACGAAACACCTACACGGTTGCATGACATGTCAGATTGTTGTCGGTAAGCTCGGTTTTGTTGTTGAAATAGCTTTAGAGCTTTTTTGATATGTTTGAGAACAAAAATTGGGAATTTAGTGTAAAAAGTTTTTAACGAAATAAGATCTGAAGAATGATACGTATAAAATAATTTGATAGTTATCGAATTGGTTTCTATGAATGAATTGATATTATAAGTATCGAAAATGACGTATAATTTTCGTTGTACATATTTAAAAAAATTTTGGAATTATTTTTATGTGGAATTAAAATTGGATAGATCTGACGTGGATTCAAGAATAATTTTAAAAGTAATATACATATTATTCAGAATTTCATATTGTGAATTCAAACGATGAATTTTTATTAAACTCCCAAAAGCGTGATACAGAAAATTAAAATATTGTATATTTGAAGCTTTCATTAAATTTTTCATCATATTTACGATCACTTTGCTTTGAATTGATTCAATTTTCACACATGAAATTGAAATGCTTTTAGTAACGATACATTGAATAATCAAGTTAAATATAAAAGCTTAGTATCGAAACATCACACAAAAACGTTTTATTTAAAAAAATACTAAAAACAAACATGATCTTTCTTTCGGTCCACGTCGACAACCACAAGGGAAAACTTCTTTGAATGCACGAAAAACACACATAAGGTTGTATATGAAACGCCGTACAAGGCAAAGGGTTGAATCGATTCGGGTTATATTCACCGAAAGGAATATTCATCGCACAGTCTGCTTTGTACGACAAATTGTCTCCCAAAGGTACTATGACGCCTCTGGAAGATTGTCGCCCTCCAAGAAAGCAAAAAAGGAAACAATATGTTTCGCACAGTCGTATGAAAAATAGTGAGAACGTTCACGGTGTCTTCGCACGTTCTTTTTGATGTGAAAAATAAAGTGGGATTGAAAAAAAGTGATACAAACACGCATGTTCTAAGTAAAATTTGAAGCGGATTTCGCTATCAGATTTCATTTTGGAAAAATAGAGTTTCTTAACATTTCAAAGAAAGTATGTATCTCGAAAAATATTTTTCGAAGAATATTCCAATGCAATGTGATTTATTGTATAGTATGAGAAATACCGATGCGTAGGATGGATTAGGAAAAACTCATTTTTGTATAAGGCGATTTCGAAATTGCTTGTGTCCGTTCTATATTTTATTTATATTCATCTTGCGGTTCGAATCAATACATAATATATATTTGAATGTATCATTTTTTGACTAAATGACTACTCAACAATTTTTAAATTCCAGATTCGATCATTTGAACATCTAATTAAACCCTTTGCAAATCAAATTCGACCTTCGCAATTTTTTTCTTCATTTTTTAAATATTTTTTTATGATTACATGTAAAACATAAAAAAAAGGTTTGTTACATGTCTATGATACCTATTTTCAGATTGATTTATTAAAAAAATGTAATTAAATATTTAAGTGAAAATCACCAACAGAGATTATCAAATTTAAATAGAAAAAAAAGATTATAAATAATTTCATAAATAATATTACTAAGACAACAATCATAATAATATTCTTCGATGGTTGATTTTGATTAATAAAAAGTTTATTGTATAAAGTAGAATTTGGAGCGTAAAAGTTGTATGTGACAATCTGTTCGGTAGATCAAAAGCTTGTTTATAAAAGGCAAAATATTCAAACTATTTACATCGCAATTAAGCCAAATAGATTCAGCGAGCAAATAGAAAACTAATTAATTCTGTTTTGATCGTACATACGGCACAAAAGCGGCGGATTAATTAAAGAACAACGAAAACGCAATCAACAGTTTTCACAAAAGGGACGACGATTTCTACTCTAATAGAGTGCGATTATTACAAAACTTTTCGAAAGGTCTAAATGTATAATGCTTATATAGAAAAAAAAATTATTTTTTTCGTTTTGATTCTTAGAAAGAAAACACAATGACTTGAATGACGATTATTAAAAATCGCACTGCTTAAAAGAGAACGATGAACCAGCTTTTCAATCGCAGTTATTATTCTCTTTTTTCAAAGAGAAAGAAAAATCATCAATCTCCCTTACTTGACCTGAAATCTCGTGGTTCAAAAGAAAATGTACCTTTTCTGAAAATTTCTATCTCAATTTTTCACACTTGGATATCGCAAGAACATACGGGATTAGTATTCGAATATTTTCCAATTATCTTTTTGTATAAAAACGAAAAAGTTCGCTTTGTGTCTATTTCGTGAAGGGAAAATTGGGAAAATATCCGCTCGTGTTCGTAAATTCATGTCGAGTCATTTAAAGGTGAAGAGTCCTTTTTGAAGATCCGTCAGGAAAATACGTGTCCTTCGTTCTCGCGAAAAAAGAAGTTAAATTTCCTTGATCTCTTTATTTTGTCCGTTCGAACGAGTCGTTATTAAAAAGAAAACGAGGTAGTAGTGTTTCCTTTGAAGGCGACTCCCTTTCATCGGCGCAGAGGAAATTGCCGAAAAATACATTAAAACAAACGATTTAACAGTTTAAATATTGCGCCATTACGTTGCAAATTACGTTTCGCCGAAAAACGCGATTTCGATCAATTCATGATGAGATTACGTATTAAATATTTTTTAATGAAAAAAAACGTGAAAAATTTAGACTATTATTATTTGTAGAATTTTTAAATATCATTTATTTGGTATATAGAATAATTTCAAAATATACTCAACTTTCTTAACGTAAAGATAGGTTTTGTTATATATTATAAGAAACTAAAAGAATCTTCAATAAAAATTATATATTATATAAACCGTTATATAATATTTGAAAGTGGCGTACCTCCAGTTTTCTATCATGAGATGTTTAAGTTTTTGTGTTTTCTAATATTTAAAAATACTGTTGATCCGTAATGTACTTATTATTTATTCTTTTTCCGAGATTCTAGACATCAAATTTAAAAGTAATAAAAAAAATCTAGGATTAAGTATGACTGAAATCGTGTTTTTGAAACAGAAAATTGATTTTACGTCACTTTCATGTATAACGAAATTTGAAAAATGTTATGAGCCGTTATATGTATATTATAATATGAAAATGACGTAAACGCCAATTTTGAAAAAAAAATGAGTTAAGTCTAGATTTATATTAACATGAATGTGCTCCTTATATTCTTGCAATATAAAAAATATTGCAAGCATTTCCATCTTTGTATACAATGGTTATATCCCGTTTTTTTTTTAAATATTTATTGAACAAAAACAAAATTTATACTCAATAAAATCATGTGCTTTTGATACATAGTTTTCTGTTATGTTCTGTGGTTTTATTCCATCACCAAATACAATAAAATACGTTTATATATCATATAATACAAAACATAAATATACATAATAATATTACACGGAATATTTAGAATAATCCAAAGATACTACACAACGCGTTAAATAAATTATGAGACGTTCCATTTTGAACGATTTACTGCATACATCGGTGGATACGTTATTCAATTCTACGACCAGCACTTGGGTGGGTGGATTTTGTAATTGGATTCGAGTTAGAGTGCGCCGTAGACACATTTCCGTAGCACGGCGACGGAAGTCGACAAAATTAATATTAAGAGCTACGAGAAAACGTCGTTTCGCTGATTGGATTTTCGGTGCACATTTCCCCATTCCTATAGGATATTGGAGTGTGCAATCGAAAACAAGCGGTTCGAAGAAATCGCTAGCTCGAATGCGACGCAGATTCGATTTAAAACGTTCCAATGTAGGCAAATAATGGAGCGTTCCTGTTTCCTGCTGCGAGTTTCTGTCGAACTTGGAATGCTCGTTTTGTTCCATGGTGAAAATTTCACATGAAGTTAGAATATGGTGGTGGATGCAATAAGGGAGACTCGGATGTAAATAAACCGGTTGTGCATTCGAAAATATATATTTCTGGAAAAAGTATTGATTTTAAATATACTATATGAACAGTTATATTTGAAAGTGGAGTATCTCAATTTTTCTTTGTTTTGGAATATTTAGTCTTAATCTGTAATGAACTTACTATTTTTATCTGAGGTTCTAGGCATATCAATTTTAAAAACAGTAAACAAAATTTGGGATTGGCATAACTGAAACAGTGATTTTGAATTGAAAATTGATTACATCACTTTCATTTATAATGAAATTTAGAAAATCGAGTAAAGCTTACAATTAGATTTAAGTTAACATGGAAGTACTCTTTGTATGTTTATAATAAACAAAGTCAACACAGTATTATAAAATATCCTCAAGAAATGAACGAAAAATATTTCGCTGAAAAATATTATATTTTTGCTTGCATTTCTTGTGTTTACACCACTTTCATATATAATATTATGTAATGGCTCATATAACATTTTAACAGAGAAATACAAAGCATCCGTACTAGCTAATTTCTATGAAAGTTTTCACTAATGACGTCCATTTTCCTCAAAACGAAGTTAAACAAGTTAACTGCGATTGACGAGACGACCGACATTCAAACGAGAAAAGTTAAAAACAGGTTCTCCGTATTTTTTTTTTTTATTATTATAAATTTGAATTTTGGACCAAACGACCGTTTTCGACGACTTTGCTAAAAAAACTTATTTCGTACGCAAAAATAACGACTTTGAGTCTCATTTGAATCCGCCAAGGAATCGAAGCTCGTTATTTTCGCGGCACTTTTTTTTCACTTTCTGGTCCGAGCGGGAAATCGAAAAATTACACGATAAAAAGTGGTGTAACATAAAAATTTATGACCGTCATAAATTTCGCAGCACGCTTCAATAAGCGGTTAAAGCTAATATTGATAACATCGACGCGATACCGATTCGGATTACTGGCTCGCAGTTCCCAGAAGGTTTTCGCACACTTAAACGATTTTTCCGCGAATATGTATTAATATTTTTGCCCAAGTTTCAATAAGATATTGGTTGAAGACTGAAAAAGTACGGATACGGTTGAAAAGGTAGCAAAAAGTCGAAGGAAAACTCTCAAGCGGTCCAAACATACGTATTCTGGAATTATGTATTCTTATCAGGTCGTAAACTGTATAAGAAATATACGATGTTCAAACGTGTTTTTCGATAAAATGAATATATAGAAATGAAACTTGTTATAAAGGAAATTTGTTTTGTGAATTTACTATTATGTAAATTGGTTACGAGTCTAATTGGAAAATAATCGTTATGGTCTAACACGATTAATTTTGAAAGTTAGTGGCGGTTTCGGAAGAAAAACAAGGTTGGGGATAAATTTTTAATTAAAGCGCAGATTTAGTTACGTGGAGTTTATTTGTTTGGACGAAAGTTGAAGCAACATAATAATTTTGCGCAAAGTAAGCAAAATTTAATTGTGTTTGACTATGAAAACTATTAGATTTCATAATATGCTGTTGAAATTGTTAAGATGCATTTTTGTTTCGAAAATGTTTCGAATTACTCTGAATGTTCATTGAACAATGGAAAAATTTTCGGTCTTTATTATTTTGTGCTTTATTTGTTATGCTCGTGTGCATGAACATCCCCGGATACAAAGTACGAACATTTCAACCCTTTGACCCTTTGCTTTCTGTTAGATTAAACGCAAAGTGAACAAGGGAAAGCACGCAAATATTTCAGATTCGAAATTATACAGAAAAATAATATAACGTCATCTGCATACATATTACCTCGTTTGTTCTAACTTATTCCGAATTCGAAATTAAAAAAGTTCTAAGAAGAAAATTATATACGAATAAAAAAAAGGCGATTAATTCTTCGAACACGTAAAAAATAATTTTTAATACGAAAACGAAAAGGCATCAGCCGGCTTTCAAAGTTCGACAGTTAATCAATTCATAATTATTACGAAGTCAAATTTGGCGAAAGATTTATCAAAAGGCTCAACTTCAATATGCAAACTTTTAACGAAATCTATATTAAATTCAGGAAGAAGTGACGAGTGAAACAATTCTTATTTATAAAATAAAATGTTTATACAATCATCCATCAAAATTCCAATAGAATTAACATCTTATACATAAACTAATTAATTATTGGATTATGAGCTCAAATACTTTGAAATATGTATTATTGTTTTTTTTTGCGTAAAGGCGTTTCATAAACAAATTAAATAAAAAAATATATGTATATAAAAAAATTATTTGAATAATTTTTTGATGATACTGATAATTATTTTCAATGAAAATTGGTGAAATTAAAAAAGTTTATAATGCGTAAGAAATTACAAGTGTTCCTCAATTACGACAGAGATACGTTCGTGAATCATAGTCGTAAGTCGAGTTCATACGAAAAATCAATTGATTTTATTTCTATCAAAATTTTCATTTTTAATACATTAATTTGAATGAGTCTATTTTTTTTTCGAAGCACATTGACCGTAAGTAACCGCAGCTCGAGATTTAGTAAGTAATTTAAAAAAATATATTTATATTATTTTTTTGTTGGACGTAAATCGAAGAGCACTTTTATTAGAATTAGATCCCATAGTGAGTGCAAAAAAAAATACATCATACAAAAATTTCACATCCAAAACGACAAAATCCTTCACACAACATACACGAAAAACACAAACAAAACTCCTCAACCCCTCTAAACACTTTCACCAACCCTTCTTATCCTAACCCAAAACAAATCCACCAATATCGAAAACGTTCCGGTAACAAAAACGACCTCCATTCATTACACGCCGTATTTGCGCAACGCGGCCAGATCAACAACAATCAACGGCGAGCCATTCCCGCGGGATCCCGCCATATTGGCTCCTCCAGGTCGCCGGGCCACCTTTTCCAATCGTGCCGGCCCTTTGTTGGGCCCGGGAGGTTGTTATGGCGGTCACGTGCGAGCCGACCCTTGCGATCGGCGATCAATTGTCGATTATCGGCGACGCACCTGCGAGACGGTGGTTTCGTCGGTTCTGAGGATGTCGGGTTTCGTGTCTTTCCCGTTGTAATTTCGAGGTTGAGTCTGGGAATGGGGGTGTTGGGATTTTTGTGGATTTGGTTGGTATGCATGGTATGTTTTGAATTAAAAAAAAAATGGAAGTGCTGCGACCAGATGCGTCAGACGTAGAGCATGCATTACCGGTTAACTGGTAAATCGTCAAAAACGTACCATCAGTAACTAACGGTAAATAGGAAAAATTGGCTGTAATTACCGAAAACGATTTTATTGCGAATTAAGAGATTTAGGCATATTATAACGAATGGTTATTGTGAAAAAAAATTGAAAGGGCGCCACTATGATTTTGCGAACCTGTGGATGGAAAATTTCAACAAAAAAATGTGTATATGCCAGTAAAGCCATTTACCCGATATGCTATTTCACACGTAACCCTATACTGTATACTGTATGAATCAACAAAAAAATATAATTTTAATTAGAAATCCGTATTTTATATCAAAATTACATCTTGCGTTAATTTTGGGACACCTATATAACGTGTTTGAAAATATTTAGATTTCAATCAAGGATACTATTTTTAGTGAAGGTAGTTATATTTTTATCATCTGATCTACATACGTATATTTTTTTATTTACCGGTAATGGATAAAACTATTTAGCGGTAATTGAAATTTGACGGTAAATTGCAAGCCCTAGTCAGACGTAAGGGTTCTTCATAAATCTATTTTCGTGAATGTGTGACTTTGATAACAGAGCTTTGAGCGATTTAAGCGATTTGATCAAATCAAGCGATTTGAGTGACAAATTAGTATCAGTAAATGCTCATCATTGGAAATCGTTGGAGCCGTTCAAATCGCTCGATTTGATCAAGTTGTTCAAATCGTTGATACTAATGACGCACTAAAGAAATATTCTTATTGATTCATTTAATTAAGAATTATTTTAATAATATCAAATATAACTTTAGCTTCATTTCATACAAAACGAAGTAATATTATAGGAAATCGTCTCACATTAAATTGAATGCAGAAAGCGCATTCCTATTCAGCTTGTCGTCGAATGCAATTCGAAGTGCAATCGAACTAAACTACCTCGAAATTACACGCGATCAAAAGACACTCAAGCTGATAGCTCTAATAGAGGAAGATGAAAGCTCTGGAGTTTCAACTGGAATATATACCTAAACATATATAGAGTTTCTACTCCTTGAAAAGCACAACTTGTGACGTCCGACATTCAGACACGTAATTGCAAGTATTATCGATCAAAAACCACTGAAAAATTCATAGAATACATTTCAACACAAAATTTCAGCGATACAGAAACATTTGCATCAGATTCCTCGACGTCCTTTAATAAGTTCTGCAAAAGTTGTTCGACAGACAAACAAAAGACATCCAAGCAAAACTCCTCGAGCTTCATTCGACGTGCGAGAAAGTTTGTGTCGCGGACTTTCGAAAAGCAAAATCCACGGGACTTTTGAGGAACACTGTCGTCTCGGAAGGGCGAATTGTGCTCGGCAGTATATTATCTGTATAAAGCGAGTACCCGAAAAAGGATAAAAAGGGACCGTCGCATTGTCGCGAATCGTGCGAGTTTTTGTGCTCCGCATTCGTGTTTTGTACATTATAAATGAACGCTGTATATTCGAGAGAGATACGCTATGTACGTGTTTTTCATCTGGGCGTGATATTTATTTATATTTTTTTAAATTTCGGTACGAAAATAATAAATATGTAGAAAGAGAATCGTCTATGAAATATAATATATTAAAAATATTCGATGAACTCATCCAAAATATGAGACGATATTATATAAAATTTTACAAAGAAGAATTGACGTGGAAATGTTTATGATTTATATTTTTAGAATATATGTATATGCGTCTTCGTAGATATAAGTAATGTCGTATGATAAGTTTGTCTTTATAACTTGCGATCGTAAAACTAACCGTATATAAAACAGTCTCCTTTTATGTGCGAAAATATAAAATAGTGGCAGTGTTCACATAAACAGTATCGCGTATCTTTACAGTGCAATTTTCCAAAATATCCGAGAAAACCTGAAATCCTCAATACGCAATAATAAAAAAATACGTTAGGTCATACGGGATAATCATTAGTTTTACGATTGTGCCGAAAAATACCAATATCATTCCGCATTGTGGTGAAAGATATTACGTTTTATTATTTATTTTTTTCATATATCGGCCGCACAATTTGGAAGAATTTGCTTTTATTCGTGTACAATTACGATGGCGTCCCGCCAATAAAGATAACGCATTTTTCAAAGCAATAATTCCGTCGCTGATGGAAAATCTATAACAACCCAATATAAAGTCTCTCGTACACGTTCGAAGAGGAAATAATCGATTGTCGGAAGAATGCGGAGAAAGAGGAATTTGTAATCATCAATCGAAAGTTTCCTTGATTGATTCAGAACGAAAGTAACGTCGGGAAGGAAAACTCCCTTAATCTCTCTATCTCGGTTTTTGTTTAGTCTTTTTTTTGTTTCAATCCCCCTTTTCAGGATCGTCCCCTTTGCTCATCCTTGTTATCAGAAAACACATTAAGAGGTATGGGTAGGAAAAGAGAACGAATGAAGAAAGTCTCTTGTTCGTATCAAAATGACCTTCCGGCAAGCTTACGTGGTAAATTAAATAAAAAAATGTTAATATAAAATTTCAAGCGAAAACAATTGTATTAATTATACATGAAATGTCTCATTTTATAAAAACATTCTTGGAGCGAATTTAAAATACAATGAACATAATTAAATTTGATAAAAGTTTAATTATTCATATAAATATTATATAACACAATTCGTATGGTATTTATTGATGAAATTATATGAAAAATAAACGCATTATCATTAAATATAAAATAGTGAGTTTTTCCGAAAATTGTACTCATGTTGATATCATAATGCTTAAAATTTTTGATTAAAAAACATTAGGGTACTGTCGTTTCTGAAATACAAGGTAACTGAAACGAGTGTCCCTACGGAGTAAAATAAAGCGGAAAAGCGTTAGGTTGTTTCCTATACGAACTTGTGTTTCTGCAGGTAAATTGTGTTTGCGAAGCGTCCGTCAGAGTTGCAAATTATCGCAGTTAACTTTCGCTTCCGTTTTGTACTTACATGTACAAAGTATAAGCATTTCAGTATTCTAAAAGTGTTAAATCTAGCGGAAAGTTGACGAAGAATATAAAATGAATGGGGAAATCATTTTATTCCTATATGATGTTAGCGAAATTAAAGTTTATTCTCAATTTTTGACAGGATTATTTTTTCCAGCGGTGTTGAAGGAAGAACTCTACGAGCACAATTTTCAACTATCGTTAATTCTTTTTAATGGAAAAACTTCTGGTTCCCTTCCACGATTTATGACGTTCCAGAAATTTCCATTATTCCCGATGTAAAGCACCTTTGTTGGCGCATTAAATTATTTCAATCGTCATTAATATGAATGGTAGCAAAAACAAAACCGCAGATTTTTTACGAAAATAAACCTTTATTCGTTTCTCAGAAGTAGATAATTACTGAATGCTTTTATACCCCATAAAAAAACAAAAATAAATTTAAACTCTAAGTCCTATCTGGAATCGGGAACCATATAAAAGGCGTTAAACTCAAAGTTAATCGTCTGGCAAAATTCAACTTCATTTCACGCGAATTCGAATCCGCAATTAAGACCACGGAAATCGAATGGTCTAAGTTTACATCGACCTACTGCAACGTGTATAGTAAATAATAAATCTCGAGTGCGAAGTTGAGCCAGCTTTCGGCACTGGGGCCTTGCAAAAGCTCGTCCGAAAACGCTTTCGTGGTTAGGCCTCTTCAACTTCGGCACAGGGAACAAACCGCGGCTTTTGAAACACCCTGCAGTAATATGAGGACAGAAATCGACCATCTTGCCACTTAGTTGCAACACTGGGCCGGCCTAGTTAAGTCGACTAGGGAAGAACTTTTTTATGACTCAATTCTAAAATTTAGATAATTTCAACAGTTTTTATGAGGTGAAAAAGAAGAAAGCAGATAAATTTTAATGTAATACTAAAAATTATAAGATTTTCAGATAACGATACGAATATCCATATATTATACTAGCCGTACCAATTAACTTCATTAGGGAAGTACTTTTTTATAACTTAACGGTAAAATGAAGATAATTTCATTAACTATCATATGCAGAATATGAAACTCTTTATGAGGTAGAAAAAATAAGATATCATAATAATTGATAAATTTAAAAATTATATTAAAAACTAAATGGTTTCATCTATGTACTAGCTATACCAGTATCACTTAACTTCGATGATCGTAGGGAATTGGTGGGTTTCATAATGTTAAATCGTCGATGTGGTAATACGATAATCTATGATTAAGATATTAATCTAATCATCGTTTCTAATCAACAACTAAAGTTGAGTAACACGTGGAGTGATCAGTAAATGAATATATTAGTACAATTTCGACCTTAGATATGATAATATCAGTACTCGGCTTTTGAGAATGACTTTTTTCTTATTGTAAATTTAAAAAAAAGTTTCAAAAATATCTAATGATAATATTTTATCTTCTATGAGATGATAATCAATTAGTCCGAATTAATATACATAAATATAAAAGAAATGTCCTTAATTCTTACAAAAACAATAGGTAAGATTACACAATCTCAATCCGCCATAGTACTGAGTGTGATATCGAACACCGACAGACAAAAACAACCAAAAACAACAAGCAATATAAGGTAATGGATATTCCACGTTGACGTACAGCTTCCTCGCAACGGCCTATTTTGGCGCATGACCCGGTTCCGGCTTATCGATTCGCTCAGGCCGACTTTCGTTCGGCGTTTTTATTTATAAACGTGTCCCACATGTTGAGAACTTGTGTGGCCCGCGCTTTTCAGCGGGCGCCAAAGGGCGTCCGTTCATTCACGCGACGCTGAAAAACAATTTGCGCCGCACAAAAGGTTGCAGCGGAAGATTATTATGAGACCTGTTTTGAAGTGGTTCGAATGTGGGTCGAATGCTTTGTGTATGAAAGCCTTGAATATGAGCACATGGATTTATTTTTGGTGTTTTCAACTTTTAAGAGGTCGAAAGAACAATTTTTCTATGTGAAAAAAAGTTGATCAAAATTTTTTAGTTTTGGTATATGAACGAGAAAAAGTTTGAGGGCACATGTGTCGAAAAGTTAATCAAAACTTTTTTTTAGTTGTGAATATGATTTTAAAATGAAACTCTGCAAAATAAAATTTGCTAATTACTGCAATGAAGTCTTTTAATGAAAATAATTGCAATTTATGTATTTTTCTTTAGATATTATATAACGTTATATAAGATTTGAGATTATAGCAAAGAGCAACTGAGAGAGTTCAACGTTCAGCTGCAAAGGTTTTTCCTTTTAATCATACCCGTTCGCTCTTAGCGTATAAGACTTCAGCTGAAAGTCCTCATTGTATGTTTCGACGAACGAGCTACGGTCAAAAGAGTCGTAAACTTTACTTACAAATGATACAGTCGAACGGCAACAAAGTTTATATCTCTGAAACACGTACTAGCAGTGAAAGCTTTGCATCGTTCATTGCACACTTTTTCATCTGAAAATCTAAATTCCACACACGTATTGTTTCGATTGTCGATTCAACACGATGTGCTTGGGTAGACTTTTTTTAAAATCGAGTAAATTATCGCTTTTTTGTATGTCTCGCGAACAAAGGTATGTACGAGAGTCGCACACTTGCAATATCTGTACTAGATTATTTTCTTCACTCGCTTCTATGGTGCGAGAAAGTGCGGTGGAAAATATGAAAATATAGCCTTTTGTTGTCGGGCGGAAAATTTCTCCCGGGCTTTGAATAGTCCCGAGTGGAAAGTTTTTAGTGAATACGTACGCGAAAAATAATAAGTGCGCCTTCGCAAAATTCGATAAAAACACTAAACCAACGTAAATTTTTCGAATATATAATATGATACAAGAGAATTTAACGATTCGCATTCTGAAGACGACAAGCGCATTCGACATTGCGAATATAGATAAAAATGGGATTCCCTCGTATTTGTGCAAGGGGATCCTTGCACAAAAGTGAGAGGACGCGACATTTATTAAAGCGGAGTAAAAGAGGAAAGCTAGAAAGATACGCAAAGCTTAAAAGAGTCTCCTCGAAAGCCGGCGGTTGACAATTTACGAGGATTTTTCGAAAAAAGGAAAAAAATATGGCAGCGGGAAAAGAATTCCCAGTCGTCTTTGCTGAATTCGCGCCAGTCGCCTTTGTCGTCTTTCTAAAATATCTACAGTACGATTCAGCACTCAGTGAACGATTTCAATCGGTTGCCGATATCTAGACAATACTAACAATGATACAAAAGTTACATTTGGTACACGCACTCTTAGATATATATCCATTCTTTATAAAGAGGATTCGATTCGGCGTGAAAAGTAACATGTCATTTATTAACAGTCTTCAAGATATATTGAACTTTACACGCTTCGATTTCAATTTATATAGTATATTTTATATACATATATTTAAATTAATAATCGAGACTTCCAATATATGTGTAATATTTTCTGTATATTATAGTTCATATATTGAATCAGATATGAATGAAATTGCATCGACGCAAATAATTAACGAATCAAAGCTTTCATTGTGGCAGCAAATTTTCAAACGAATTAAAGAGAAAACTACAAATGGAAATGTAAATAAATATTCATTGAATTATAAACGTTGAAATTTTATTCAACACTGTCCACCGAACAAACGTATACATGCATCAAATATTTGCATGTCCAGCACAACACGTACAACATGATCCAAACAAACACATCTCAACAAACAGAACATATGAACAAATTTTAATAATATTCCACTCACGTACATAACTAATAACATTTTCAATTCTATAAAAAGAACATCGCAACCAAAATAACCTTATTTTACACACAAAAAATTGGATTATCGATAAAAAATTGCACTGTATGAGAGTTGGGACAGTCCCATTCAGCACACAATAGAGACGAGTGGTGGAAACGCAAATACGGACTAAATAAGTGAGCGACGTGTGAAAACGTGTCGGAAAACCTTCCGGAAAAACGGGTCGAGGATTTAAATGGGGCCCTACGTGTATAAAGTGGCGTCCGAGGCGGTAAACTGAAACGTGTTCACGTTTTTAATGAAACACATAACGAATGTGGGATAACGTTCAACTATCTCTTGTGTATGCAGCTGAGGGAAAATTGGAAAATTCGATTGGGTCGATTGTAGGAGGGAAAAGTTGTTTTTTCGTTTTGTGAGCGAAATTTTAATTGAATGTATTGCAGTTATTGTAGATAGATGGATGGAATTGTATATTATTGATCTGAGGTAGTTTTAGTAAAGGATAATTTTAGTGTTTAGTTTCTTGGAATATGATATGTTAAAGATTTTGTCTTGTAATGGATATTGTAGATTATGTATTATGTTGAATCAAAACACAAAATATTTTGATATCGGTGGAATTAGATAATTTTCCCCAACGTAAATGCTAATTATGTTATTATGATATGTTTATTGTATAAATATTCATTAGATTAAAAAAAATTATAATCTCAGCAAAATTTCTAAAGAGTCATGAAAATAACTAAAATTTAAAATATTTCGTGCCAATTAATATTTCGGATCGTAATAAATTATCAGTTTCATTCATAACATAAAAATTCTCACTCATCACTTTCAATAAAATCAATATACATATGTATTCGGAAAGGCCAAACTACTAACTAAATAAGAACTTTCGTTTTCGCAAACATCACATAACAATTTTTCAACATTAACTTTTATATTCCTAGGGATTATTCAATATAAAAAAACTCTAATATATTAATACGTCATTGGCACATAAATAATATTCTTAAACGAAAAATACGAGATTTATTCTAAAAATATCATTTCATTCAAACAAACAAAAATAAATCAAGATTACACGAAAATTTTTCAATGTATTTACAAAAATTAAGATAAATATTATCAAAAATAAACACACAACAAGTTCTTAACCGAAATGAGTTTCGAAGCGATGTGCGAAATTAACATGCGAACTACAAGAACGGTCATCGAGGGGGCCTTTCGTTTATTGCTCGATTCGACGTTGAATTTCCCGGGAAAACGCGCGCTCCCGGGATTAACGGGAAACGGGTAATTCCGGGATCACGCCGCATTAAGTCGGCCGGAAGAACCCTACAGAAACACACACACATACACACTATCTTATTTTATATCTCACTATACGGCTGTCTATAAATTCATTACGGTATAATCCTTGATAAATTACTTGATGAATCCTGAAAAATTATGAAATTCGAAGCTTCAGATTCGCGAGTGATAGAGCTGCGGTGCTTAATTAAAATTATCGTGGAGTGATTTTGTAAAGGTTTTTTTTATTAATTAGGTCAATTTTTTTAATGAAAAGTATTGATTGGCCTAATTATTTTCTATAGACTGCGGTTTTTTTATAAGATGCAACTTGATATAATTTTTTAAACTTTAATTTAATTTAAATATAGGTAAAAAAATATTAGTAATAAAATTTTAAAATTAATTAGGTCACTGAGAGAAGTTTCATAGTTTCTACTTTTGGCTCTAGTATGAATTTGACTCATTATTCAGTTTCAATGAGTTAATTAGCCACTATGAAACCGCATTATTTTGAAAATACCTATATAGGTCGACAGGTTATTTGATACAACAAAACAATAATACACTTTTACCAAATAATCTTTTCAATTATTCTCATTGTAAAATCAGAGTTTATTTAAAAAATATACTACAAAACGGATATTTTCAATATAAAATAACTCTTTCAATATTAAATTCGCGCACATGCTGTATATGGCATACGCAAAGCTTTGCCAAATTGAATTACAATCCTTTTCATAGTCATCGGGTTGACAACACGAAAGGGAAGGTGCGTCACTCTGCAGTTATGTAGTTTCATATTCGATTAACTGCTAAAACGTAAATTGCGTTATTCGACATGATCGAATCCACGACAGCTTGCTCCGAATTCGCAGATTCAAACACGATAATTCAAATGATAATTCATTAACACATCGAAAATTTTCGTTGTTTATATGTATAATATACATTAGATTTCATTGTGATATTTCAATTTGTTCGAACGCATTATTACGCTTTTATAGCTTCAGCATTCTGTGAATAAAATATGATACAGTTAATAGCACGCGAATGATAAATTATTTCGCAGTCCGATCCGACATGACATTTTTGTTCAAAAAGCATTTTAAACATGTAGATGGGGTGATAATTTTGATCGTGGAGTTTATATATATAAAAACTAAATCTTCAAAATTATATATAAGAAAATATTTTTATTTTAAAAACGCTATCTTTGCAAATTTTGACGATGTTATTATTTCTGAGAAAAATCCTGGAGCGATTTTTGCAAAAAATCTTTGAGTTCTTTGACATATTAGATTTAACCTAAAAAAAATCGTCCAATTTTTATCGTAAAATAGAAAAAACCATAAATATTGTATTAAATAAATTAAGAAGACAATTTTTACTTGATAATAAATATTTTTTTATAATGAAGACACTTTAGCTTGTTAAGGAAACTTTTTTGAATTTGTTGATGTTCAACCGAATATGCCAAGGAAATTAAAAGTGTTCTACAAAAATCGCTGCAGGACTTTTCTCATAATAGCAACAAAATTAAAATGATTGTATAAATTTGCAAATATAATTTTTAAAATGAAAGCATCTTCTTACATGCAGCTTAAAAAAATTCAATTTCATAAATAAATTCCGTGATCAAAAAATCACAGTAGTACAAAATAATAAATTCATAACATACAAACCCTCCAATGATTTTTCCGCATAAACAATAAATGCAAATTTCCCAAAAACATTACACTTCTTGCGTCCGATTTTTATGTAATGGCCCCGAATAAATGTAAGACGTACCCATATAATATTAAAGGACGAGTAAATATTCGATACAGGCGTACACGCGAATATTGTTCGAATTTACGATCGGGTATCAGATACATTGATAAAATAAGGTAAAAGCGATTTATGTGACGGCGTCTGCTCCAGGTGAATTTAGGAGATCCCCAGGGAATCGATACGTTGCCGACTATCGTATATGGTGAATCAAGTTTTCAGCTTCAGCTCACGCGATCGGAAAATTGAATTTTTTTTTATAGATATGAAAATAATGAAAAATATTGTCTGAATGGTGCTCGACTAGCGTCCGTTCCAATACTTTGATTAGTCGAATAATGAAAATATATTTTTTTTGAGTCATATGAGTTTTGTATCATATTGTTTTCCTCTATATACAACTTACACTCTAACTTCAATCTTTTTTTTTTAATCAAATTATTATTTTCTGAAATCAAATTCAACCATGAGAAAGTATCATTAAGATCGTTGTTATAGTAATCAATAATACAATCTATTCTTCAATTTAACTTTAATCATTTTATACAATTTTTCCCATCGGGAAAGTGGTATAACCCCTTAAAGATTTTAAAGAAAAGATTTTGAAAAGTAAACTACTCTCTTACTGACAAACAAACTACGTTTATTTTATTACGTTCAATTGCAAAATGACATTGATTCACATTTTACTACATATTTTTGATAATTATCCTCAAGTAAAGTAGATGCTAAAAGTGAAAATTTTTATAATAGCATTTGGTATTTGGTATTGGTATTTACTATTTGGGTATCATATATTAAGATTTCAAAAAAACTGTACGTGATAGATTTTTTTAAATTATTTTTCCGTTAATTTGCACCTCGAAATCTATAAGAAATCATTATTCAATTTCAAACAATTTTACCCATGCATACCTGTGTAATTACATTTTTAATACATCAATCTGAAAATAGATACCAAGAATGTGACCTTTCTTTTATATTTTTCATGAAATCACACAAAAATTTAAAAAAGAAGAAAATAAATTTGTGAAGAATAAATTTGATTTGTAAAAGATTTAATTTGAAGTGTGAATTTAATTTGTATAAGGTTAATTTGGAGTGTAATAGCCGTAGAAAAAAATGGTTAAATAATTAAAAAATAAACTTAATGAATTGAAAATGAGCGAGATATTTTTCGATATAATAATTTTTTATGATTTTTGGATCGTAAAAAACATATGTTATGTTCGATGTGAGGATTTGTTAACTATATACTATTTTTCTTTATAGCGAAAACGATTCGTGAACCGTAACGTTTTAATGATCCATTTCAACGCGGAAAAATCTTTTGCGCTAGTAGTATGCTTTTCCCGACTTTTTTAATTGTGAGTTTATGCTCTAAATGTGGAAAATTTGTGATCAGAATAAAATTATCGTGTCGCAGGTGCAAAATGTACAAAAGCAAAAAAGGCTATTGCATATTTTCTACCGGAAATCCAAAATATAAGTTTGGTATTATAGAAAATTTTTCGTTAATTTGTAGTATTTTAGTTTGTATATGAAAATCGGTGGAAAATAATAAGAAGCTTACGTATTTAAAAGTTGTACCTTTCTGTTTAATAAATTTACTTTGGAATTTTTCAGAAATCCGTTAAATATTTAATTAAAAAATATTGTAAAACTTTTAACAAGAAATAATTAACGTTTATTAATTCATTGAAAAAGCTTATTATGACATTCAACAGAAAAATATCAATAAAAAATAAAACAAATACTCAAAAAAAAAATCCCTCCGATCAATTATGACGAACATAAGCCGTCTATTTGCGAAAACAAAAAAATCAAATAATTGGCGATAACGATCCCGGGAAATTGGCGAAAAACGGAAGCTCCGGCGTGAAAAGCGGCCGTATCTTAAGGCCCGAGCGCATTCAAAAAGCTCGGCATAAAGACGACTTAATTTCGAGGCGAAAGGACGAAGCCCTATCTTCGAATTTCATCCGACGACTTTTTAAAGTGCCCGCCCTCTTTAAATGTGAGGCCGTTCGCGTTATGGCAAAGTAACCCCCCCACGGCCCGTTAGCAACTTTTGAAAGCTCGCGCCCACTTTTGTGCGAAAATTCGTTGGAAATTTCTGATATCCGACTCGAATGTGTTGAGTGAGCGTTGTTCTGCAAATTCTGGTAATTTCCAAGTCGAAAGATGTGTGTGTGTGTGTGTGTGTGTGTGTGTGTGTTGTTAGGAATATGCCGATCGCTCCGTTTGTTTGTCAAATGTTTTTAATTTACATACATATATTGATATTAGTAAATAGACCATGTATAGAATAGAATATATGTATCATGAAAGTAATAAAATAGAGTTAGGAGAATATATAGAATAGGAATATGTATCGTAAAAGGTTTTTACAGTAAAATATGAAATTTGTTAATTAATTTTATAAATAGAGCCAGAAATATTATTAGCTTCATTTTATAGTAATGAGCGTTAAAACAGTTTTCAAATTTCAAATTCAGCTTTTTACAAATAAAATTCAATCCTTTTACTGATCAAAATCAAGCTTTTACAAATCAAACTCAATCATTTATGAATCAAATTCAGCTTTTTTTAAGCTAGTATTATTAAAATCGCTTTGTATGTATAGTATAATAGTTCATGAAATACAGTCTAATCTTCAATTAGATTTCAATACAGTTTTTGGACATCAAATTCAACTTTAAAAACATTAAATTTAAATTTGAAATTAAAAAAGCTGAATTTGACTTTTGAAAGGTTGAATTTGGAATGTAAAAGCTGTTTAGTAAAATATTTTTCTATGAGATAAAATTGGATAAAGATGATCATCTACATACATATGTAATATCAATTGTAATATAAAATATTTATGTTAAAGTATTTTTAAAAGATAAAAGTTTTTTTTGTTACTATGATATGGAGAAGTTATTATTTGAGGAATTTTTATATTAAAAAATATATTTGATTGCATAAAATCTTAAAATGTGTGTAAGTGACATCAAATCGTACAGTTACAATAATTTTTATTGAATATTTCATATGAAAATGACCAGTTGAAGTTTTCTTAGAGTTCGATAGAAAATATGACATATTTAATTCATGATATTTTCACGGCAATATAAAAAGTTTGAAAATCACCGGTGGAAGTTATTCGCCACACTCGCACGCACACGCGAACATTATTTCTGCGTTGTTCGAATGTTCCATATTAAATTATAATAAGCTACAAAGTTTTCGGCAAGCATTCAGCCGCACGCATACTCTAGGGAAAGTTTTCCTTTCCCCATCGCGAAACTATAGGCGTAAATAAATTATTTATCGAAATCGCACCGTAAAAGTTTCCACACGACGAGATGTGAAAATTGAGAGGGAGAACCCTTCAAGGCTCGTTCAAATATAAGGCCAAAGTCAAAATTTCCTTCAGCACAAAGCCAGCCGTTTCAATAAGTGATATGAGTCGATTTCAGACGAAATTCGCTTCGAATTTAGATTCGATCAAGACCGTGGAGGATTCGCAAAAACGCACGCAGTGGAAATTTTGAAAGGTCGACGCGAAAGCCTTAAGAATATTCATGAAATGTGTCATAATCTTAAGATTTTTTTTCGTCTATGTACTGTTTATATTTTATGTGAGCTTTCTCGTGTCGAGAGTTTTCCCTGACATAATCCGCCCGCAAGATGTTCCCCACAGAAAGAATAA
The DNA here is from genome assembly GCA_009617725.1 of Hydropsyche tenuis. NCBI lineage: Eukaryota > Metazoa > Arthropoda > Insecta > Trichoptera > Hydropsychidae > Hydropsyche > Hydropsyche tenuis. The sequence goes on along the minus strand of VTON01000057.1, from coordinate 383,891 downwards.
CGTAGCGGAAAAGAGGCATTAAATATTCGCAAAGCCGGGTATGAAAATTTTTCGTCGAAAATTACCAAAAATTGAATATTTACTTTCGCGCAAATACAATAATGCCGACAAAAATTTATATATTATTCACAAATTTCATTTCGGGGAACATGTATTAGATTTTGTTTGACGAATAATTTTTTTTTTTCACAAATGAATGTATTACCAAATTTATTTACCGTATAAATTTTTGAATAATTCACTGTGATTATTACGCAATTTGCTTCAGAGCACATTAATTATTACCAGACAAACTTCACTAATTAAAATCAATTTCCGAGTAAAATCCTTGATGAATTGAAACGAATGGAATTCCAAGTCTATCACCACTCCTTACGATAAGTTCAAATAAAATAATTCAACATAATCGAGCTCATTTTTCTTGCGAGCACATATGTTAGGCGTGCGGACGAACCCTTTACACGCGAAATAGATTACATCATTCGGTGTGAATTTAATTTCGCGAAAGCCTACACGCATCGCAGAGGCGTGAGCAAATCTCCTACATACACTAGTGAAACACGTATGTTCCATATATAACGAGTAGATTTTAGAATTCGCGAGAATCAAGGAAAGTTTGGTGTCTGTATGCTCGAATGATCACGAATTTGCCTGCGAAATCAAACGAATGAGCATAACATTGAATACATATCATGATGAGGTCAAAGTTTTTGAAATGTGATTTGAATATTTTATATAAATAGTTTAAAAAAAATTCTAAGCCGTTTTACTTGTGCCATAGAATAAATTTTATATATTTCGAACAACGTTGGGAGGACATTCACGCCGTGGTAAAAAAATATACGAGTCGAGTGCACAATGAAGAGGAAAACACAAGGAGAAAAGCGCGGAAAAACGGCTCTGATATATGACTCAGGTATGAATAAATTCCAACGAGGAAAACGGGACGAGCAAAACTCGAACTTCTTAGAGCCGTTTCTCCTCTCCTTTCAACTTAAATAATAAATTATACCCAACTAGGATAATGGTCCTTGAAAACGTGAAAAATGCACGCGATATACATAAAAAAAATTGACATCGACGATGACTAATTGGAACCAGTACTCACTGCGGGATAATGAACCGAAGCCACGTACCTGAAATAAAATAAAATAAATAAATTAGTACATCTCTTATAAATCAGATTTTGTTGAATAAATATTATTAAATATAAAAGTTGCGAAATTCGACGGTGGCTTTTGAAAGGCGTTCGTTGAAATCGGACTGGGCAAGTTGAAACCCTGCTGGGAAATCGGCGGACGCAACTTTTGTATGAAAAGTATACGAAAACTGAAAGCTGCTTACCAACTTGTCGCAAATACGTACTTATTTTGGTATCGTCAAGTCCATTAGTGCGAGACGGCGCTTTTGCCACCGTATTATTGTTGTACTAAAGCCTGAAGATATTCAAAGTGTGTCCCGAGAACTTTTTATATAAGATATCAATTATGAAATTAGTTTCGATTCAATTTTATTTCAAAAACTTATTACGATTGTTATTAAAATGAAATTTCAGTCACTGAAAACTTTTGTAAACAAGAATACTATAATTTTGTCGAGTTATTTGAAAATTTTCTCCTTTGAAATTAAACGTTCAAACTTTATTGAGTTGTGAGAAAAATATTTGAACATTCATTCAAATATTTTAATGAGGAAAAGTAAATATAAAACTTTTAATAATTTTATTGTATATCTTTCTTTTATTATGAAAAAATAATTTACAAACAAAAACCAGTTACGTATCGCAGTCATTTTGAGAAACAGTCGCAATACAAACTCTCGCGTTTCGAGTAAGTTTATTACTTTTATTATAGTCACGAGTACCATTTTCAAAATCGTGGTTTGAATACAGTAATTTGGAATTTACAAGTGTTTAAAGTCCTTCGGAGATCGATCGACGATTCTCTCTACACCCGTCATATAATAACACATAAACTTCACATATCGAAACTTCGAAACGTATTTAACGCAATAAATGGATCACTATAAAAGTTGAGAATTTATTTTTGCCAACTTCGAATCTCTCTTCTAACACTGACGGGTTTAAAGTGTGTGAAAATCCGATAAATCAACCGGAATTTTCCATCGGAAACTTTCTTTGTAAATAACAACGATATTTTTCTATTCGTTCGCAAAGATTTTTATATTAAAAAGTATAAAAAACTTTTTTGAGCATAAAAAGAACACAAAAGAATATTTTCATTTAAAATTCACATAAATAGACCACAAAGAAACTAATTTTACTTTTACACGAAAAAATCACTATGTAAGTCGAAAGCGTCCATAAACCTTTTACTACGCACTCGTACACCAACTTAACCCTCTGAGCGCTCGCGATTACAAAAAAGCGCACATTCGAAATAATCAAATATCATTTTGCACAATGGAATTACGAATTTAACGACCGTTTGAATAGAATAACCGAATTCCACGACCCGTTTGCCGAACGTGCCGTGAATCATCGGCGAATGGCTCAGCGGGGCCAAAGTCGATAAATCCCAGTTTTCATTCTTCGACTGTAATAAATTTCGGTTAATATGAATGCCGTTTCGGAGACTGCAGTCGTGTGTATGTACTAAAGCAAATAACCGGGCGATAAATCGTGCTTGTGCATTATTTGTGTGCTGAGAAAACTGCTGTTTCAGAGGAGGAAACCGTTAATGGGAAAATGCTGAAAAAGTGCGCGAGGTGGATTCAGCTAATTTTGTGATTCGCTTCTTTGAGAAAATCTAAATTTATGTTATTGAAAGTTTTTCATTTTTTTATCGAAAATTATAAGAGTGATTTATGGTGTTATCGTAACGGTATGGTATGGTAACAGTTGATGACTAAGAATTTATTTTTTCAATAACATCAACAGATGATATTAAATTTCGCAAAAAACACAATTAAATAAACGTTGCGTAATATATGTATGTACAAATATTTTATGTTTTGTTTTCATTTTTTGATAGAATCTATCGTAAATTTCAAATTTAATAAAAAAACTTCTACGATTGGGTTGAAAATGTGTATATGTAAAAAATTCGATACAAATAATATAATACACAAAAAAATTAAAATTTCTGGAATTAAACAGTGATCAATTCATGATAAAAAAAACACGTTTTCAATATAAGAAATACAAAACACTAATTTATAAATATCAAAGGTTTTCGTATTGAAAATTAAAATCTTTAAATATGAAACACGAATTTGTAGCACTTTCGAAACAAACGTTTTTCAAAATTAACCGAATCCCGCCGTTAGTTCACCAAAAATATAAAACGCAACGGCCTTCAAAGAAATAACAATAAGAAAAAACGGTGTCCTGCGCGCATAAAGGGTTTGTTCCTTCACTGGGAAGGACGTAATTGCGTTTGAAGGGCGGTTTTCGTCGAGTGGACCTTTTCTTCAACGACATGTGTAAAAAAAGTGTATGTGCCGAGGCCACGCCATGAAAAAACCCTTTCACGCGACAGAGTCTGAACAAATATTGAATTAAAGTATGAATAAATTAATTTGACCCTTTTAGCGAGGAGTGCTTTCGTGTGCGGTGTCGTTTTTTCGGCACCGAAAGAAAAAATGGGGCATGTGAAGAATTCCCTTCAGGCTATCGGTAAATTGATTCGAAATTCGAATAATTTTCAATTTTATATTATTTGTATGAGTCTAATTCAATATTTATTCACGTAAGAGCAATATTTCGTATGCGCAGTTGAAAATATTTTGATATACGTAAGACGGAATAATATCTTATTTCGTGAGATATTTATATTCAATTTTCTTCGAATATAAAATATAAAATTTGAATAAAAATTAATCCTGAAATCCCATGTAAAAATAAATATATGAAAAAATAACAGTGTTCACTTTTATGATGTCGTGTAATAAAATTTTATGTATAAAATTATAGGCTTCGAGTAAATAAAATGTTCGTTTAGCTTTTTATTAAAATTCTTGAGGGCTGATTAAAAATAAATAATTCATGCGTTTTTTTTCATTATTTAAAAAAAATGATAACCGCATAAACGTCTTCCTCAAAAGGAATGTTCGAATAATATTAAAAAATAGCATTAAGTATTCTTAACAATTTAAGCATCTTGTTAAGCCCCAATTATCTTGAAGCATTCGGCAAACAACTCATTCCGAATCAATCAATTATCTCGATGAGTATTTCACCGGAATTATTTGAAAACACGCCATTTCTATATAATAAAACAACTTTCCAATGAATATATTTAATTAAGTTGAAAGCAAAAACTTAAAAGCGGGAAACAAATTTTCCAATCGCCCCCAGCGAAATAATTTAAACTTTAAAACATTCTAAATTAAATAATTCTAACTGAAAAAATGGCGTTTACTCGGAAACGAAGATTAAAAGATTTTAAGAATTTCATCTAAATAACTCGATACCGTTTATATAATAATAAAGCCCCAGAGTGAAATATTCAAAACACACTTCCGAAAAATATTTCCTTATAACTTCGGGTGTTCCTTTTCCCGTTTAATAAACTTTTCATACGTACATTTCCCTCGGCTGTGTATTTTTTGTATATATTTTTATACATTTCCTTATTAAGGAAGCTCTACGAAAAAATACATTAGCACAATTCGCTGTTTATTTATTTGGCTTATTTTTCGCACGAATGCGGTTTCATCGTGACGGAAAACTTCATAAAATATAATATATACATATGTATATCATATACAAAATCAAAGAGATATTGTATTATTTTTTTAAAGAGAAAACAAGGCCGCATAACATTCAAATATGCGAATATAATATGCGACAGTAACATGTTGTCGGGTCAGCGCCATTACAGCGGACTGTTGTACCGTTTCGGGTATAATTTCGGAGAATTTCAGGTCCCGAATTTCAGACAGTCTGAAAACAGTGTTACGAGGCTCGACTTTGACACTGTGGTTAGACCGCAGCTAACAAGTGAAAAATTCAACGAATTAAAAAAATTCTGACCGCAAAAGGGTCGGAAAAATTGCAAAAGTGACACAGACAATTATTGTCCTGAACGTATGTCTTCGAATTTTATTAATTCGAAAAATATGGCTGTGAATTTGTTTTTATTGTATACAGATTTATGTAAATGACTTTATTGGGAAACTCTGATGAATCAGTGATACCGATAATTATGTGATGTTGATTTTTTAAATAATATCGATGTATTTTCGAGAATTAAGTATACTTACTAGAAGCTTATCAGTAGATATAAAAATCATAATTAAGTAATAAAATTATACGTATGATGCTAAGTATAGACATGTTTTGTAACGGTTCTTGTTTTTTTGTCACGTGGAGCATACATACATAATTATAAGTCAGGTGAGAAAAAAACGCTTTCAATCTGCATAAAAATTTATTTTTACTACCAATAGATATAATAAAAGTATATGTAAAGTTTTATACCAATTTTCTATTAAAATTGTATTTAAAATCATTTTATCGATAAACATCCGATTTATATTTAAAACAAAACAGATTCGTTCTGTATTTATAAATAAATTCGCGATAACTCGGTCGCGCTTCACTTGCTCTCAAACATTACCGAAAACTTATTTCCCTCAACTCAACACAAACAGAGCGTAAAATTAAAAGGACCGCGGGGCATTATTCGCATAAACGTCTCGAAAAATTACAATTTTTTTCTAACACAAGATTAGACTTCCGAAATAAAAGCACAAAAGGGCGTACTTCCCACAGTTCAATTACCGAAACGGGACTGAGAAAGAGTTTATACGAAAAGTTGCCGACTCCCGTCGACCATGCCGTTATTATTACTTCAACTTTTAATGTCTTGTTCAGTTTGTTTTATCGAGTCCCCTAGATGGCCAGATTTGGCAAACCCCCGATGATGGACGCCGGCCGGAAAATCAGCCGGAAAATACCCGGAAAATGCCCGGTTTTCCCGAGGTGCCGACTGCGTGACGAGATAGTCGGTTAATCTTTGTGGGACATGATTAATTCGCGGTCGTTAGATTTGAATTTTAATCGGGCCCGGAAAATTTGAAGTTGATTCACGTTTGCGGGAAATAGGGGAAGCTGAAGAGTCCGTGGATCTTTATTAATGTGCTTTGAGACGGTTTAATTAATCAAGGAAAGGAGGGTCTTATGTGCGGGTGTTTTGTTGTGTTAATGGAAGGTTTTGATGTTCAATATTTTGTTGTATCGAAGAATTAATTTTTGATTACCTTTGATCTTTGTTAAGATATTAATTTTGGAAATTATTAAATTTTACAGTTAATGTTATATTTAATTACATAAAATTTTATGAAATAACGACAATTTATATTTTATTGTAATTAATGTACGAAGAGTAATGGCGAGGCTTTTTATTAAAGGTGTACGAATTTTTTTGTTTCACAACATATTTATACTCACATTTACTTTTATTAATAATTAATGAAAATAACAAATAGTGACTGATATAATACATCAATTATTGATTTATTCTAAACAACATATACACATTCAAAAATAATTCATTATTAACGTTGAATATTATGCAAAAATTTTCAAATTCAATTCAATAAGCCTACGCACGAATTAAAATACAAAATTTTCAATTGAAACTGTATGCTATGTTTCGAAATTGCTTAGTTTGCATACAATGCAAAAAATAAATTGTGTCATATGCGAACAATATAGTGAGATGGGTGCTTTTTTTTAAATATTTTCTACCAAATTTTGACATCTTCCTTTTCATAATATTGGTAGTATCAATGATTAGGTTAAGTAAGGTTCGTTTTTTATTTTAGTTTAAAACTCTGATTTTTATCTATAAAACAAAATTTTCGTTAAATAAAAAATTGCTATGAAAATAAATTCAAATTTCGAACAATGAAAGCGTTTAGTTTTGTAAAACACCAAAAAAGCGCCATCCCACTATATTACTTGCACACAACGCAAAATTGTTTTGTATCTAACTCGAACTGAACATATTATATATAAAATTATCTAATCATCGAAAATAACAAACCATATAATAAAAAGCGTAAAGCCCGACCTACACACACGTAGTAAAAGCAATAAATTACAACGAGTAAATTAATAGACGGTCGCTTTTTGCAGATCGCGTCCGTCCTTGAGACACGATGGTTTTACGATGGTGCGAAAACGGGCGCATGCCCATGGTGCGTGCGAGCCCATAGAAAACACATAAAAGCTATTAAGGACAGCGATAAAGCCGGTCTCGATAGTTAACTAAGTCCACGTCCCGTGGATAATACGCGATGTCGGGACACGCTGAGGGGCGAATTAACTCGTTAGTTTTAGCCCTTGTAAAAATAAGGGCTTAGCCGAAATGGTGGATGAGGATATGGAAAGTTCTTTTGGATCGATGGCGAGTCTATTTTATGAGTTAAGCCAGGTATCGGCAAACTCTGGCCCGCGGGCCAAATCCGGCCCGCCGCCTATTTTCAATCCAGCTCGCGGGTCAATGTTGTTTTTATATGAAAAATAAGTAAATTGAAAAAAAATTGGAATCAATTTAGAAATTCTCATCCTCAAAATATGTAGCAGATATATTTTTTTAATTTACTATTAAACTATAGTTACATAAGCGTTTTTCGGGTCTAGATCTAAATTCAAGCAAAAAAAAATTCCATATTTCAAAATCCATTCAAATATGGAAACCAAATAACCATTTTGAGATCAATTAGTTTCAACTATTAAAATTTTTGAACCTGTTTTTGGTTTCTCATCGATTAAAATTACCCACATTAATATAATATTTTAGAATTTGCTACCCGGCCCGCCGAGTCTCAAATTTTTATGATCTGACCCTTTCCAAAAAAAGTTTGCCGACCCCTGAGTTAAGCAATAAGTAAAATAGTCAGTACATAGATATTGTTTCAAGATAATTTACAAATATATTTCACACATGATAAAATAATAAATATCGGTTGGTATTTCACTTATGTGAAAATTATTTCCCATAAACTACATAAAATCGGATACACTTAACCCTCAACATTAATAATACAATACGATACTAAAGAGACTCCGGAAAATTCTCCATAAAAGAAAAACCCGACAGAAAAAAATGTACTAAAAAAACTCTTCATAGTCGAAAAATGCGTAAGACAAAAGGGTACGTCTGCAAATAAATAAAGATCTCGCTAATACAACGCTAATGGTGTTATGACACGAAGGGAAAATCGTTTCGCACTCGACCGAAAAGGGAGCGACAATGGGATCAAATGGGACCACATAAAAATGATCTACGGCAAAGCGAGAAATTTTCCTCGAACACGCTCCACGCATTTAATGTAATGTGTGAATTATTGAAAAATATGTCGCGTGCTAATGTGCGAAACGCGGAAAAATCCTCAATTGACGTTAGGTGCATGGAAAATGTATGGGGAAAATTTTCCATGCGAGAACGAGACCTTTTTGGATACTTTTTGTGTTCTTTTATTCGTACGGTTTTGTTCAGAAAGGATTTTACGGATGCGCTAATTGGCTTTTGTTTTGCCTGAAGACAAGCTTTCTGTTTGATGTTATGAGTAGATTTTTTTCAAATAATCCATCACAAAGGAACAATAAGAATGAAACATTTATTCTTTATTATGTTAATTTACAAACAGTTCAAAAAATATTTAAATAATAAGTATATTAGAATTCAATTATATCCGTAGTCAAAATCTAAATGAACTAATGAAAGTTTAAGACGTCAATTTACTCCAAAGGACACGATTGCTAGAATTCAACATAAAATTACAATTTTTCCAACCGAAACGAGGCACCTCCGGAATATTATATGAATCGAGACCCGATCCGGATACGATCTAAATATTAAACCGAATCGCATTAGATCCGGGCGATTTTCCTTCGCGTTTTCCCGCGAGGCCAATACACTCTAGAAGCGTTCTGCGGAAAACTGCTCAGCGACATTTCGCCGCTTAACTTATTCACACTAAGCTCGGGAAAGTTGTAAAAAATACAAAATAATAACACGTTTGAGACACGTATAGTTTTCTGCTATAAGAAAAAAGTGAAGTGTTAAAAAAAATAGCTAGTCCCTCCACTCCTAGGGTGTGCTTTAAAATCGCATTGTTACTGCGGTTTTTACTACTCGGCTCGAATTTAATCCACTTCACTTTCCGCTTGTTTGCACGTGAAAACGTATTTTCCAGAACAAGGTGCTTCCACGTCCCTCCATATACGTTGTATTTTATTTTTATGTCGAACGGTTCGGTGTCAAACTGGTCGTGATGTATGCGCTCTAGAGGAAAACTCGCGGGAAACCTCGTGGATAGTGAAAAATTGAAAAGCTTTTTAGAATAAAAACAAACATAGAAATATATGCGCGATCGTGCTTTTGGCATCCCTCATTTTCCATAAGACGATAAATATCTTTTCAAAGATACTACATTTAATTTTTTGAATAATGTATAGATATAAATACTAATAATTCATAGTTTGTATTATAGAATACATTTGGAAAATTATTTTATACAAAAAAATTGAAGAAAAGGCTCAACGTTTTGTATAAATAGTCGATTTTCCAAATGAGGAAATATTTGTGTACGACACCACCCGAACTATATTTAAGAGCACAATGGAATATTTCAGAGCGTGACACGAATGGAAAATCGCTTCAGAAAACACTGAAATACTATTTCGTGAATTCGCACACACGCTAAATAAAATCATATAGACATGAGCCATGGTCGTGTGGGTTTAGCACGTTGTGAAATAGTGTCGTCTGTTTTGTGTGCACATGAAAGGAATAACAAAATAACATGGCCAAGATAGATTGAACTCGGGAAAGAAAAGAATAGGTGAGTCGAAACGGTGGCTCCCCGACTCGATTTGTCATAGCCAAGTTTCCATCGTCAGAAAAAATCGCGGAAAAGTATGGAAAATTCGCGGAAAACTGGAAAAATATACCGTTACGATGATCGTTTACATAATAAACTGGAAGTGTAACGAAAAATCAACATTCTTATATAAAACAACATTATGTTTTATGAATTAAAATATATAGAAAATATCACACAAGGGTGATTCTCCATGATGAGCGTAAACATAATATCCATCAATAAAAAAAATTACAAACGCTTACTATTCGAAATGTTTGCGCTATTCTAGAAAGCCAAAATATATAACCACCATAATAATAAAACGACACAATCTCGAATCGAAACCGTTCACGTTTCATCCCGTAAAAACTCAGAATAACCAAAAATAGAAAAACCGCGAATAGAATTTTCCGAACAGACGCGAAAAGTCACGCTCGACCGCGAAAAGTGACGTGCGCTTTTCCACCGCCGCCCACACTCTACGCGGAAAAACCTCTCGGAAAACGGCGGGAAAATATGCGGGCGAAAAAAAATTGGCGAAAATTCCTTCGCGGAGATATTGTGTGTCCTGTGAGACGCCGTCATTAAAAAGCCATCGACGCCATATAAAACGGTGTCGCCGTCAATCATTCGACACGCAATAAAAACGTCGCGTTTTCCACATTTTCGCGGTTTAGATAACACCGTTTTTTCCAATTCGGAAAATTTCGCCCGTTTTTCACGTCTGCGTATGCATACGAGAGATAAAACCTACGCTTTTTAATACGAGCGATAAAAGATCGTTCGCTTTGATAATGCGTATACGCTTATTGTTTTTATTTAATTGCTGTTCCTTTATGAGGGTTAAAATATAAAATTATAAAGTTTATACGTTTTAAAATAATTTAAAATAAAGTTATTAATATTAAATTTGAATTTAAAGCTTATACCTTAATAATTCATTTCATGAGAAATTAAATTGATTAAAACCACGAAATAATCAAATATTACGTCTGAAATCACGTAATCAATTCTGGCTTGTAATTAAAACCGTACGTAGGAAAACTCCTTGACAAATTCGTATCTTGGCAAAGGATATTATCCGAGAAACATACTCGTGTATAAATAAATACACGTGTGTATGTGACGAGGGTGCCCGAAGGCTTATCTTCGTCCAAGTGAACCCCTCGGGGCCCCCAGCTGGGGGCGTAGTCCCCGAAGAAGACCGGAGCCTCCTTTCCTATATGTATACGGTTCATTTGGGGTAGGCCAAAGTCCTAGGTATTTACCCGTTGAAGCCTTATTTTTTGGACAAACTCACAAAGTATATAAGGCACAGTTTATGTTTATATTTTTTATTTTACCTTGAGTGTTTTAGAAATTATGAATGTATGGAAAAAGGTATAAAACGGAATGATGAATGGTTTAGCAGTTTTGCAAAAATACGAATCGTTCAAAGCAGTTGCTAAGTTGTCATGAAACTGGAAAGTTGTAAATGAATAATGTTACAAATTTGAGTTTTGAAGTTTCAGAATTTCATAATTATCACGACTAAGGAAATACTTATAATATATTTGTTTATGCTGATTTGAATTATACACCATCAAATTTTCCTACAGTACAATATTTTATTGAAAATTTATGAAAATTCTATATGATTTGTAAAAATAAAGGAACAATTTCATAAAAATAACATTGATAAAATCAGTAACAGAGATATGTACTTCAAACCATCATAAAGCTTCACTTAATTAACAATAGATTAGTTTATAAATAACATCAAACAAATTTTAATCATTTACATTCCAATCGAATAAATCACTACCCTTTTCAAACGATCGAACCTTTTCGATAATATTTAATCATGAGAAAGAACCGAAGCACCACTTCTCTCGTATTTGTCAATCAAAGTCATCCTAAAACAAATTTCCACCTATTGCTCCGAGCTTCACACAAACCACCCATTAAAAGATAAGCATAGATAAATAAATAGTGTGAAACTTCTGAAAATTCGAAACCGAACACACACATCCTACATAGTCAGTTTCACATTCTCTAGCTCGATCCTGGAATATTTAACTAGGTTTAATCGAATTTGCACGGAGTATGGCGTACATTAGTTGAATTAGTACGGTTGCGCTGGTTGACCCTACGTTCGCTTTAAGGACAAGTGTCAATAAACGCAGAACCTTCAGCTGATCGCTGCACATATGAGGTTTGTGTTGGTGAATTTTCCAGTGCCTATCCATCAAATTAAATTTTCGTAGAGAACTTCAATAATACAATTCAGCATTTGATGTACCATTATCAATCAAATTCATTCTCAGCAATCAAAAAAGTAAAGTGATATATTAAATAGACAGAATGTGCTCTAAAAATATTTCACTTCTTTTAGACTTTAGAGTATCTTTTACATATTTGAATATCCGAACTAGTTCGGATATATTCGGATATTATTCCGGATATATTCTATATCAAAACTTTTCTAAGAAATAAGTTTAGGAATCATCTAATAAAAGGTACAACCTTTAGTATAGGTTTAATATGAAATTTTCTCGTAGGAAATTGGTCTGGTTTTGTCATTGACACCCTTTTGTATGTGTATGAGATGGAATTTCGCAGGCGCAGGACACGACCGCATTGCGGTTAAATTAATCGCATAGTCGTGTGCATCGTTCGACCTAACGTTGCAACGCATATTCTATGCAATTTTGACTTTTTCACAAGTGCAAACATTGACCGTTCTACACAACAATGTAAACAATTTTGTTGAGGCTGCAACGTGTGAATCGTTTGTGTAAAACGATTAAAATTCAAGTGAAGTAGCTCGATTGTAACTGACATTTGTTTGTGAATGTTTTTTTTCCAAAAGAAATATTTACGTGTTGAATGATAAAAAAATAATCCAAATACGTATAGCACACAATAAAATAATATAATAAAAAAGGTGAAGCGTACTAGCGCAAACACAATAAACGCGAACGCACAAGAAAGAAACGAGGCCGTGTGTTTTTTTTTATTGGCACATGTCAAAATAATATAGAACAACCGCAAAATGAAATAAAATAAATTCATTACAAACAAGAATGAAAACGTTTCCACGAATAATACAAAAATAATTTTAACCGCGAAATTAATTCGAGTAGACGAAATTGCTCGAGACGCTTACGCATTGTGATTCACTATACAGAAATTTTTATATTTGAATTCCAACATTAAATTGATATGAATTTAATATCGAATATTGTTATTATTATTATTTTAGTAAATGAATTTTGAGATGATATATAGTGGTTCAAATATATGTATAATACATAGTTCGAGTAGTGATTCGAATATTTGTAAATATTGAAGAATTGTAATCAATTACATATTTTATGATAAAAGTAAAAATTTTCAATCAAAATCTAATTATCTGAAAAGTCATAATCGTTCATAAAAATAAGTATTTGAAATTGTTTAATAAAGAAACCGTAAAATTAAATCGGTGCGCCAAATACTCGACGCCATCACGAAAATTCGTTCGACCATAATATTATACAATGGTGCGCCGTTCGTCAAAAGTCAAAACGCCAAACGTTGACGACAATAAACGAAAAGATGGAAAAGTTGATTAAATTAAACGTATTATCAGTTTTTTCTGTCTTCGTCAAAAGCCTGAAAATCTCGAGTATGAAAATAGAGACGAGGGTTTTTAACGAGGGCCGTAAAGAGTGTTTCCGCGTATTGTGTGTGTTGCTGTTGGACATAAAAAACGGGGGAAATTGGAGTGCGTTTTTCCCGACGGCGGGAAAGAATATATAATAAAATGTTATTTAATAACATAAGGAGAGGACGACGTGGAGGAAATGTGTCCGAGCGGTTGTGAATTTTCGTTATTAAAATGGATTCTGGTTCGCGAAGAGCGCCGCTTTTATTTTTAGATGAAAATTTTATACGAGTAGACTTTGCGATTTTCCCGAGAAGTTTGAGTGGTTGATAAATTTCGATAAGATAAACAGTACCGTTAAATGATGCGCAAAAATGAGTTATTGTAATTACCAGATGTTGCGTCTAGTTATATATCTGTTTCGAGGAATCTATTATTAATATAAAGGTGAAATTATATGAATCTATTATAGGTATTGTTTTTCTTATAGTGGTCGAGCTTATTTAAATATTGGATTTCCTAACTATCGAGAATGGAAAATGGATTGGATTACGAAGAGGTTATTAGGATGTAATGTTTCGTTTCGAAATCGAGCCGATTCCATCCCGAAGCCATTATATTCAATGAAAGGCTTGAGTATAAATAAACAATCCATCAAGCAGGTTAAGTTGATTTACGTTATTTGTGAAGAACTTATCATTTACTCTTGCAGAATATTTGAATAGTATTAACTGTGTGTATTTAGACAAATATACAATTTGGGTGTATATAACACATGTTCTGTCATTTATTTTACAATAAATATATTCTATTTTGACAACTTTGATCGCAGAATTTATCTATGAAAATTGAAAACGTAAGGCAATGCTTTCATTTAAAAAAATAATCTCTATGTAAATTTATGCACTAATTTTACCGTTTAAAAAAAATCCTGGAGCGATTTATTATATTTGAGTCATTCGGCATAGTTATTCATTATGTTGAATATCAACAGAAACAGAAAATTTTCCCGTTTTACTATTTTATATGAGCAAGTTAAAATGTACTCACTGCAAAAAAATGTATGGCCAAAATATTCATTATCAAGTAAGATTATTCTTTTAATTCATCTGATACAATATTTTGTGGTATTTACCAGTTTTGTAATAAAAATAGAAAGAATTTTGGAGTTTGCTCAAAAGTATTCTGTAAAATTCATTCCAGGAGTTTTTTCAGAAATAATAACACCGTGAAAATTTACAAGAATAGATTTAAAAAAATAAGAGTATCATTTTATGTATAGTTTTAAAGATTCAGTTTTCATAGGAAAATTCCATGATCAAAATTATTACACCGTGTATATTATTTAATTTGCTCTCGGATGATTACAAAATATGATCGACTATATAACTAAAATAAAATCCGACAGCCATTTGAAATGTTTCAAATATTTACAAAAATTGGTTATATAAAGGAAAATCGACAAACATTCGCGTCGGTCGCTTTTCCGTAGATTTGCAATTTTCCATCGCAAATAAACGCACAAACGCTCGTATCACCTGAGGCGCGCGAATGCGATAAAAACATGCGTTAGTATTAGCTATTTTTTTATTATATTTTGTATTTAATATATATTAGTATGTGTATGATAGAAAAGCACACGTCTCGTTCCGCTTTTTCATCCCTTTGAAGCCGAAAAGAGCAGGGACAGGGGGGAAAAAGGTTCAGAACTAACCGTTGACGAGATAAAGGTGTCCTTCTCCTTTGCGATTTGCGGACCTTTCCACAACAAAGCCGTACGTGTGATTTTATTTTACTGTAAAATCTATTTTATTTATATCGATACTAAATATTTATCTTTGAATGTTTTTTTTTTATGTAATCCGCGGTATTGGATATTCGTAATCCGGATATAATTTTTTCGACTATTCGAAACGTATGTTTTCAAATCTAGGCTTTATATTTTGGTCAGAGTGATATACAATTCCTGAAATGGAACAGCCCCGAATTGCCACACACAAAAGGACACAAATAAACGTTAATTTCGGCCAAACAAAGACCCACCGAAAATCTTGTTTGCGAAACCTCGACGGCAACAATTGCACATCCGACTCGGTTTTTGCACTGTATTTCTATACCGAGGATTTGGTTGGAAGTAAAAAAATATTTTCACGACAAATTATTTATACAATCCAGGATTTATTTTCTATACAAAGTATAATATATATTGAAATTATTACAATAAATTTTCAAAACAGCCTTAAAAATTTGACTCTCACGAAAATTTCGAATCTCCATATAATTTATTACGAAACATTATCTTTTCAACTAGAAAAATATATTTTTTGTGTTGGCTTGAAAATTATATAATATAGAGAAATGGGTAGACACCTGAACGTGTAAGTTGGTTCGAATTAATCAAAATTATTTTCGCACGACGGGTCGGAAAAGCGAAACAAAACGGCTTAATTTCAACGGCGAAAAACAATGGTGGTTCAGTGGAGAACAATGAAGGCTATTGTCGTTAGAGCACGAGTGTTGAAAAACAATTTTTTCAATGAAAAATAAAAACAACATTAAACGTTCGATGAAATCGGGATTGTATGGAACTTACGTTATCGTAAAAATCGTGACGGTTTTCTTTGATTTATTATGAAAAATAAAATACGACAAAATTTTACGCTTGTTGTGTTTTAACGTTAAATATTTTCAGTAGTCTTATTTAAATTAAGCAAAGGATTTATAAATTAAGTGTTTCTTCGTCTTGTAGATTTTACAAAACGTGAATAAATCAGCGTTTGATATTTTAATATTTTTAAATGAAAATATTTGACGTTTTAAATTCGATTCGAATTCATATTTTAAATGGATATTCCAACTTCTCTATTAAACACTTTTATAAATGAAATCCATCTTTCTTTATTATTTCACATCACCATAGCGAATATTCGTGAAAGGTGATTTAAAGGTGAAGCCGAAGATTTACCAATCCAAATACAATCTTTATATAATATTTACAAGATCTCCGTAAACATTCGAACAACGAAAACGTATTATGACAAAACATCAACCTCGACCTTTTCACAAAAAAAACCACCTCTCACAACAAAATATTCACCATCTGTTGCGAATTATGAACACGTCCACGATACAAAAATACGACCATGATCCAATGTATAAATAGACAATTCAAATGTCTGTGTTTACGTAAGATTCGCGATTGAAAGAGGCCGATGAAAATCGCCGTTTTTCGCTTACGGTTGTAGTTTGCGTTGTCTTGCGAATTTTCAAAAGACCGAAAATTTTATCGCATTTTCATAGCCGACCAATTTCGGGGATTTGCTGACGGCGCTGAAGATTTTTTTTCAGGTTCGTCTTTCGCCCTTCGTCACGCTTGTTTTATCAACTTTGCGACGAAAACATAATATTGTCGGTTTGTAGGTTCACTTTCGTGGTTGAGGGGTCGAAGTTTAACCTTTCACGACGCGAAACTTCTTTGTGTCAGATGAAATTTTTGGAAGTATAAGTATTTTTTTATTATTGAAAAAACGTGATTTTTGTTATGAAAAATTGTATTATAAGTATTCTTCAAACAATATTCATCATACAATTTTCTTTCTTTTATATCATTAAAAGATTTAAATTCTTAAAAAAATTGAATATTTAAAACAAAAACATCTTATTATACTAATTGTCTCTTAAATTTGTTGATCTTTGAAAGTCATACTAAAACATTGATCTATTGACCTTTCATATTGTACATAATATATTTTTTTATGCAACCGATAAATTCAAAACGTTTTATCAATAATAAAATTTTTTTATGTAATGGAACATACGAAAGAAATTTCATATGTTCGGCTTATGTATTTTTTCATATTCGAGAAAATTCAAGGACGTAGTAAAGGAAAATGTGGATTTTCCGTTTTTGTTACACGAAAGGTGTCGCGACGCAAGGAATTTCATCACGACGCCTAAAGGAATCTCTTCTTGTTTCAGAGAAGCTTTCACAGTTAATTTATCACGTATATAATATTTTATTATGTACAAAAAATAAAACAAATATTTTGCTGGAAATTCATTTCCGAAAGTAAAGATTATTAAAATTTTCGAGGAACATTTTTCCGAAAATTAAACAATAAGAATACGATAGCTTTTAAAATATCTGTAAAATGATATTTTCAATTATGAAATATTAATTTTTTACTTTCATCACATCAAGATTTACCACAGATACAAAAAACTATTATTATATATTTTTATGCGTTTTTCATTAAAAAAAAAACGCGATTACTCAAACGTGGCGCAACTTATACACAAATATACAAAATATAATTCGATATCTTCGATGCGATTTATACAATTATTACTCACATGTTAATTATACCCAACGACACAAAAATATATGTTTCCCTCAGGCAATACATGGATACAAAACATGGCATGGTCACGATTTAAGAGCAAGCACCTGTTAGTTGGAATTCGACGTACAATCGGATCGAACAACGCGCCCAATTAAAGGGCGTCCGTGGACCGCAACCGGGCGACATAATTAATTTATACTGCGGCCGCCACTGGAAACCAGCGCCGGTTCACGATTAATTAATAAAGGAAAACCCCTATTTATTTCATTAAGCTTAAATGTATCGAAAATGTCCTGAGAGGATGTGCGTCGTTTATTTAATGTGCGCATAGTGTCATTTTGTTTCATGTATGAAAGTTTTGCGTTATATTCAAATTTTTGAATATACTTATATTACATATATGTATATGTGTGTTTTGTTTGAGTTTTAAATACTTGATATGATGATGTTATTATAAATATGAATGTTTTTTGAAAAATTTTATTAAAGTTTATACTCGTTTAGTTGCGTTTTCTTTGAAAAATGCAAAAAATTATTATAAAAAAAAAAACAGTTTTGAAATTATACTGAAATTGATATTTATAAATTGCATACGACGATAAAATTTCCAAAAAAATATGTAACATTTCGATGTTTTTATATATAAAATTTTATATGTTATAACCGGGTTCACAAGTACAAAAGTGTTTATCGCGAATCGCGTTCGCGTAAAATAGGTAAAGGTCTACACAATTTTCCGGCTGCTCAAATTGATAAGGCGTCTCCGTTTTCGCTATTCCATGGAAAAAATAAAATAAAATAAAAAAGGAACGAATGTCCTGAATCAGGATGGGAAAGGAAAATTAGGCTCTCCGACCTCGCAGTGCCAGGACGATAATAAACTTCCAAAGGAAAAGGAAGGGATAAATACAAACGCCGCCATAAATACGTGCAAGATATGAACCGAATACATTGATTTAGTCTAACTGAATTATCGATTGGATGTTTTGGCTGCCTTTGAATCCATTAATGTGATTATCCGCGAAAAATATTCGCATGAAATATCGCGAATAGCCTCACTGAAATCATCGCTGTTTATTTGGTTCGAGGAATGTTTAAACAATTAAAGGTTTATCGAGATAAGCGTTTTGAGATTCTCGCTTCTCGGTCATAATCTATTTGCCGAATCAGATTAATTTAACTTTTAAGTGCAGTTTCTGTTTCGTGCGAACGTTTACAAGTTCGCTGCGCGGATGTTGAGCCGTATATAATATTTTACGATGTTTAATATAAAACTTTGTACAATATATTGCATGAGTTTGTGTAAAATGTGCGCGATTTCCTGAATAAAAATAATATATCGGATCAAATTTGAAATTATCGTATATTTCACATAATGTACAGATCTAAAATATTACATATTCAAAAAATTGATTAAACATAAACAATATTTAA
This sequence comes from Hydropsyche tenuis, assembly GCA_009617725.1. Taxonomy (NCBI): domain Eukaryota; kingdom Metazoa; phylum Arthropoda; class Insecta; order Trichoptera; family Hydropsychidae; genus Hydropsyche; species Hydropsyche tenuis. The sequence goes on along the minus strand of VTON01000057.1, from coordinate 364,646 downwards.
TTTCCATATAAATTTATCGATGCGCAAACATTTTCGGGTATTAATTAATGCGCATTCGGAATATTTTTATCCACAAAGTACCCATTAACGTCGACCGCAAATTTCCATACATAAAAAGCGTCTATCGTAAAATTTCAGAATATTCGATTATCGAAGAACGCGTCTTTCAATAACACTCATTAACTCGATTAACATGGCGAAAATTCGATCAATAACACGAGAAAATCGCTTTCGTGTGTCATAGGTAGAACGTAGGTGTGTGCTAATCTGATAATTAAAATTAAATACCCCAGTTAGGGGAGCGAACGCAAAAATGCCCATTTAACGCAAATTATCACGTTATCACATTATCTTATTGTAATAAAATTTAATTTATTGTAATGTCATGATGGTTTCTGAAATTGATTTCATGACCGAAAATCGTATTGAAATATAATAAAGAAAAATGAATCTAACTCAACCCTAATATATTTTAATTGATTTTTTAAAATTTCAATCTTATTTTGATTTATTTTTTTATGTATAATACAAATAATACGAATATGTACCTACTTTTTGACAATCTTCATTCTTTCTATTTTAATGATATATTTTTTATACTAAACCAGTGTTTCCCAAATTTATTTCTACCATTACTCACTTTAATGCTCTTAAAATCTCTCTTCTTGCCCCCCTATCAAAATTTTGAAGTTACCCAATAATTTCTGAAAAAAAATAACTAACCATTTTACCCAAATGATCCAAAATAATAAGTACACCTGAATTAGCCACTTCACATTTATTTAGGCAATAGGATTTTTCAAATTTCTTATCAGAAATATTTATTTCACACAAACAGTAACAGTGAAGTAAAAGTTACAGTGCTATCGACAGTCGGAGTTATAATATCAAAAATACATTTTCAATAATGGATTTTTTTTTCTTCGAAAAAACATGTAATAAATATAAATGATTCGAGCATTGCCCTCCCTGAAAATATTCAAAATCGTTAGAATAAACTGTACTAAACCATAAAAATTTCATGCTAAACCGAATTTACTACATATTACCGGATACTAACGGGATACTAGAATTTATCAAAATTGATGACATGAAGTATCAAATTCGACATGCAAAAGTGCCACAAAATATTTTTTCAACCATAAAGTGCCAACCGAGCACTTCAAAATCCATTTCAACACAATAGGTCATCGAAAAAACGAACACATCGACGACTCGAAAAAAATATTTTATATCATATTATATCATATTATACGAGAAAAAGAAAGAAATTCGCCACGGAAAGTTATTAAAAACGTTCCCGATGATTGCCTCGAAGGCTTTCGATATTACGACGTTTTCGCAGCGCACGACAATGAGCGACTTTTCCGGCGAGTCATTGCGCCCATTGAGAGTTTTCCTCGCCGACGGTGCGGAAAAGACAAAAAAATATATATGAAAAACTCTCGGCTGAAAGAAAAAAACGATGACGGGCGTATATAACGGGTTCGGGGGAACTTTTAAAAGGTCCGCTTTGATCCGCAGATCCTTTGTTTGTGCCGCGACGTGGGCGAGACGTCGGAAAATCTCAATTTATACGAATAATAAACGTGTATAATTAACGACGAGATTAGAAGGGGATTGTGGAGATTTGTATTCGAATGTCCGTCGTGGAAAAATTTCGGGTGGAAGTTCAGAGTGTGAACATTTTGGGGAAGAAAGTTTTCAGGCTGTGCGTGTGAAGGATTTTGGTGTTTTAAAGTGATCTGTTTTAATATAGAAAATTTCGAGTAACTTCTTAATTAGTTAGACATATTCTCTTGATAACGAAAATTTTAATTATATAAAGAAAAACGAGCATTTTTTTATCATAAAAATAATTTAAGACATACAAAATTTCCATGGTTATTCAATGTGCAACATCTTTTTATACTGAATCAAACCTTAATGAACTGGTCTATTAATCTATTCATACATGTCGCATAACTCAACTATTCAAATTTACTCTAGTTTTCAGAAAATGGTTTTAATAATGAATTTTCGTAAGTAATTGCGTGTCGTCATTTGCCACATGATGATAAATTCTTCATTAAAATTTCACAGAAATTTTGAGCCGTCGTCAATGACGGCGAATCAAAACAGGATATTGTTCCGGGAATATAATAGACGGGGAAAAATTGATGGGCACATTTCGAACAAAGAATTTAATAATTTTCATGAAAAAATTTTCAGCTAATTGCACGGACGTAATCATATAAAAAATTCGTTTCAATTATGAATACCTTAAAATCGTTGAAAAGCATTATATTTTAGTAGTAAAAGTAAAAAAAAAGATCTTTTCATATGAAAATATATAATATCATCCTTCACATTTGAATCACATATTAAATTTTATAACGCACATGAAAAAAAATACATTATACCTTTTTATCACCTATGACATCCTTCGACCGTATATTAAAATATTCATATTAAACTCAACAAAAATCTTTCAGAGCACACATACACCGATACTGCACTCACATATTCAAAAATGACCGAATATATACGACGATAATTGACTGTACATTTGTTTATAGTCTATCGCGTGCGTGTCACGTATTACGGACTACAACACTCGGCATGTTTCACGTACGATCATACGCGAACTGCAGACCCAATTTCCCTCACATATGTCATGGGAATCTTCGGAAAATGGTCGGAAAAGTGTCGGAAAATTGTCATGGAGTGGTGATGTATCCTCGCGCGACGGCGCGCGGGACGAGACTGTCCGCTCGAGCTGATAGTGGCTTTCGTGGTAGAGAGGGATGCTTGATGGCTGGGTGAGGGTGGGTTTGAGCGAGATGGAGGTATTTCCAGCATCCCTTGTTAAGTTGGGGCTACACTCGTGTTTTGGATGCGGTTTTGTGTGGGGATTTGTAAATTTTCTGGTAGTCGTGTTTGTGTTTGGGGCGAAAGTTATAACGTTATATGAGGGACAGTGTGAATGAGTGTGGTTGTTTAGTAAAAGATTGTTTCGATATTAAATTCCTTAGGAGTTGTGTTTTATTTAGAAGGGTTTATAAGTCTGCCTAAAACATGAGCGTGAACGCGTTTACGCTTACTATAGAACTTTATCTAAAACATGAAAAAAAATTGGAATTTTAGTTATAGAAAAAAAAAATAGAAAATTATGATCATCGTTATTGTATACTCTTTATAAATTAAGAAAGAACTATGAAATATTGAATTTGATTTTTTTTTGAGAAAAAAATATTATTAGAAAACCAATATATTAGATATGTAATATTTCAAAATAGATACAAAAGATGATAAGCTGTTTGATCTAAAAATAGATATTACAGAATTATAGGTATTATGGAGATTACAGTTTCCAAGAAAATTTCATATGATACAACAATATGAAAAAATATGTCAAAGTATCGTTTTCGTTTAATATTTGGAATAAATACGATATTCATCAAACAATTATATTATTTTTTTACTGAATCAAATATAGATAAGATATATAATAGTGAAGATCGAGCTTAATAAGTGACATTGTATTGGTTTATGCTCTACGATTCCATGATAGGACTTTCCAATAGTGTTGGTGTGACGTAAAATTGACTGCCAATCCCGTATTTGATATAAAAATAAAATCACCTACATCGAACATTTTTGAAAAATAAAGCTATTTTACCGTCAAAAATGTCTCGTCATATAAAAACTATCCCAATTATAACTGAAAAATAAAAAAATACACTTCAATTATTCAAAAAACTCTACAATTTTCACTAGTATCAATTCCCATGTTTCCAAGTATCATTTCAATAATGGATAATAAGCTCTCCTTTAACGACTGCACGCAGAGTCACGCGACTCCCACTAAAAACACAGCCTTTGTAATTGATTCGTTTCAATTGAAGCATCTGACATGGAACACGCGAACTCGTCTGATATCTCGAAATTTATTCACTCGAGCACGTGTAACCCAATACAGTTGTCTCGAAAGCGTTCAAAAGCTCCAATTTCAATACGTTCAAAGCTTAGACGCACATGGGTGTTTATATTGTACATAATGAGTATGGTACCGTTTTAAAACGTGACATATAATGTGTCGGAATAACATGTCAAAACGGCGGTACATAATTTCAGCATGAAGTGCGACAACGTTAATTTGCGAATAACCCGATGAAATATGATGGAATTGCGTCGTACGAGAAAGCGCTTGATGAAAATTCGATTATTTTTATAATTAATGAAATTAAATGATGTATATTTTACAATTAGAGCGTTCATCGTCGTTGATACATACATTATCTAGAGATTGTATACGCGCGTTTCAAGTTTTAGAGAAAGCGCACGATACGAGATTCCGCATACGCTATCTCTAGAAATAGCGTATATTAACAAAAAAATACATCGAATCTCTGACATCGATTAGACAAACTGTATAATGAGTGATTTGAAAGATGAGTTAATTTTTTTATTGACAGTTGTCAACATGTAAGACGCCAACTGACGTCTATAAGACGTTCGGTATTTCATAATATAGCTGTCATCTGTACGAAGAAATACTTATTGTGTCAATATTATTATTATGGTTATCATTTATTATGCTCAATTCTCTGTATCTAAATATCTTAACAATAAAAATAACTTTTTTATTTCATTAAATATTGTGAAAGTAACATATGAGAACTGCATTCTATAATACAAAGCGTGTATAGGTTTCAGTGTGTTACCAACCGTTTTCCGTTCCCGTAGCGATACTTATCCATCACAATTTTTAATGCGTAAATCAAATACAAAATAGCGTAAATTGGATATTTTGGGTTTCTCGTATTTCCTAAAATAAAATATACCCTACCATATTCCCCACTTGCGATTTATTTATTTCGTTAGCACGTTATCTACGTCTGAATAGATGACTCATACATTCTCTAGTTAACATGTTCATTCATACCCCCGTGTATGTATTCTCTGAGCGATTTAGTCAAAGTATTCATTTGCGAGATAATGCACGTTTTAACGGGTTTGATGCTTTGCCTGTAACATATATAACGAATAAAAAGATTGAACGATTTTTGGAAAATAATATAATAAATGTGATACTTATGAAATCTGAGCGGAAGTCTGCATTGTATCTGAGCGTAATTGAATGAAAAAGCGGGATTTGGGGATGTGTATGTTTCGTTCTTAAGGGTCCAGAAATTTTCGCGTGCGACTTTTTGACGTTTAATTACGAGCCGTCCCCGAAATAAGGGACCAAAAGGGTCAACGAGTCGTTGACGTTTTGACACTTTTTATCCAACTAGGCGTTGTTGGTGTTTCACGCGAGGGAATTCAACGCGTTAAAATAGATTCTTTCGGCTTTGGTGCTTGCTTATTTCTTCAAATTGGACTATTTAGTTTTCTGGGAATTGTTTTTTGCATTAATCGCATTTGTAATTTAATAAATTTTAAAAAGATACTAACGAAAATGTATATAAAATAATTTGTAAATGCTCCAGTTTTCAACAAAGTTAAAAAGGCAATGGCATGGTCAATAAATGGATGAAATTGTATGTAACAGGTGTAATATAAGTTGTATGCATGACAAAGGTGATTTAAATTACGATTAATTTACGAAAAATAAAATATATAGTTTATAATGAGACGTGGAGTTTTATTTAAGAAGTTACTAAACAGAAAGTTTTTTTTTATTTTGTCTTTTAAGATGAAATTCGTTCCTTTTTTTCTCCTAACTACATTTTTCACGATTTTCATTAGAAAATGTACACGTTACAACTGTGTGTAAATAGAACCATAGTAGAATCGTTCTAACTACACTGTAATATGGTACAAAAAAGCTTTTGTTTTCATTCGTCGAGTTTTACACGATACCTTCACTCTAGCTCGATTGAGTACACCCTACAGCAAATTTTTAATTTTTACAACTGCAAGATACCATTTCGTTAATTAAAACGACATGAAACACGCCATCAAATTGCATGAATTTAATTAAGTGACAACGCAGTTTTATGTAAACATCATAAAATTTCGTGAACAATTTCATTGGCAAAATCCGATTCGATAATGAGTTTTTGCCGCCCGGCGAGAACATTCTTTGTTTGAGACCACATGTTTACCATAGGAGTCCCTCGGGACCCTTCGAGGGACCGCGATTCGGAATTTTCAATTTTCTCAATATCGACGGCAATGTTGACTGAAAAAAGGGATCGAAATTTTAACAGCGTTCGATCCCGCGAAGGAAATTCGCAATTTATGCGCGGCTTTTCCGCCGCCAAAACTTTCTCCGATATGTGAAATATCACAAAATATTACCGTAACATATGAAGGGATATATATTTTTGGAAATGGCCTCGTATGAGCCGGGAAAACTGCCGGAAAAATTAAATTACTTCCATCAGGTTGATCGGTTGGGTCTAGCAGTGCGCTGGACTAGGAAAAGTCGCCGGAGGCCAAATTGCGTTCGAAAAATATTTAATTCATGTTTATGGATAAACAATATGTTATAGATAAAGGTTTCCGGGGGTCTGGTTGGGAAATATCATATATAAAACCCAAATAAGGTTTCGGGAAATTTCTTCAAAAGACTGTCGGTGAGTTATCAATGTTTATTCAATTGGTTAAATCGTATCAAAAAGGTATATTGATTTTAAATTTACATTGAGAATCAATTAAGCAGAAAAAATTATATACTATTTATGATAACTGAAACAAAAATTGAAACGTTGTATAATTTTTCATTAATATGAAACGATATAATTGTTATAAAGAATATTTGAGTTTTTGCTTAATAGAAAAAAGTTACCTCACAGCAAATCATTACTATTTATAGTAAAATTTCAGGCTTTGTTATTCGAAATGCTTAAATTTAATTTTATATTTCAAAAAAATGCATTCATAGATACATAAGAAACTTTCTACAAGTTTAAAAACAAACGGCATATTCATCATAATAAAAAAATGTGATGGGAATGCGTCTGGTATACGAAAAACGAATATATTTTTAATATGAGCTATATTTGGGGTTATATTTTCATCAAAACAATCTAAGGCATGTTCCATTTTCGTTCTGTAGGTGGTTCCGCTTAAGGCAACACGACAAGAAACGTCTTATTGGAGACGAGTCAATAAAAAAGCTCAATTCTTGGGCTAAAAGCTCGCTCAGCCTCCATACTTGCATTACTCGAGTGTACATAAAAAGAATAATAAAAACGAAAACTCCTCGCACCGGCGAAAACATTATTGAATAAACGTCTAAAGATATCATCCAAAACACACAAACTCGGCTCGAGTCTGCATGTATTATAACGCAAAAAAAAACGATATCGTATTTAACAATTTTCCCGGCGGAGGAAAAACGATGCAATTCTAGGAAAATTGCTGGTAGCACGTGTCGCCAGAAACGCCTTTTCCAATTTTCTTCCCGACCGAAATCACGTTTTATATTTATAGAAAGAAAATTCGTGCCCGACGGTGATAATTCGATTAAACCGAAAAAAAGATAACCGACTAATCAAGGGAGAACAGCGGCTTCGCGATTCTCTTGGTTCGTTAATTTCGTTGCAATTTTTCCTTTTCTTGTTTCAATCACTTAACTTTATTAAGGCGTTTAATGTATAAATGAAAAAAACTAATGCTTAAATCAATTTGTATTTTTTTAAAAGAAAACGTACTTTTTAATGTGAGTATCTATTGAAAACGAGTTAAGAGTGCTCTTGTATTTTTTATGAAATATAACGATTTTTATGTTCGGCTGAATTTTGGAATTAAAATTTCAGCAATAAAAACGATAATCGATGTCGAGAAAGTATGCGAAAGAAGGAAAAATGGATGTATATTTAATTCGAACGCTGGAATTTGCATTGATAATTTTGTTCAAACAGAAAAAAGCTTTTTCGTTCTAAGTATCTACTTCTGAAAGATTTTTAGTACAAGTATCCGTCAAATTACTTGAATTGAGTTTTCCTAAAACTTATAATCGCTATTAAATTACGTATTTCTTAGAAAAGGTAATTAATGATTATTTATTATTACTATTTTTTCTTTTGGTAGAATATTTGATTTTATTTTAAAATAATTATTATTTCTGAGTATTAAACTTATATTTTAAAATTATCATTTTAACTATATACAATATGTTTACATAATATGTTTATATAATTGCCAACTTAAAATAAATATAATATAATAGTAATAATCAACAAAAAAAAAGAATATAAAAAATATATTTGAAGCCATTCATAAGACATCTATGACTTTTGACAACAGAAACATTCAATAGGGGATGAAAATTTTATAATTTAATGTGGAAAAACTTCTGCAGATGGCAGTAAAAAATAAAAATTTTAATTTCATCATGTTTATTAAAAATACTGCAGTCAAATAATTTTATTTTTATCAAGAAATTAAATGAAGTTACGATGATAATTTTTTGATAAGCTCAAAAAAAATTAAATAAATAACAAGGACATAAACCATTTTAGTTTTCCAAAAATTCTAGAAATGAGAAATTGTTAAAATTCAAATATATATTATATTTTAAAATTATCCAAATAAAATGTTATATATATTTTCAGGAAATTTGTCATGTTAATAAAATATGGAATTTATTTAAAAAAAAAATGAAAACCATAATTTTTTAATATAATTATAGACACCTATACTCAAAATTCAAAACAAGCACGAAGAATTCCAAGAAGTATTACAGTAAGGGTAAATAAAAATGAATTTTCCATTCAGGTTTCAAACCAATAAATAATTTTTCACCAAAAGAGGTCTCTATAAACATCAAATAATCAAAACAACTTTTCCACATTATAAAAATAATAAAATACGCATTAAAAAACGAATTTATACTATTTAAACAAATGTATACACAAAATATAATTTTTCAAATAATCTCCACACCATTTTCCTTCCAAATTTATACGCAAGCCCGTCCACCGTGAAGATTTATTATTCCAACGCGCAAAAGAAACTCGCAATCTGTCACTTTTCGCACTATTAGACAACATAATACCGAACGCATTAGATAAGGTGTATGCGAAATTTCCACTCGGTTCACCTTTCGCATTTTCCCCATCCATACATCGATATCTACATTTGGCTACACGTGTCTGTCGAATTTATTGGCGATTTTTGCGAACACGAAGCGCAGATAAGCGATACGAATCAATTGTGTTTTCGCAGAGCGAATCGAAGATTGCATAATTAGAAACGGGGAGAAAAGTTGCTTTGGGAATAGAACGCAATTTCCTCGGACGATTATCCCGCGAGGATGGAAAGAAAACGGAAAACTCTTTATCGAACCGAGCTCTTGGATTAAAATATAATTAAATTTCTTGAAGGGCGCACTGTTTTCAGATGCGCAACTTATCCGCAAAATAAATAATTCTGATGTATAAATCTGCTCGATTTTCAAGTTATTTGTCTCAAAACAATGATAGAATTTTAATTTGTATTCTATATACATACATACATTTATTGATAATAAAATCGTAACAAACTTTTAAAATAAACGGTTTGATGAATATTTAGTAAATAAATATTATTATTATTATTATTATTATTATTATTATCAAACAGAATTATATGTGATAATTTTGATCGCGGAATTTATGTATAAAAAACTAAATCATTAAAATTATGTACGAGGGAATAATTTCATTTCTAAAAAGTTATCCTTGCAAATTCATGCACTAATTTTGATGAAGTTATAATTACTGGAAAAAAATCCTAGAACGATTTTTGCAGAACATTTTCGTATTAATTAATGTGTTAGATTGAACATTAGCAAACTCAAAAAAATTTTCTTATTTTTTTCGAAAAACATCACATGAGATGAATTAAAAGTACAATCTTAATGATAATAAATATTTTGACATTAAAATCATTTTAGCTTGCCTAATTCGTAAAACGCGAATATTTTCTGATCTTTGTTGATGGGCCAAAAAATTCAAAAATATTTGACAAAAATCGCTCCAAGATTTTTATTAAAAACGATAGCACAATTAAAATTAATATATAAATTTTCAAGAATATCCTTTTGCTAAATGAGAATATTTTTACACTTGTAATTTTAAGAACTCGGTTTTTATAGATATGAGATCAAAGTTGTCACAGTAGTATTTAAATAAGATTACCTACACACGATTCATATAACACACTCAATACGATTATTTACAAACTATTTAATTTACACAACCAAAACCATTAACCCATCTCCCAAATTATTTATAGAATAAACACCCCTACGAATATACAATTTTACAAAGATTTATCTCTCGAATATGAGCCCCAATTTGATTCTCGCGTCGCTATAAATCACGCGCTTAATTAAATTAAATCGCCTCGCCGAACCGGAAGATCGACTTCGAAAAAGGCTTCGGAAAGCACAAGATTCCCAAAAATTAATTACGGCTTAGCGGTCCGCCGATGTTGGATCGCTTAGTCCTCCGGAGTGGATCCCGAAGGATGAATCGGGAGCCATTTTGGGGCGACACATTAGCAAATTACTTCTACGCAGAAGACGTTCGCCGGATCAAAAACGCATAAATCATATTGTGGGATCAGGTGACTTCTAAGGTCCGGATGTGGATGTTGAAGGTTCTATTTTTTGATAAGATGTTGTTTCATTCAACTTTTTTTATGAAATCTGTATGTATGTGAGGTCTTTCAATAGGGACGCTTGAAATTTGTTAGGTTATAGAAGACATGTTGTTAAAATGACATCTGTCAATTTTTTAGTCAAATCACCATGGAAGGTTATATTGAAAAAAGTATGCAAATCATCCAATTTTATTATCAAAGTCACTAAAGGGTCTTTCACTAAAGACGCTCGATTTTAAAATTTAAATAAAACAAGTTGTGTGTAAGATTTCCACTCATTTTTCTTTTCATTTGAAAGTATATTTTATGGCATTAAGTATGGAATACAACATTGTTCAAATATCGACCGCGGCTTTCTTTGGTGGTACGTATTCGGGAAGTCTAATTTTGAATGAATTTGTCGCATAAATATGACTGAATTTGCTGGATGGCGTTTATTATGATGACTTTGAGGTTGTTTTGTTTGCGGTTTAAACAATTGACAATAAATTTGACAGATGTTACTTAAACAACATGATATAATGACATAAGCTGACATCAGCTGATATAATCTAACAAATTTCGAGCTTCTCTATTGAAAGACCCTATAGAAGTGTATTACTGTATATGCTGTAGATGCCATAATTTTTCATAATCATATTTAGATTTTGTCTAAATAAATAATAAATTCTATTTTGCATTAAATGGTGATCATGTTATTGCTTATGTTTGTTGATTCATGTTTTGTTTATCAAAAGATATACATTACGTCGTTGTTATTATTAAATGAGAGTGATTAAAATTGAAGTTTACTATTTTGAAGTTGCGCTTAGTAAGATTATGTTTCTGTTGGTTGTAATTTAATATTTGAAATGTACGTACATACTAATCATAGAGAATATTTACTTTATGCTAAATTATTCTCGGAATTTATAAAATTTAGAGTCAATATTATATTACACTTTGTAGATGTGCTATTGCAAACTATTATGCGAATTAATTATTTGTGAAATGGAGATTTGGAGATTGACCTCAAAATTTTTCTGATTTAACTACTGAATTTTTTCATGATTTATTAATAATATTTGAACCAACCGATTCAAAACTTTAAGTGAAATAACCAAAATCTTCACTTATTCATTTATCATTAAATAAAATATGAATATAATTAAAAAATATATAATCTTCATAATAGACCTCCTTATATACTTCGTCCCACTAAGTTTCAACATATTATAATTAAATAAACAAAACAGTCAATTTTCATTTCGATCTTCCTATACAATACACACCATTCAATTTATTTTCAGCGATTAAACTCGAGAGACATTTACCCACTGAGACACAAAACAAGCCTTCTATCCGGAACTAATTTTCCGTCATCGCGAACAAGAAGCATTTCTAATATTTCAGCACTAATGAATCTAAAATATTTATTACGCAATTTCCATATGGAAATTCGGTGTTTGTTGCTTTAAAACTTACACACACATGTTACAATACAGTGGAAGCTAAGCGCACAATAGGAACAAGATCAATTTAATGTGTACATCCGCGTGCATACATTTGCATGAAATGTGTGTAGGAATGTGTTAGTCGGCTTTAATAGTAATTGTTAGTAGTGATATATTAATTACACTCCCCGCACATTTGCTCTAACCGTTCTAATTATTATCCTTGTGTTCTGTTCCCTTAGGTGACGCTCTAACTAAGCAATGGCTCCTGTCTACACTCAATCGCACAATATATGAGACCGCACTGAGACCACATAATTACAATAATTATTGCACTATCTGAATTAGTTTTACAAATATAAAATATATTATATATATTTATTTATCGATGTAAGGGAAGCTTAGATGAATAAAGCTTTCGATCTGTATAAACAAATATTTTTCCTATAATAGACAGAATAACGGTGTATTTAATTTTATAAAACGTTTTCTTATTGAAATATCTATAGGAATATGATAAACTTATTAATTTGAAACGATCGAAGTATCACGAAATTAGATGTATCAGATTTTATCATTTGAGAGATGTTATACAAAATTAGTAAAGATACACATCTAAATAATGGTTTGATGGAAAAAATGTAGATGATTTATGAAAGTAAACGTTTTTTTATCATTTAATGAAAACGAGCAGTTAATATCACGGAATTATTCAAGTTTCTCCTATAAATTATTTCTAAATCAATGATTATGTGATTGTAAATATTGACGTGTTTACAAACTAACATGGAATCTCATGAAATAAATGTACATATTTTTCATTTGAGATATTTTCATTGATATAATATTATATAATACATTCACATGTACTTGAGATTTGTGATAAATTCTATTGAAGATACGATCATATTAAAAAATAATGAAAAAACCGATCGAAAAGAAATCGAAAAATAAAAATACATTCAGCAAATAAAATATTTATCATTGCCCATTTAATAATTACAAGTTTCGAAAGCTCCACAATAATCAAAAGACATTTTTTCGATAGTTTATTTGGCCCGGATTCAATTCCAGAAATAAATCTACCAATTTTTTTGTCCTAGTCAATTTTGACCCTTTATCTCTGTAGCGTAAATTTTGGCCATCCTCCCAAAAATAAACTTTCATACGAAAATTCATTCATGCATTTCGCCTACACACACACACATAACAAAAGCGAACATTTAACATTCAACGTATCAAACACGCGTTTCATTGTTTCAGAACACAGACTAATATTTATTCTGAAACTTTAATGGATTTTATGGTGGATTCTCTGAAACTGGGCCGATTCGGGTCTATGCATTCAAATGGGATACGCCCCTGTGGAGTGGCGTTGCAATCCGCAGTGAAAAATGGCGCCATTTAAAATATGCAAATTGAAATATACGACGGTTGAGAAAAAAAACCCCGAAAATACGGCTGAAAAAAATGAAATCTCTTCGAGATGTATGCGCGGCACTTGTTTGTCGGTGCCTCGTTACTTTTCAGAATACAAAAGACTTTCAGCGATTCGCGCAAGCACTTGTGATAAAGGGGAAATCACATATTTTTCAAGAATCGTGTTTTTCATGGGAAATATAACAATTGAGAGTTGAGTTGACCCGTTCAGATGGAATAACGAGTATTGCTCGTATGAGATACTCGAGTTTAAATGTAAATACTATGAGTGTTTTTCGTTATAATTTAAAATGTATAAAATATAAATAAAACAACTTATTTTATTTATTGATTTAATTATATATTATATTAACAGTTTCATATAGTTTAGTGGTCATAATATATTAAAAAATTCCAACTTGTTGGTAACTCGTTGAGTATGAACCGACGCGCGTTTTGAAAAATATTAATATGAAATATATAATATGGCGAAGTTAAATTGAATTGCAATTTCTTAATTGCGTCTGCTACAAAAGCATTTTCTAAAGTTTCCATTGTTGCCAATCCGAAACGATTTCATATTAAAATTTTATGTTATGGAATGCGAAGCGAGCGAACGATATAACACGACATTAAAGCCCTCGTACGGTTCACAAAGTTATAAACTTTGTTGTTAGGATAAACTTGCACTAAGGCCATCAAATACTACTTGGGTACATTGTACCATCAACAACACACCACCATAATATTACACTGTAAATTTGTATCAAAATATTGCCACTAAACGGGAAACTTCTCAGGTGAGCCTTACGCCCTCGCTCATAGACCTAAGCATTAACATAATCCGTTATTTAATTAATTAAAAATCTAATCAAGCTTTTCATGTTGTATTATACGTTTTATAATCCTATTAATTTTCATAATTGAATTGATTCGTGTTTACTTCGGTTGAACATAAATAAGCGTCGGATTAAACGAAGCCCTCATACGTTTTTCACATAAATGTGCGTGTACGAATTCGCATATCGGAAAAATCCTTTGAAAATTTCCCAGGGAAAACCTCGTACATATATAAACAGTTTTTCTTCGTATGTGTTCATGAATAAATACATACACACAGTCCGGCTTTTTGGGACTATCCGCTTTTACTCTAAAGTTAGGATCGCATTTAAGCTCCTTTCACGAAAGCTGAAAACTCGAAATTTACGTATATCCATTATAACAAATAATAAACCCAAATGGCAATATAATAATAATCATCTGAAATATTTAAAAATAATACGATTTTATGTCAGATTCATATTGCATAATTAAATATAACAGTTTAAAAAGTAAAATTTGAATGATTTAAATACGGTATCCCCCGATTCATGCGGTAGATACGTTCCGCGAAAACTCGTGTAAATTTAAATCACGTAAAAATAGTGTATGTACCCATGCAAAACAATGAGATAGGTTCCAGGGCAAAAAAACGCGTAAATTAAATTTAAAAAATTTCGTAAAAATTTCGATCTTTGTTTGTAATGATATGACTTTTCTCTTGACCGGCAGTTTTGTAACTTCATTTGACATTGTAGGGCTGTATTATATATATGTCTTATTGTTAGTGAAAATATATTATATTATACTACAAATGAAAAACAAAAAATAATATGTAAGTATTTTTACCACTTGTACATAAAAAATAACGCGGGAAAGTATTGCGATACGCTAACACGACAAAAAAAACCTCAGACTAATTAGCGTGGTGCACTGCTTAAGTAAAGAGGAAACGGGAGAGGGGGGATAAATGGTCATCGATACCGACGTGTTACAACCTGAGCGTTATTTTTATCTTACTAAATAATTTTTATTTAATTAAATAGATGTCATTATGCAATATTGTAATTAATTAATTAATAAAAATATATTATTTGCGTGATCGCGTTAAATTGAAATTGCGTGAATCAGGTACCGCGTAAATCGGGGAAAACCGTAATTTAAAGAAATGTATTTATCGATAAATTCATTTAAAATGAAGAATATTTCGATTATATGATAATATGCGAAAGGAAATCGTCCAATAATACGAATTTCCATTCGAAATCCTCATACGGGCGGCATTCGGTGTCCGGTCTTTGCACATTATACAAACGAGCGTTTAATGTGGGTACACGGGTTCACTTTTGCGGTACATAATCCCACGAAAAAGTCGTCGTTTTCCAGTTTTCCAGCCGCACACCCGATAAGCGGCATATCCTTGTTTATTAGAAGGATATCGTCCCGGGCTCTGCGCAAAAATTCACTTACTCGACAAAAGTTTCGCATTACATCGAGACTAAATCCCCGAAGTAAAACGGCCGAATTATTCGTGCGGGTTATCGTAAAAATTTTATTATAGTTCGATTTTTTCCTCGATGCGAAATTGAAATTGTATGGACGTATAGTTGATTCGTGATGATTCGATATTCTATTAAATCTGGTGCTATTATATTGATGTTTTGTTCGGACGTTAGTGTTCGAGTATCGATTTTGAAATTGTAATAATCACAGAGGTCGTTAGAAGGGTAGATGGTGTAAAATCTCCTAAATGATAATTATCGTTAACGATGTCATCCTGTGAACTAATTCGGTTTCCATTTTCTACGTGATCGCTTTTACAAAGAGGCCTTTTGTGCGTAACAATTGATGCATATGAAATTCGGTACATAAGCTTACGTGACTTTTGAAAAAGAAGAATTAACTAATTGACCATTTAAAAACTATTTAAAATGTTAAACGATTGTCATGGATATTTAAATATTGATAAAGTCTAATTAACATTAATCTATTAATAGGTAAACATTTTCATGATAAGTAATATCTTTGAACTTAAGAACGAAATATTTAAAAGTCTATAATATAACATTACGGTGACAACATTGATCGCGGAGTTTATCTATAAAAACCGAATCCTTAAAACTAAATATAAGAGGATATTCTGATTTTTAAAAAGTTATCGTTTTAAAAATAATGCATTCATTTTGATGATGCTATCATTTTTGAGAAAAATTTTGGAATGATTTTATAGAAAATTTTTGGGTTCCTTAGCGTATTGAGTTGAACATCAGCAAACTAAAAAAAATCTTGCTTTACGACATGAGTGAGCTAAAATGTGATTGCAAAAGGTTTTATGGAAAAAATATTGATTATCAAGTAAGATTGGCTTTTTAGTTTATCTGATAAAATAGTGATTTTTGACAAAAAAAATTAAAAAAAATATTTTGAATTTCACCTTGAGAAATTCAAAAGTGTTCTATGAAAACCATTCAAAGTTTTTTTAGCTTTTTAAAAATAAAAGTATCCCCTTATATGTAGTTTTAAATAATCGATTTTTATAAATAAATTTCAAGACCAAAATTATCTCACAATGTACAATATTACACAAATGAAATGTTCAAAAAACACTCGAAAGAATCAAAAACCCCATTTCAGGCAACTCTAGAAAACATAAATATACATGCAGCGAGCCGAATAAATTTCTATCTAGCTGTTTATACGAATAGGCCACCATCCTAGAATCCAGCCTATCCACACACGGGATGAAAGCAATAAATTGATTACGAGGAACAGGGTCACACAGGAGACACACATTACTATTTAGTTCATAGGAGCGAACGTGAAATTGGAATCCATCCATGACCCGTGAAGTTATTGGTTCAATAACCAGCTAATAATGTACTGCGGTTAATGCGGTATATTTCGACGATTCTATAAACTAGGTTTTAATATGGAAATATACATGTAATTGTACTGACCTTTCATTCCCTCCATGTTCATAGTTGTATCGTGGATTTGGTAGTATCAAAATCTGGATCTTTCCACTTATTGGTAATTCACTCGATTATTAATTAATTAGACACTATTTTATATTAATACGGTGTTCGTTAATTTTAAACTATATTATGCGATATTTTCACAGCACGCGTGACACGTGTCACGAATCGCGGAATTGTAAATTTCGATTTTTTCGCACGTTCGCGACACTGTGCGCACACTTAGTCCACATCTTGACCTTAAAATGGAAAAATATTTAATTAAATAATTTAAAATTAAATTAATCCGCGGATTCGATTTGAATAATTCAACTGCACATATTCTGCGATATCTGAAACAAAATAAAAACAGTTTTTAGAACAAAAAGAACTCTTCATTACATTACAAGAGATGAAACTTAATTTATAATATCTAATTTTCTTGGAAACACTTGACCGATACAACGCAGATGATTTTTATTCATCAAATTGATTATTTTTCAATTACGTGAGCATAAAAAAAGACGACTTTATTCCGGGAATATTTTAAAGTCAATTAATCATTTCGAACGACGTTGATAATGAGCACCATCATTCTACGTCGAATCGTGATTAATCATCAACGTCGATGTCGAACAAATCGAAACGATAATTTTCAATTAAATTACATTGAACCGTGTAGCGTGTCAACATTATTCGGCGTTATGAAATGAATGATTAAAATTGAAATTTTACATCAATTATAAATGTATAAGATACATCAGTTATAATATAAAATCAACGATCATTGGAAAATTATTATTTTAATTGATAATTTTTTTATCATCATATTTGACTTATATAAATATTCACTATTTAGTTTCATTTAATACATTAATTTCTATTGATTATAGAAGTTAAGTGAATGATAGGTAAGTACTGTATATGCAATTGTGAGAAATATGATTTTTTTTATCACACGTGTAAAAAGTGTCGAGTAAAAAGTTATTTCAGAGTTCGAATATTGTAAGACGTTGTCTATGTGTTTATGAACTTTAAAACATTCTTAAATAATTTTATAGTATGTGAATATACAATCTATCTATTGATCATGTCACTTTTGGCTTAATTTTTATAATCAGTAAGTTCGAAAAGACAAAATTATCTATTTTAAATAATTAAATACATATACATAAAAGCATTAATATCATATTATTATTCTTAAGTGGGTTTTAATAGTTTTTTTTTGTCAATTTCAAAATAATCAAATATTTTATGTTTCGGGATCTTTTTTCGTCAAAAATATATGACAATACTAATAATCTAACAGTGAAAAAATATTCATATACAAAACTTTTTCAAAGTATTACATATATTTTATCAACAACATTAACCATTACGGTGAGACCTCATAATGAGCATAAGCGTGAGCATTCGAAAATAGATTATAGTAAACGTATCATATTTACACATACACTCACTATAGATTTCAAATTTATAAAAAAATACATTAAAAACTTTCCACCCCGATTTATCAAATTCGCACTTACCCTCACTACAGAATCTCACCTTTATAAAAAAAATATATATTAAAAACTTCCCACCCACAAAATAAAAAACCCCACTCAAGAAATCCATCACAATTTAACGACCCAAAACAAAACCAATCCATAAATATCTCTCCCGGAACAAACCAATACCGAAATTACAAGCGGGCAATCACCGATTTAGTGCAGGCCCGGATCGGGCGCCTCCCCCGCGTTTAGGCCCTTCCGGGACCCTGCACGCGGCCTACGTGCTCCACTTGTTATAGGCGGCCGTTTCGCCACTTCGGCCCAGTTACTCGTCCCTAGGGATTTCTGGGCGGATTTGGGCCCAGGCGAAATCCCTCGCGGGAATACCGATATCCACCGTTGACGACGGTGCGCAACCTGAATATTTAATTGGCGCCTTTTCGGCAAAGCTCGAAGTCAGCAGGTGCTGAGGACCACGTTTTTGGGATGCAGTGGTTGGATTTTGTGTGTGTGTGTTTTTGTGATGTGGTGGGGATGTTTTTGATGGGTTCTGTGAATTTTTCATGGGAAGTTTGTGTTTTTTTTTTATCGATGTTTGATGTTTGAAGTACGTTAGTTTTTTTTTTGAGTGTGGGGGAAATATGAAAATGTTGGAGGTTGTAATTTTTCCGTGGGTTTTATTTTTTGTGATGGAAGTGTGTTTGAGACTGTTTTTCTTAAATACATAATGTGTGTTGGGAAAATGTGAAAATGTTGAAGGAACATTATGATTTATTCATGGAAAATCTGAGTATTAACTAATGCAGTGTGGTTTTCTTGTGATGTTCTTTTATATATAAATGGGAGGTTTTAGAGAAAAAAACTATAGTTCTGTTAGTATCTGTGAAGACATAGAAAAAGAGAGATGGAGTTTTCAAAGAGTATGCTTTGAAAAAATATGACTTGTGCATGTGACTTCATTCTGAGATATTTTAAATCATTTGTTTTATTATTATAAACCATGACTTTTTAGAAAAGAAAAAGATTTTTTTTAAATGCGATGTAATAAAAAACTGAAAATTTATACTAAATTTATTTTTTTGTTTCTATTATATTATAGTTTCATAAATCATGTGGTTTTATAAGCAGAATATAAATATTCATCTTAATAAAAATTTGCTAAATCATGTCTGCAAAAAATCAGAAAAATTATTACAATATATTGAAAATGAAAATAAATCCCAAACAAAACCGATTTTCTTTCTCCGAATTTCAATACATGAATTTACTAACGATGCTAATTAAAATTCGTGCATTATTATATTTTTAATAACAAGTCGCGGTCTGGGCTTTTTAAATTATTCCCAACCTATTTTCCATTTGCATCGGAATATTTCAGAACATAAACGAGGTTTTTCATCCGAGCAGAATTTCATAAAGCGTTCGAGTATGGATTTTAAAGCAATTTTCCTCTCCGGTGAATTCTTTGAAAACATTCCGCAGCGAGTATGAAAATTTATTAAATGTATTGAAAATAAAACAAATCTCATTTCAAAACTCACAATAAATAAAAGCGAACGGTGCGTTAATAAGAAATGAACGTATTCAGGATATTGGCGCACGTAATTGGCAAATATCGGAAGCACGCAATTTATAATAATATTTCGTACATTTTTTATTAAAAAATATATAAATATATTTTAGAAGTGGGGTAAGTCTATTTTTACTAAAAATTATTTAATATACATATGTATTGGTTAGATAAATACATAATCTTTTTATATTTAAAATTATACTGTTAATAGTGTACAATATTATCGGGAATTTATAAAAACTATTGTAGTTGAATTGTACAAAGTGTCGCAAGAACTTTTTTTTATGTGGAATAAATCTAATAATAACAATAATAATTAAACAAGTTTTTTCTCACATTAATTTTCAATCATTTAATTTGTTTGGATTTTTTGTTTGTATTATATCATAGAATGAAAAAAGTTTGTATTTAGTTGTCTTCACGAAGTAATTTATTTTTCATACTAGATTGTTTATAAGTCCCATTATAATATAACTGTAATAAACCAATTCTCAACAATATTGATTTTCATTTACTTTTATGTCTCCGTTTAATACTTATTTTTTTATTTAAAAAAAATATTTTTCATGATTTCTTATTATTGAAAGTTGTATAAGTCCATTTGTAGCTAATATTTTTGTATGATACAAACTTTAAAATGTCGACAGTTAAAAAAAAAACATGAACTGATTAACATCTATGTAAATTACGTAAATGCAAACCTTTAAATATATCAGAATGTAAAAAAACGAACTTCTACCACGTTCGAAAACAAAGGCCAATTTCACATATTATTTTTTATTAAAAAGATGATATACAACACGAACTTTCCCATATATAAAAATATTACAAAACCATCCAAGCTCAACAAAAGCGTATTATGCACCATCACAGAAAAGGGTACTCGCGAGAGAGCGGCAAAACCAAAAAAAAAACCACCTAAGAACCACTAGTCCTCCACCTGAAGAGCGATACGAGGACGTCTTCCATCAAACGAAGAAATACCCTCGCAAAAGACGGAAAATTCTATTCCACCCATATAAGACTTGCATATTTCTCCACACGAGGCCATCACAATCTCCCGATCCCCGAGTCTGATCACGCGCTCTTGCCATTTCGAAACAACAGCTGGGTTTTGGTGCCCGAGGCGTATTATGCGAAACCCCCCTAAACCCCCCCAAAATCCCAGGGGGAGGGGTTGAAAAATTTCGCGATTTGGCCGCACTCTGTGTGTACTTTTTCAGCGCGATCTGATCAATATGTATTGGGCGATTCGCAAATGTTAGTTTTCAGTTCGTAAATGCGTGTCGTATAAACTTCGGGAGGGATAATGGCGAGCTTCGGTTCGCCGACGCGTATAACGTCCAATTTAAGTTTGCGCCTTCTAAAGCGTGGGCGTGTTATTATTATGTCGTCGTTGGCTTGGAAATTCTGTATTATGTTATAGGGGGATGGTGTAGTTAAAAGTATTTTATTGTGATTGGGGTGATATATTGAAAAATTATTTTGTATGTGAATTTTTTTTATGAAACTTGTGATAATTTCATCTTTGAAACGATCTGTATTTGACTGGAACTCCGTAGTAAAGTTTTTATTACGATTGGTGTAATATATTGAAAAAAAAATTTAATTTATATTTGAAAATCTATAAATTTTTTTATGAAACTTATACGTGTATAATTTCATTTGTGAAACGATCTTTATCTAATCAAAATTCAGTAGCAAAGTCTTTATAAAAATTTAATAAAAAATAAATTTCGTATAAGTATTCATGAAAATTTCAAACTATAATATTAATATCCCAAAAATAATATAGGTTTGTATGTAAAATTTGGTCTGAAGACGTATTTGAAATATAGAGATGCGTGTTATTATTATGTCGTGGTTGGCTTGGAAATTATGTTATGGGAGGACGGTGTGGTTAAAAGTATTTTATTGTGATTAGTGTGATATATTTAAAAATGATTTTGTATGTGAAAATACATATATAGAATTTTTTATGAAACTTATACGTGTGATAATTTAATTTGTGAAACGATCTGTATCTGACTAGAATGCCGTAGTAAAGTATTTTATTTATTAAAATTTGATAAAAAATATATTTTGTACATATATAATACATATATTCATTAAAATTTCAAACTAAAATATAATATCCCAAAAATAATATAAATTTATATGTGAAATTTGGCTAAAAGACGTAAACGAAATATACAGATGCGTGTTAATAGCGTGAAAATTTTCTTAGTCAAAATATCAATTACTAAATTAGATTTATCGGATTTAATGTCTTTAAGTTTCAATCCATTTCTAAATTAAAAAAGTACTCAAGAATATTTTCAATAAAAATTTCAACGATAACTTAATACAAAGTGGCCAATGAAAGACTGAAGTGTTCAAAAAAGTCATCATTTACTCATTTTTAATTTTTTGTTTTATTTTTAATATATCATAAAGCATCTTTTGGAAAATAAAATGGCTAAATACATGATACGATTAAAATTAATAATTTTTTCATATATTCCAATGAAATATCAATCAATAAAATAAATAAAAAAATATTGAAAATGAGCGAGTTATGGCTTTTACAAACCTTTCATTTTTTCAGTTATATCCTGTAAGTATGCAATATGAAAAGTATAATTTTTTCAGATATATTCTACGGATTAAATTAACTACCTCATTAGCTAGCACACATAGAAATAGTTTTATTTAATCTATTCTAAAACTTATACTAAAGCTTCTACAAACTTTAAAATTTCAGTCTGCAGACAAAAAGATAGGAATACGAGTATTAAACTGAATGAAACAAACTAAGACCTGTATAATTTAACGAAAAGGTCGAAATTCAAAACGAGACTATTCATCACTCAGTTTTGACCTTTTCAGAGCAAGTTAAATAATTAAAGGCTATGGGGTTTTCCATGAGATTCGCCCAGTTTCACGTCCGAAAACCTGGTTTTGTTTGTACGCGGACTACACAGCAGCCTCATAATCTGGGAGCTTTTTGAGATCTTACTTCGTGCCAAATAAAGGCTCATATATTCAACTCGCATAAATAACGGTCGTTATATTGTCAGAGTTTAAAACAAACATAAAAAGAATTAAATTTTCGCAATGAACAGACGAAATTCGCAAAAGTTCACTCGCTTTAAAGGTCAACTCAATATAAATTTTTACATAAAGATCGGTCAACGTTCTGAAAAGTGACGTCGTAAATTTGAATGGCTCGTTTCTCGAAAACAATATCTGAAGTGAATCGAAAAATTTTCATGATCGATAAATTTTCGTATGAAATTTTTTTTGAAAACTTATTCCCCACGCCATATTTTTCTATTATATATTTTTCGCATACGAATATGCTGCGATTTGCATATGAAACGGCAGCCAACTGCAGATGTTGTCTCGTATGGGAACAATCGATCGGTTTATACAAAATGTATGTAATATTGCTGCATCGTTTAAAATACATATATATACATATGTATATATATGTATATATATATATATTTTTTTTTTACTAAAGGCATAGGTGAAAAGGAATATAAACTTTTTTCTAAAGACGGTTTTGTGCGAAAATTCGCAAAGAATC
This sequence comes from Hydropsyche tenuis, assembly GCA_009617725.1. Lineage (NCBI taxonomy): Eukaryota > Metazoa > Arthropoda > Insecta > Trichoptera > Hydropsychidae > Hydropsyche > Hydropsyche tenuis. Next base: position 340,803 of record VTON01000057.1, on the reverse strand, counting down.
TGATGAGTCACGTTTCTTAAGCTGAACGTCAATATCTGCGTGAATTGTTCACATGAATATATTTTCAGATTTACGCTGAAATCTTACTCGAAAGCGCTATATTTTGAGATTATGAACGTTAAGTTAAATTAGTTATACATATATCGTAGTATGTCTAGTAAATGTATAATTTATTACTTGGGATGTGGAATTTTATTTATTTTTTAATCGATGTGAATACGTGTTTTTTTTTAGTATTCAAATTCTTTGAAAAGAGTTTGAATTTAATTATAAAATAATCTAAAAGTATCAGAAAGGATTAGTTATCAAGATTAAAAGGATTAAAGGATAAGTTATCTTATAATAACATTATAATGATACTAGAACTTTAAATAGTATCAGAGAGACTTTTTCATCATGATCATATGATAATCATACAAAATTCTAAGAAAAAACAAAAACATTTTAAACTAAAACAATCAAAATTTAATAATTATTTACAAACTCTACTCAGAATTAACAAAAAATTTCACATATTATCAAAAATTCAATTTAATATTCTCATCCGAAAAATATAAGTCACTTGAAAACACCACACACAATCGAGCACGAGAAACGAATCTTCTTCGCAATCGAGATCCGCGAAAAACAACGCGAAGGCAATAAATCACCGGATGCGAGACGACGAGCAGACACGCACTCGTAGAAATTAAGCCCTGCGACGGGTACCTAGGTACCACTAGGTACCACTGGGTACATGCCCGGCCTAGTAGTACCTAGTGCGTGCGCCGTGTGGTGGAACGCATCGCGCGGTCGCGACAAATCCCCAGAGATTGATGCTCTCCCCGGGCCTAATCCCGCCGGATCTTTCCCGGGAAAACCCGGGACGTGAAAGTGTATACGAATGCCAGGTGGTAAGTAGGGGATGCTCGGCGGATATGGTGGTAGTTCGGTTTTAATTTTTTGTGATTGTCGAATGTAATTGGTGTATGTGACGTTTATGAGTTTATGGTGAAATGGTTGTTTTGTATCGTCAGATTTTTTTTAGTGTATCGATGAAAAAATACAGTGGGAACGTAGATTTAAAATTCGAAGATTTGAGTTTTTGAAAACTAATCGAAAATAGTGGGAAAATGAGAATTTCGGAATGTAAAAAAATCGGGATTTAACTATTATATAATGTATTGTGAAAGTATGTTGAATTGCCTTGGGTTCATAGAATCGGAAGATAGAATTGAATAAAATCGATTTTCATGATCCTCATAATTGATACAAAAACAATAATGAAAATGATAAAGGAAAGTTTCTTTAAAAAAATCTATGAATGTACGAATGTATTTATAATATCTATGATACGTGGTGTTTATCTTTGTTATTAAAAAAAAACTAAATGTTTTATTTATCTTGCATACAAATACAAAAAAAAAACGAATTCAATTTGTATTTATTCCAAAAATTATGCTGAAAAATACATTGAATATTATTCTATAAATTTAATCATTCATCCAAAAATTCAATTTCATTACATATTATTTATTATACATAAGATCATACAAATTCAAATATTATTATGCAAATTCAAATACTCTCAATAAACAAACAGATTTCTAAACTCACTTACATACCAAACATCCCATTAATTTCAACTCTGTTTCATCCACGAAATCTAACAACCTTCACAAACAAATAACAGTATCACCCAAATTTCCCCCGAGCCAGTGCGACCATTCGATCGGTACTACTTTGCACCACTGTTAATAAAATCGTTCCAGTGTCGATCGATCACTGTCGTCGAGGCGAGACCTCATTTTCCTTTCGATCCTTTAAACTTCTTGCACACAGATATGTATTTTCATATGAACACAACGTGTGTGTGTTTCGGCAATAATTTATATTATATATGAGCGCTTTTGCGTGTACGTGCGATTTTCCAGACGTTCGAGAAAATGGAAAATCTTTCTTGTTGGGATATTTGTCGAATCGTTGTCTGCTTGTCTGTCTGTCACTATAGAGATACGGTGTCGTTGAACTTGATGAATTTATTTAGAAAGCTTATCTTCGGATACGTTCAGTTTATGTTTGCGAAATAAATAAACGTTTCAGTGCGAATCGTAAGATGGAGTTTTAAACGTCTGTTCGTGTCTCGGTTGCTTCTTTATGTGAATTGGAAATGAGATGAATGTTTATATGATATTTTATGAATTATTCAATGTTTAAAAATTTTATTTTTCTTACAATGACTTATCTAAAAGTTAAAATTATCATGATCATATAACATACAGTCTATATAATGTGTATAATTAGACAAGATTTTTCAAAACCTATGGAATGTGAAATTGAAAGCTAAATATTGAAACGTCAAATAATCTCAAACGCAATAAGTAATAAATTGAAGCTCATGATTAATCAAAAAAAAATAATATGAGACCTTTTTGATAGTACAAAAAAAAATGAATATGTAATAGAATTTTATATTCATAGAATCAGAAAATGATACATAATTGAATCCATTTACGATGTATGATCGAATAAAAATTATTAATTTAATAAAACTTAACTTTTGATACAAATAAATAAGTAATACATTGAACGTAAAGCTCATGATTAATTTAAAAATATAATATAAGACCTTTTTGATAGTGCAAAAAATAAAAATGAATATAAAATGATATACAAAGAATCAGAAAATGGTACATATTCGAATCCATTTACGATCAATGATCGATTAAAAATAACTAATTTAATAAAACTTAACTTTTGATACAAATATATACTATGAAACTTATTAATAATTTCATACTGATTCCATATGCCAGTCTCGAAATAAAACGAAAGTTTTAATCACGTACCGAACACTTCAGACACATTTCAAAGTCTTATTTGCATTGAATGCACTGCTGAAACTTTCCGACGAACGAAAACACAACGCGAACTTCAATAAGCTCACCTACACACTTAATTCCATACAAATTAATTCAGCGCGTTAAATAATTAAATCGCAGACAGCACAAAGCAAAACATACAACAACGAAACACACTCGAACGAATGGCTTTTTCCGACGAGAGATCGCATCTGCGAACAAACAATCGAAATTTAAGAGCCACTTGCGAATACAATGCCGCGTCAAAAGGGATTTATTAACTGGGCGCCGTTTTGATTTGACTTTATCGTCGCGAATCGAATATTTAAGGTTTTCAATTAATCGGAGGATGGATACATAAACCTGGGATGACCTCTAGACTCTAGACGGTTTTCATTTTTTTTGAATCTTTATTGTGTAATGAGATTTATGGCGGCGAGACGCCGACGTCAATAAACATGCTGTAGGTCGAAAAAAAAATAGTATGATGTTCGTATCAATCAAATTTGTTTTTGTGATGTTTTTAGGTGATTTATGGAATGTTTGAATGAGATGGATATTTTTCGGATTTGATTTGAATAAATTTAGTGTATTGAAAATGTGATTTGATCAAACCTTTTGTATAATGATTTAAAGATCTAGTTTATGCGTCTTAAATATTATATTATAATATCTATATGTGTATTGAAGGTGGTTTAGATTTGTTGGATGCATCAATTTTCATTGATTACTGAAGCGATTAAGTGATAAGTAGTGTGGAAAATAGCTTTGAATCATTGACGTTTTATCTTTGTGCTATGAGGAGAAAATTTGATAGAATATTGGAAAGGTATTGTCCTGAAATGGAGACTATGGTGTCATCATAGTCCCATAACCTGATGATTTTTTTCAATTTATATTAGCATCATCATCATGATATAAATTTCATTCAAAAATTCAAATATAAATAAAAACTACTGTTATTCAGAAAAAAATTCAAATAGTTTTTTTCTCTACATACATACATACATACATATATCAAAACGTATACAAAAACAAAACAACTTTCAATAAGTCAAATATTGAAATTATCCCTTATCAAACGATTTCAGATCAACTACACGCTACCACATTTATTTAATACCCCCACATACAAAAACCACTATCAAACAAATCCCATCAATAAAACAACCGAACCGCACCAAAATAAACACAAACCACCACCATCCTCACAACAAAATTACAACAAACATCCACCCCCACCCCAAACCCTCCCAAAGTTCAAATCAATCACCACCAATAACTTCAATTAACCCCAAACAATCACCAACAAATCAAACACTCAAAGAAACGGGGCCACCCCTCCCCCGCGCTCACCCCCCCTCGCCTTCGATCCTCAAAACGACAATTCCGCAACTGGGTCACCGCCGGCAAACGATCCGCACAATCCCCATGGCCGGCATCGGGGCTTAATTAAACGTTTTAATGTACCGTTGCGTTTAACGCGACGGAAGATGGAATAGACCCATCCGGCGGGTGGTCGCAAATAGAGTCGGCGACGTCCACTGCGCGGTATTTGCGGATTGTCAACAATGGCGCTTTGCGTTATGATCGCGGCCCAAATTATATGGTTCCAATTTTGCGATGGTAAATATGTGTTTTGGAGTGAAGTTCGAGAGCGTGTTTGACTTTTGACGCGCCGGTGGGTTTGGTTTTGAAGCGGGGTTCGATTTTGGTTTGGGGTTGTAGATTTTTGTTGAATGCGCGGGATTTTATCGATTGATGTTGGAGCACGTTTTGGTGTAAGGGTGAGTCCTCATAATGGGACTAGGCGCAAACTAAACTTTTTATCGGGCGATAGTTTGGTCAGGTTCTTAATCAGTATGAAGATGTATGCGAGTGCGCAAATTATAACGAGTCGTTATAACTTGCATACTGATTAAGAACCCGACCAAACGATCGGCCGACAAAAGTCTGTAGTTTGCGCCTAGTCTGAGCATGTAAAAATGATTGAGCATAAAAATGTATATTTTTAGTAACAGGCCATTTTAACAAGATTCCTTTTATGCTGGAATCTAAAATGATTTGGTCAGTATGGATGAGGTTTAATTGAGTCTTAATAAGCAAAGCTTAAAATAATAAAAAAAATAATATTCATGTTATCGTAATTTTTTATGCTCATCCTATCTAAAGGGCCTTACTCTAATATGCCTAGATATGATTTTTAGTAGTCAATGAGAATTATCTTCCATTTATTACTGCTTTGGTATATTTAAAAGCTTTTGTTAATGGGTATTATATAGATTGAATGTGAATGTGATCGTTAGTGGTTTAACCTCGTTGAATACGCCAGTTTTCATTGATCAAGTTAAGCTGTGTATATTGATGCATATATTTTTATTTTCAGTAGTCGATGAAAATTATCTTCTATTTATACATATTATATAATAGAAGTGTTGGTATATTTAAAAGCCTTTATTATACACTAAAAAGCATTTGACGAAAATTTAATCAAATTGAACAGTGGTTTTTGTTGAAAATCCAAATTTAATATCGTATGGTGCGGTCAGTATATTGGTACATAAATGTTCTTAATAACAATCAAATAATTTAAAAAGAATTAATTTTTAATATTTAAATTCAATAAAGTTTACTTTATGTTACATTGTAGATAAAGAAAATTATTCCTGATTTTTTGCGACATATTAAAAAAGCCAAGTTCTGCAATGGGTGTTGTATAAACTGAATATATCGATTTTTTTTTGGAAAAAAGTTTAAATTTTTCAGTAGATAACAAAATAATAGATTCTCCAGGGGTTCATGTATCAATGAATATTAGATTTTTTTATCGAATTAAATACGATATTACTGTGGAAAAAAGTTACAAAGCTGCAATAAGATTGGATTCGCTCCAAGCTTATACTCTGAGCGGGGAATATTTTTCCTTTGAACAAACTCACTTTTCTCTCAATTGCATTAAATTCAAAAACGTTCGCAAAGGCGGTCTCTGGTGTCTCTATAAATTCTTATAACGTTAACCTTTTCACTGAAAACACCCACTTTAAAGTGCAAAAGCGCTTTCTGAATTCATTCTAAATCACTGAATACATTGTACGAAGAGTCATCATATTTTCCGAAAATATTAAATTTCAGTTTATAAACCAATGGCTGTGTTTAAAGTTACGACCGAAAATACATTAGATTAAATTTCACGTTAAGTGCTTTTCTAAACTAACGCACAAAACTTCAATGTACAATTTTCGATATATTTCTATGGAATTTGGGATATTATTCAAAGTTTAAAATTAAAAATATGCTAAATTGACATTTTTCTTTTTAAAAAATAATACTTGATTCTTAAATATCTATTAAAAAATCGTCAGTTTGTACATTCATATTAAAAATTTGTAAAAGCATAAAATTTTGACCCGCACGTGAGATATGAAAGCGGACACTCGTCATTTTCGTTATAACGGACGGATGAACATGTTTTTCCGCCCTTCGTTAAAATTAAAATCCAGAACGAAAACCACATTCTCGTATTAAAAAAATTCTGCTTTGAAGCGAAACATCGAAATTTTCAATTTCCCATATAATGGTACACGAAATAAATGAAAATAGCCCGGAAAATGCGAGCGAAATCAAACAGTTTTCTATGAAAAACATATTTGTTCAACTTTTTTTATTCGAAATTAATTTTTCGGTTTGAAAACGATATATTTTTACTAAGATTCAATATTGTATAATATATAATTCTATGTTGTATAGAAAACTAGGTCATCATTTAAATAATGAGCATCATTACGCGAATTCTAAAATTTCCCTTTTTTTTCGTAACAAAATGCGAAGATGTTTCATAACAAAACATCAACGTTATCTTTTGCCTTTTTGATGTAACATAAAAAAAAATAGACGTGCGCTCGTTTTCGACCTAAGGATTGCAACAATTTTTGTAAATGCCAAAGAATGGCAGGAAAAATCCGAAAATGCGGCACTTTCAAAACGGAAGAATGATACATATATGTATGTGAGTTAAGTCGATCCTATATTATTATTATTATTATTATTATAGAGGCCCGATTGCGTTAATAATGGCGTTCGCATGTACCGAACAGAAGAATACTTTTGTTGTACGGCGAAAGAAAGAAATGTGAAGGGATGAAAAAAAAATACCTCACGTTTCCTCCTTGTTCCGTTGCGAAATCTTTATCATCCGAACACGATCGTGTGCAGAATAAATAATATGAAAAAAATAAATAAATTCTCAACGATATTGACATATCTTATGCATCATCATCAACGTCGTCGTATACCGGATTGATATGGTGTTTCGTATGCATATGGCCGCGTATAAAATTTTATTTCCTTCAATATATCCTGCGGTTCGCTGATTTTTTCGAAGTGAAACATCTACAGCGGCACTAGAACGAATTGGCCATATTAAAAAATATTGTTAATACCTTTTTATAATTATTGATATTACGTGATTACGTAAAAAAATTTATATCTGTTACACAACGTTTGTGTAATCGCGATTTTTATGAAAAATGCAAAATTTTTTTTCAAATATCATCGGTTAGTTGCTATCCTTCTTTGTTGGTATTATTAAAAAATCAAATGCTCATCGTCGTATGTCAAATGTAACAATTAACGTATCTTACAATATACGTATGGAAGGTTGAGAAAAGCTCGTATTGTTGACACCAATGTGGTTAAAAAGGGCAATGAGAATCATAAATGCAATGCTCAGCTTTGTAAATCATAAAAGAACTCATTTAAAAAGACGAGAGTCGGGGAGTAACTAGTTAAAAAAAATATTTTGATACGGATATCAAATGTATTGTAGTTTAAATTTCACAAGAAAAGCAATATTTTATGCATTTTTCACAGAAAATGTAATTACATGAATGTTTCGTAACATGTATACTTTTCTATTATAAAAAAAAACAAAATCTTTTCAATTTTGCAGACATACAGAAATATATTATTATTACATAAATTATAGATATAATATGAAGATAATTTCCAACATTTAATAGTACCTAATAGCAATTTCCATAAAAATAATAAAAAAAATCATCAAACATCCAACCCATTCAAACAACTTCCATCCCAAACAAAAAGTCAAACAACAAACACATAATCTATCAATAACCACGATAGAAAGCCGGAAAACCTTAACACACACGCACAGATCGAACGTATAATATATTATGAAGAATTCCTACTTCCATACACAATATAATATTATATAATATGTGCGGTGCTTTCGAGATTAACCGTTTCGTTCCCGTGTGCATACTGATGAACGAACGGCCGGGATTAACAGGAGGCTTTGTTCTCATGCTATGTTTGATCTATGTGCTCTGTACACGCACGACCTAATAACTCCCCGATTTTACAATAGTTAATTCACCTGGGTATGAATGTTAATCGATGGTTGTGTTGATTGCTTTTGGATTATGGGAAAAAGTTGGGGGAAGTTTGTTTTTTGGGGGGGAGGAGTTTTGTTGTTTTACAGTTGAAGGTTCGTTTGTTGAAAATGTGGGATTTTTTTTTTTATATAATAATGATAATGATTAAAAGTTATATAATAATCTGTATCGATATAAAAAAAAATGTAGTAACAATGTGAAGGTTTTAGTTTTAGTATGCAAAGAATCGTGTATTGTTTACTTTGTTTGAATAAAAATTTGTACATCGATACATACGAGTATGATTAATATTTGTATAATAATATTTATTATTTATAAGCCTCTAATTATTAAAATTTAATACATAATTTCATACTCATTTAAGAGACCATTCCTTTTTTTACTTATCTTTGATAATCAATATAGAAATAAACATAATAAATAAATAAACTATACAAATTTTGATATCTTGAAATTTGTTTTCTTTAAAAGTGTATTTTGATATTCTTTGTTGTTTAACAAAAAAGTAAAATGTTTCAATATATAATTTGTTGATTTAATCATCTTACAAAATGTTTATTGAATATAACAACGGCGGCGCAACTAACGAGAATACGTACATAATAACATCGAACTTTCAATATAAAAGCTCGTTTTAACAACAAGTCAAACTTTACAAAAAATGAGAAATACACGATTAATTATAACTATATGCTTTTAATTAAAAGTTCCACTCGTGTAGTTTGTCGAACTTCGCTCGATATGAAACCAAGTAAATGAAATTTTCACAAAAAGGAAAAACTCACATCGACAACATCCAACAATAAGATCAATATAAATATAAATTTCATATGAATTTTCAAATCCATCTAAACTAATGCAATTCCACGACACAATTGCAAGTGCTTCCCAAATTATATTACTTCGCAACAAATTAAAAACATACGCGTAACGACCCACCGCCGGAATGGCCAACTTTTCGTACATTATACACACGCACATGAGTTTCAAACATTGTTACGCCGAAACTTTCTCATATTTGCGAGCCTAATATATGTATGTATTATATGACGCGAAGGCTCCATTATTCGCGGGGGCTGTTTAAAATTCGACTCCTTCTTTCGGAAAGTAACGGCTTTTTTATTCGGAGAAACGTATAGAGTACGTGTAAGGAATTATCGTGCGTTTCTCTATAGTAAATTAAGCTTAATATCGCCTTCAGGACTTTAACTTTTATTACGGCGCAAACAGGTCGGGGAATTAATCCCGACCGGGATTATTGCGAATCCGAGGATAATCCCGCTCGCACGGTCATCGCCAGAATTTCATGACATTCGCATATAGAATGCTTGACGAATCCGATTCATAGTTTTTTTATTAGTATTGAAGTCAAATAAAGAGACAAAAATATATTTTTTTGTTATCACAATAAATTTTTATATATATTTTTATTATTAAAACCATAAAAAAAATCATTTAATCAGTAAGTTTTCCCGCTAACTTTACGATATTTTCAATATTGAACCTCTTTGAAACCGGGTAAGTATTTAATAAATTTATAATATGAAGTTTCGTTTTCATCGTATGAGAGTGCCACGTAATATTATCTTTTTATTTTATTTTAAATAAGTTTTTTTTCGACGTGTCATAATGTTAATATAGTAAAATTTCCATATTTTCGTATCTGTTTATTGGCAGTAAAAATATTATAAAAATATATTTTTTTCATAAGATATAAGATAGTTCAAAGGGTTCGTTATAAAGAATCTTGCCCTTCTTAAAAGGTCAAAAATATTAGTCCATAAAATATTATGCCACTATTTGTTACTTTTATCTAAAGAAAATTGGAGAAGATTTATTAAACAGCTTAAAAGAGAGACTCAATTTATATTAATTTCTAAGACATTTTTTTAAAAATATATTTCACTTAATATTCATCAAAAATTTTATTATATTATATTAAAACATATTCGATGTAAAATTATGGATTTCAAATTTGTAAAATAATAAAATAAAATAAAATACACTCTACGACGGGATTGGTTTGTTATATTGATTTTTTATGAAAGTCAGAGATTCGCGCTTTTTTAAAATTGAAAATATACAATTTTACATGCATCCAATTATCAAAATTATATCTAAAGTAAAATATAAGCAAAAACACACCGAACCTTAGTCAAAATGGCACGTTCGTGATTTACCCTCAACCGTAATAACCCCGCACCCATAAAGACAGTCACGGCTCGCGTTTCAGTCGCGCACTTGTTAAAATTACAACCCAAACCGACCGAGATGAAAAACGGTTATAACCTGCACGCAAATATACGTGTATATATAATATATACACTCGTATATCCTCTGTATATTTTGTGCGCTCCAAACTTTGCCACTTCGCCGGCCGAAGGCAGTTTCGCGCCTGAAACACGGCCGTAAAAACAGCGTCTTTATTAAAACGGTTAAAATTACAGACAATTCGGAATAGAGACGAAAAAGGTGTTCGAAGTTGTGTAAATCTGAGATGTTGTGGAAAAATGTGATAGTTTTCAGGTTTTTTGGTGATTTTTTAATTGATCGTGAATATTGAGAATCTTTTGTTTTTATGTGTTGATGGATTTCGATGTGTAATTGGATATATTTTTTTCATGTAAAGGCTCCATGGGAGAAAGATATTAAAAAAAAACTTGGCATGAGTAAAAAAGTTGGGAAATGTTGCTTCGACGTCTTAGATATGAGATGAATTATGTCACACGTGTAGCTCGTAAATTTTTTTACAAGTAAATATAAAAAATGTTTCGAGAGTTTCAAATTTTCATTTTGTATGGGTTCATTATATAATTTTGAAAATATTAATGTTTCTTATTCAAATATTACGTTGCAATGAGTATTTTAAAATGAATGCATGTGAAAAATATTTGTTGAACGGTTAAAACTTTCATATGAAAATTTATATAAATTATTCTGGAAACAATGTTGAATACACATTTCAAATTATTAAAACGAGTCAGCGGAAATAAAGAATTACGTACAAAAATACGATTTTAATAGCAAAAACTTAAACAAACATCCGTATTCATAATTCCAAATAATATTTAAGCCTCATTGAAGTCCAATTTCAAAATGAATATAATCAAATCACTCAATCCAATCACAAATTTAAATCAACCATTTATTATTTTCGAAACACAAAATATCCCTATTCAATATTCGACGGAAACATTTCCCACCACAATTCCCGAAACCGATAACAAAGGCAAGTCTCCATAAAGCAATATGTTTCGATCTATTTTTTTCACCTGATAATTTTGAGCACATATATGAAAACATACCAAAACTTATGGTTGTGATCAAACACACACACACATTTTTTATAATAAATTAATAATATTCGCATTCTTATTCATGTTATAACTGACCATGGAACCTAGCTTTTTCAGCGACAAGGAAAATTCACCGAAACGTGACGTAATCAATCTCACATATTTTCTTTAAAAAATATACATGTATCAATATTCATATTGTTGTTGCCTCACCTTAATAATGGAAGTGACAATTTGAGCACATATGATTAAAAAATCATCAAAACGTGTCATTATAATCAATCCCACACATTTTCTTCAGCAAACACATAATATTCGCACTACCATCGCTCACTATGGGGCCTTGCCCTTGCATAAACTCAAACATCGAGCGCTATTATTGATTTTCAAACACACGCCAGAAACAAACGAACGCTTTCACTAGGCAAACTAAACGAAAGACACCGACGACTTCTTTGATCACAGCCCCTCAAACGTACGCTCCCGAAATATATAATAATACGAACTGGGCTCTTTTGACGTAGCAAAACTTCGATACAGCCTCCGCCATTGTGCTCGCGACGTTTTGATATAGTCGAACTTGATTTATGGGCTCTTTAATGTAAACCGCTCGCGCTTTGCACGTCGACGGCGCACGCCAAACATTCGGAACGGGTGTATCGAGCTTTTTCGTATATTATGCTTTGCACACGTGTCTAATGTGTATGTGATTTTTTTTTGGAAACAAGGTGTTTTTTTTCAAGATTTTATTATTAACTTGACTTGTGCGAGGTTTGTATGGTTGTATGTTCGCTCGAATCGATCTACCTCGTTCTCAAATTTTACACCTCCGATCGATTTTAAAATTCGTAAACTGACTATTACGCAATTATACAATATAAAATCATCTCCGGAATGAGGTTGGAGGAATTAAATCGTTGAATTTCGATTTAAAAAAGTGACGTCTTCGAATGTCACCGCGAAACTTTTGCCTTTCAGGGAGTACACTATATCCTCTGATCGAAAAATTCGAAGTCAACGCATAAGTATTAGGTTATTCATATTATTTTTTGTTAAAATTTTCATAATTTATTTTATGATGAACATGTAATGTTGCGGTGCTCCTAGGTTTACGTCTGATGCGGATTTTTTTTCTTTGTTGGGTTAGGTTAGAACAGCGACGGATCCAGGAATTTTTCACAGGGGGGGGCGATTTTTCAGAATTATTTTTATTTGTTAAATTTTAAAGATTTTTTTCGTTAAATACAAAATCTTTATAAATCTATAACAGTGATTCATAAACTTTTTGCTTAATATACCTAATTTTCTTATTTCGAAATAATTCGTGGGCCTCAATGAAAAATAAAAAAAACCGATTGGTTTCAAATTAATCATTTGAATATTTTATAATTATTATTATTTGCTTATTATAAAAATAAAGTTTTCCAATAATCTTAAACATATAAAGATGTGTTTAAGATTATAGGAAAAATTGTAATAAACGGCAAGTTGGGTTAGGTTGGCTGAGAAATTAGCAAAAATATTTCTAATACTTGGGTTAGGTTTACGCGAGTATATTCATCTTGCGACGACAGGATGGGTTACGTTTAGTGAGAAATTCGCAAAAATATTTCCGATACTTGGGTTAGGTTCACGTGAATTTATTCAACATAAACGACAGGTTGGTTTACGTTTAGTGAGGAATTCGCAAAAATATTTTCAATACTTGGGTTAGGTTCACGTGAATTTATTCAACATAAACGACAGGTTGGGTTAGGTTGGGTGAGATATGCGCAAAAATATTTCGATACAATGTAACCTAACCCATGACTGTCATGGGTTAAGTTTACGCGAATTTTTTCATCCTACAACAGGTTGGTTTCGGTTGGTTGAGAAATTCGCAAAAATATTTTTGATATTTGGGTTAGGTTCACGGTTCACATGTTCGAATGACAGATCAAATTTTTAATAAAAACTTTATTTATTAATCCTTAATTTAAAATATAATTTCTACCGTTATAGAACATTTCTGTCCACCTTTCTATCAAATTTTCGTTAAATTTTTTCTAAAATTATGTTGGTTATGAATTAAAATATTCGGAAAGTCTCCATTTCACCACCTCTGCATTTTTTGAATTTTCATATCTAAATTATTTTGTAATGACCTGAAAATTTGGTAATCTGATGGTGTAAGATCTGGAGAGTAAGTACAGGATAAGCTACTGTATAAATATAGAAGTTTTTTCCATCTTTTTTGGAAAATCAGGGTGGAAATATGAAAATTTTTTTTTGAAAATCCGTTTTTCGTGTCATTTTAGAAAAAATAATGTTTTTATGGTCGATAATCATTTTATAGTCGAAAACGCGTGATTTTAGAATTTTTTTCTTCCATCCGAAGGTGGGGCGGTTGCCCCTACCGCCCCCCCTCTGGATCCATCCCTGGGTTAGACTGGGTTATATTAGGAAAACAAAATCCGCATCAGACTAAAACCTAGCAGTGCCAACGTTGAAAACGTTTAAATTTCAAATAACAAAGGTGTTTGGTTTTGAAAAACATTCATATTTCAATATATTGGTGGCATATGACGCAAAACTGTTTTGCGTCATACGAAAACCAAGCGATTTCTCAACCGATGCACAACTTATTACAAATGTTCGGTTATATAAGAAAATTTCGGATATTTATCAAAATATGGTTTGATAAGAAAGAAACCATGTTTTTGAAAAGAAAAATTGGGGTGAATTTTAACGATATTCATAATTCACAGATGTGCACCATTTTAATTAAGCGAAATATTAATTTTAAGATGGTTTCCGAGTAAGCGGGAACTGTCAAACGACGTTGCCGTCGCGTGGCTTTAATACTACCAAATTCGAGCATAATATTATAGATTCACATTTTTTTAAATAAAAATATGAAATAAACGGAAAATTTTAATATTAAACTTATCTTTATATCACAACAATATAAATAAATCTATTTATAATTGAATCAAAAAATCATCTTTCTTAAATACTCTATTATATTATATAACTCAATAATGATGCATGTAATACATAAAATAACATTTGAGATACTTTCGACGCTCGTGCAAAATAAATACGCGAAGAAAATTGGCGTAGGGAATTTTCTCTTTCGCGGAGGTAAAACCGCGTAAAATACGATATATTAGCCAGGCAGCGAGGACGTAAGACAAATTCTCGCAAATCACACATATATATTATATACATATATCATATAATATATTATATGTTTGTCGTATATTTGCACGAGAAGACTTTCGGCGATTTTAGCTCGCGAAAAAAAGGATTTATGAGATTTCATCGCCGTTTACGCCGGGACATTTTTAAAGGCTTTAAATTTTTTCGCTGTCAACACTCGGTGGAAAAAAAAATCCGCGCTTTTTCTATAATGCTAATTCATTATACTTACACAACTTGGAATATTCTAAAAATACATAAAATGTCGCTTTGGGATTTTACGAAAATTTCCATGAAATCAAAATGGCATACACGTAGCAGAAAAGCTTATCTGCATAAAATAAATTACAGTGAAGATAATAAAAAAAAAATAAAATTCTAAAAATCAAGATATATATACTATATATACATATGTATATATATTTTATGCTACGTTTGTGTAATTGATTCGTCCATGGGCGAAGCAAAGAATCTTGATTTGTCTATGAAATTTAACAACATTTGGCGTCATTTAATGTAGGTGCATCATTTAACATCTTTTGTCAAATATAACAGTTGACGTTTCTTATGACATACTTACAGAAGGCATTCAAATTACTTTGGCTTACCTGAAAGTAAAAATATTTGAAAATTTTGGTAATGTAAATGAAAAAAGGTTTGTCACCACTGTCATAAACCATGTTAACTGTCATATTTGACAGAAGATGTTAAATGATACATCTACACTAAATAGCGCCTATACACCACCAGATGTTGTTAAATTTCATAGAAAAAGCAATATTCTTTGCTTCGTTTATGAACGAAGCAATTACACAAACGTAACGTATATATGTATTATTTAGAAAAAAAATCATTCAGTACATATCTAGTACTTAAATAGAAGTATAATGTCCTCAAAAGACACTTTAAAAATATACATCAAATACATTACATTCGAGCTGAGAATTTCGATCAAAATCAATATTATCGTATTAGAAAACACACAGTGAGAGAAACTGATCGAATATTATGTATTTTAACACTGACAATCTATGCAAATATTTAAAAAAGAAATTTCGGTCGGATGTCGAAGCGAAAGTTAGTTCGTCTAGATTTTCTAGGCGTAGTACAAGCAAAGGAGAAAGTTCATCGGGAAAATCTTTCAGAGGTGTTTTCCTCTCCGCTTTCCGAAACAAGCCGAACGGAAAAGTTTATTTCTCGCGGAACGAGTCAACAATATTACGAGTTTTCTTATCGGAGGCTCTCACTGCTAAAATTTGAAACTCGATAGTGATCTTGAGACAATTTATTCGCGCTCGCTTGAACAAATTCTCGGCCGCTGGCAAATTTACCTTTATACAATAATCCCGACATATATATTTTATTCTGCGAAAATTGTTTTCCCACTAAAATTACAGAATTCATTGCTTCGTTTTATTTGAAACTATGTTTTGTTTCGTTTTATTCGGGATTAATATGGAAGAAAAAAATATACCCATTGGTCATCGAAAAACAAAATATTTTAAATTTAAATATGAAAATAAATGTAACAGTCGGAACGAAATATTATTATATTTCGTGCGTTCGAATATCATTGATGAAAATAAAATAGCTGAAATACAATTGAGCTATAAAATTTTTGACAATCTGAATATTTTTAAATTCATAAAATACGAAATTCAAATAACTCATAGTCAGCAATTTTTTTTTATAACAATTTTTTTAACCGCAATAAAATATTTGATGATGATAACAAGTGATGCAATCTATTCTAAAATTATATGGCAAGAGATAATTTTGAATATTTCAACTCCCAAGAGTAAAAAATATTTTATTTTCAAAATTGTATCAGAAAACTTTAGCTTCTTAATAGCTTAAAATTTTCTTACTGATCACAATAGTTAAGTAATAAATTATGTAGTTAGTAGTGTTAGTACATAGTCATGTGATCTAAGATC
Source organism: Hydropsyche tenuis (assembly GCA_009617725.1). Lineage (NCBI taxonomy): Eukaryota > Metazoa > Arthropoda > Insecta > Trichoptera > Hydropsychidae > Hydropsyche > Hydropsyche tenuis. Next base: position 324,136 of record VTON01000057.1, on the reverse strand, counting down.
ATTTAGCAAAAAATTATTTTTTAATATTCAACAAACTCAACAAAAGGTACTATTTTCACTACATGATAAACACACAAACATTCAATAGCACATGAAAAAATTCTTGCATACGATAATGATTTTCACAGAATATTTCAAACCACACATACGATAATTTCCTTCAAAATACCTTCCCACACTATAATAACAAATTACCAAAATATTTCCGACACTAAAAATGCAGTGAAAACGTAATCACAACAGCTCATGTGGAATACCACACGTGCTTGAAAAAGGTATACGACCGAAGCACAAAGCGCACGAAGCTATTCCGTTTTGACACATCACGTGCGAAATTATGCGCATCGCACTACGAAATTTCGCTTCGTACAAAGCCACTCTGTTTACTCACTTTATATATTGTGTATATGTATATGAAAAGTGTAAACGTTTGATGTTTCATCAACGCCGAATAGTGCATGTGTTTGACTGTTTAGTTAGTGTTTATACACTAACTAAACAGGGGGAAATGAATTTCCTCGGAGATGCATGTTTGTATAGTAAAATGTGTTTGTTTTTTAATATGTGGAAATTAAGGGATGGAATGTTTATGGTTTTTTTATTAAAATTGGTGTGCGTTTAAGATAAAATATTCCGATTGATATATAATATAATAGTTTTTGGTTGCAAAATGTGGATGTGGAATGAGAAAATGTTATGAAAATTTAAATTTGTAAAGATATAATAGAAATAATAATAATGAGTGGTATGAAAGAGGAAAATATGAGAAAAAAATGACTATAGTGACGACCGTAATAAACAGAATGAAGAAATTGAATTATTAATAGATATACATAGCTGACCATATAGCAAAACATGTATGTATGTTAAATCTTACAATTAGATGGACTATCAAAACGCTAAAATAGTATTTGAAAAACAAAAATAAAAGTGGAAATGACCAAATAAATGAAATTAAAAATATATGTATCCCCCGATTTACGCGATTCCTGGTTTACGCGATTTCACTTTAACGTGGTCAAACAAATATTTTTTATTTATTTATTTATTAATTAATTAATTAATTACGATATTGTATAATTACATCTATTTAATTAAATAAATATTATTTGGTAAGATAAAAATAACCCGACCGCTACTTTTATCTTACAAAATAATTTTGGATTGCTTACAAAAAGAAGAAAAAGTGTCATCTGTCGCTAAAACGCATGAGATGAGATTTTATTAAGTTTTTTATTTAATTTAATTATATTTTTAATCTTATTTTAATTTAACTTTATTTTTAGTTAGAATTTTTTTACGCAATTTCCTGAACCAATCTTCCTATTTAGTATAGACTTCATGTCTCGTTTTTTCCCCTGGAACCTATCTCATTTTTAAACCTTTTTATTTTTGTATGGGTACATACACTTTTTTTACGCGATTTCAATCATCAACATCAATCGACACCATAAATGGTCAAAATTTTAATATAACTACAAACCAACACCTCAAAAACATCCACCGGATCTCATACGAAAAACCACCCTCTTCTCCCACATCCACCCTACTCTCCATAACACCAAAATCCAAAACTCTCCAAGACCGTTGCACTCCACAATGCACGTACTACATAAACACGTACACGCCACGTAATAACCAAACGTCGGTTTCGTCGTCCCGCGGGACTCCATCGTCCCGGACACATGCCCTTCTCGTATGAGGATAATTTACGCGTTTTGACACTTAATTTCGCGGTATGCTAATCGGAATGAGTCCTCTGGGATGCCATTGTTTGAGCGACAACGAGAAGCAAAACTATTATACTTGCAAGTCTCGTTTACGGTCGGGAGAAGTCGTTCGAATTGTGGTAAGGCTTTGTTTCGAGGAAAAGCGCAATAAGTGTTTCTACGCTGTTTCAGCGGGTTCAATTCGGAGAAAATTGCAGTTTGAATGTAATGTAGAGAATTGCATTAGAGTTTCTGTGTTTCGGAATTTGAATTTTAATGGGTTTAATGTTACGTTGATAATGGATATGTTTTATACTTTGTTTTTGATTATTATTTCAGATTTTTAATAAATTTTTCTCACCAAATGCATTGGTTTTAAAATATCATTAAAGTTAAGTTAAATAAGGTGCATTTAGATGATATACATAGATATCGATGATTAACGAAACTTTCAATGATTTATTGAAAAAGTTTTGACATTATATTGTCCATAGACATGATTGAAAAACTATGAATTTCAATTTAAAAAAAAACTCATATCTAAATCACATAAAAGATTTATATATCGTAAAAATTATCAAATACGGAATATCACTGAAAATACAAAATAAAATCTGAGTTCCATTTGGGTCCGTTTTCACAGTCACGTCTGACAGTTTCAGATGACAACGCATTATTTTGTATTTGCAAACGCTTCGAAAAACCCACGTTCTTTTTTTCACTTCCTTATATTTTTTTGCGTGTGCCATCGACCTTCGGCCACTTCTACATCCACAACTTCTCCGTTCTTCTTCCTGGAAATTTTGATTTGCCCGGAAGGGATGAGAGGAAAGCTCGCCGAGCGAACTAACAAAGATGGTAAACATTACCAATACGCTGTGTACACTCTAATGAAAAATCCATAGAATATTAATATAACAAACAAAGCTCGTAGTTATTACCGCATATACGAAAATTACACACAAACCCGATATCGCATTACATCGCGCTTCTGCGACGATTCTTTGCGTCGATAATTCAAACGCGAACAAATACTCGAAATGCCTGCGTGGCAAACACTCGAGAATTTCCCGGGAAATTACATAGTTCTATATAATAATATAAGGTCGGGAGGATCGTGTGGGCGTTTTGGCGCCTTACAAACGACGAAATTCACCCTTCGGTCACACCGAAGTATTGATTGTTATCGCCGGAGAACTAATTATTCGAGACATAAAGCCGATTCGAATACGTACTTAATCTCGAGTATCAAATATACGAAGACCAAACGATTGTATACTAATACAGGTGTTTGCTATTTGAGAATTCGGCGGTCGGAGTCTATGAATTAATTAAGGCCTGAGTGTACCAGCAAATTTTGATATTGGATTTGCATATTGAAAATATGATGAAACAACCAATATTAAATTCATCGGAGAGTGCATAAATTTACAAATTCTGAATTAAAAAAATAAATCGCAATATTAGCCGTTATGAAGTTATAATTAAAAGAAGTGTATCTCCATTTTTATATGGTTTTGCATTTTTTTAAATTTAAAAATACTTGTAATGATTTTTTTTATTTTATGAGGTTCTAAACATATCAAATTTAAAATTAGTAATTTAAATTTTTGATAAAGTATAACTGAAACATTATTTTTGGAATTGAAAATTGATTATACCACTTTCGTTTATAATTAAACTTGAAAAACGTTATGTGCCATTATACGTACATAAAAGTGGCGTAATCGCAAATTTTGAAAAAAAAAGTTCAACTTAAAAAGTTAACATGGATGCCCTCTTTGTATAGTATGTTTACAATAAACAAAGTCAACACAGTATAATATCCGCATGAAATTAACGAAAGATAAACACTGCAAAATATCAAATTATTACTTGCATTTGATGATTTGTATACAGATTTACAGATACAATATTATTTTAGATCTTTCGTTCTTTCACAAAGATATTATACTACATCAATAAAAAGAGGATGTTAATTTAAATCTAGACTTAATTCATTTTTTTCACAATCACACAATACTAAACGAAAAATTTAACGATTCCGCACCGAAAACATTTCCGACATAAATAATTTTCATTTTCAATAAAAAGGGACAATTTCACTCCACATCGCTAATGCGATGATTTCGATTCTAATTTCACATCGCCGCAATATAAATGGCGAACGAAATTTTCCGCGGTCTTCCCGGTGTCGCCCTTCAATCCGCTTCGTTAGTGTTTTCGACGCTTCGACGACCCCAGTATCAAGATGAAATTTTAAAATATGAACCGGAACGTTTTTTCTGAGCAGAAAAGAAAGATTTTTTCCACCATTCCCGGAGGTGGTGTCTTTCCATTTCGCTATCTCGGTTAATATGCGGCGCGAAGGCTCCTTAAGTATAAGTAATGACGGGCGCAAATTTCGATGCCGCAGTAAGAAAGAGGCCCTAATGGGATTTTGGGTACGCGAGATTCGATGTAATTGGATTTCGAATATGTATTATTAATATACTGATGGAAAAATGACACTGTTTAAGAAATTTCAATTTTTGCTTCATATTCTTTTAATGTAATTATGTGAAGAAAACGGGAAAATTGGTGTATGGGGAAGGTATTTGAAAGTTACTACAGCTCCAAATTCAACATTATACGGATCAAATTTGACGTTTTTTAGACTTTTAAACTATAAATTATATATTTTACAAATCAAATTCGATCTTCGAAAAGTATTATTGAAATCATAGTAATCGAGGAAATACAATCTATTTTTCAATTTGATTTTGATAATCTCAATTGGTAATTTTTACATACATACATAATGAACTAATTAAATTTTTAAATAAATCGATCTGAAAAAAGGTACCATGAATATGTGTCTAACATTTCTTTTATGTTTTTTATGAAATTATAAAAAAAATAATGAAAAAAGAAGAAAATAAATTTGCAATGACTGAATTTGATTTGTATATAAAAGGTTGAATTTGGAGTGTAAAAATTTTATTATATTTTCGTTCAAAAAAAACAGGAAAAAATCACAAATAAAAAATAAGAGGATATAAAATAATTTTCGTGCATTTTACTATTTCAATTAAACTTTCATTCTCGTCTAAACTAAACTTTCTAAAACGTCTAAACTTTCATTTTCATTGTCATTTACTGCAAAAATCTATCATTGCATTTTAAAAATCATATTGATTTACATCGATCAATCTTTAAAAAAAATGCGCCGCTTCAGCGTTTTTTTCTTTAGATAAATAATTACACACTAATTCTTCATTTGAAAATGATGCATGAACTAGAAAAATAATATAACGATAATCCAATAGCTTTTTCAGTCAAAAAATACAATAAATAACCCATCTTCGACATTCAAATTCTAACACAATTCCGAACATTCCATATATTCACTTCCATCCAACCCAACATAGATTATACTTTTCCAATCAATAACACACAACCACAAATTCCAACCGATGATTTACGAGTCCACTTTTCCTACACCCCACAAACCACAAAAGTTCCTTCGAATAATTCCCAACACAATCGCGAACAAGTCGCCCTTCGATCGCTTGCAGAATTGAATTTTTTCCCTCCTCAATCCTCCATTATTGCGGCTTGTACATTTTATACGCGCAAATAAATAATAAAATCCGACGCTGAAGCAAAGCCCGGGTGCGGTCTCGTTGTATCGAAATGAAAAATGACCATCAAAGTATTGTCGAACAACAACACAATCGTATTGTTATGCGTCATAAAGGGAGAACGGGTGAGGCTTTGCCGCTGTATTTTTACAGTTGCCGCTTTTTTTTTACGATGATGTCGAGGAAAAAAGTGGTGGGAATCGGGCGTTGGAACAAACAAAAGTTTGTTGTTCGAAAAATCGATGTTTATGATATGGATATGGTTGAGGAATAATAGAAGGATGGATTCGTTAATAGGCGGTGAATCATTTGGGGAGGTTTTTTGAATGGTATCGTTAGCTGATCTTTTTTATATGTTATTTTTTTGTGTCCATAACATCTGAACAAAATGATTCATGAGTAAATCTAATAATAAATTATTATAGAAACCATAAACGTCATTCAGAATTAATAAATATTAATTAAAGATTTACATATCAACTTTCATAAATAACTATCGTTCAATAATTTGAAATACAGCGTAAAAAATCACTTGTGACGGATGATCAAACAAAACAACTAGTGATCGTTTTTATACTTGATGACTCAATTATAACTAGAAATGTATTGATCTCGTTCTAATATTTGATCGATTGAAAAGCGTATAATTAAACTTTTCATTTCAAATTGTAATTGATTGAAATAAAATAAAAATTTATTTATGGGGAAACTTGAGTAATTCCGTAATATCGAGCGTTTTTATGTAATTATTTTGTGTTCTAATATAAAATAATTTAAAAATGTTGACTATATCATAAAACATCTGCATTCCTTATCATAGAATTATTATTTAGATGTGCATCTTATCAATTTTGTGTGAAATCTCCTCAAATGATCAAATCTAATTTCGTGATACTACGGTCAATCAAATTCTTAAGGCTATAGTATTTATCCCTGTAGATATTTCAATAGGAAAAAGCTATGAAATTTTACATATGCCTTTATATTATATTTATTGGTAGTAAAAATATTTTCATGTAGATCAAAAGCCTTGCTTTACTCATCTGAATCACGCGTGTACTCCGCACGATGAAAAAACAAAAACTGTCTTAAAAAATGTCTATACTAGTATCGCACATCATTAAATTACGTCAAAACGAATTTGTAAATCTACTGGCAAGTTTCTAATAGGTATAATTTTCAAAAATACGTATTATTTTAAAAAAAAAATTCAACTTTATCCGAACTTCCGCGGAATTACCTAAGTTCCCCTTATATTTCTTTTGTTTTGAAACGATCATAGACTCCCACTTAACTTTCACAACTTGACGTATATTCAACTGGAACTACTATTTAATGTAATTTTAAACGAGTTTAGCTGCATCTATTATCATCGACATCATTAATACAAGTGTTTCCCGAGGCCAGTCGAGTTTCGCCATCGAGAGACGATACACACTGCCAATAGACAAGTTTAACAAAACAAAAACCGTTATTCCGTTTTGATTTTGACTTTGAAATCTTCACAAAAAATATAAATAATTATGTGCCTGTGTTAAATATATAATCTATTTTTTTTAAACTGGATATGTTTAAATTCGGCATTATGAAGACAGGTTTGTGTACAGAGTGATTTTTTTTTTGATTATTTTTCGATATAATTTAATATGTAAATCATTCAAGAATTTTGTGAGTCAGTGAAACATAATGGTAAATAATTAACGTGTTCATTAAAAAAAATCCGTTATTTAGATTGTACTCGGGTAATTGACCGTTTTGTAAACAATGATAAAATTACCGGATTTTCTATGTATGGAAGACGTTAAATGTTTGAAATGTGACACAAATTTTACAAAAAAAATATTTTTATAAAATAATTTCATATATAAATACAGTTTGGAATATTTAGTGAAATAAAAAGTACGTTTTATTTAATTTTAGCAGTTTATTCGGCAATTTTGTTGAGTTTTATAATTGGAAATGCTCAAATGAGTGATGTTGTCGTGAAAGAACAAATACCTCAGAAAGAATCAAACAAAGAAGATTTGAACAAACAAATAGATGGAATCTATCAATTTTCAATTCAATTATTACGGGTAATTTTTATTTAAATTCGGAAACGTTAAAATATAATTTAAAAATAATGTTTTTATTTCTAGGAAACAATGCAAGCTACTGGTGAAAAAAATTTAATTATCAGTCCATTATCGTTATGGACTTTGATAAGTTTAATGTCAGAAGGAGCTAGCGGCGATACTTTGTCTGAAATGACTAAAACATTGAAACATTTAGATAAAAATGCAACTAGAAATGCATATAAACTTATAGATTCAGCTATTTCAGAAAAAAATAAATTAGTACAATTAGAAACCAACAATAACATCTTCATGGCAAAAGAAATACAGGTTATTATATTGCCGTTACTTTTATCTAATACAAATTTAATAATTTAAGAGTCATACATGTTTATCAAATTTTTAATTTAATTCTATATACGCAGCCTACGGAAGATTATCTTAATTTAGCGAAAACCTTTTACAAAACCAACATTTCTTTTGTCGACTTCGCAAACGAATCCACGATAAGTCAGATGAACCAGATAATCGAAACGGCCACTCATGGGAAATTCAAAGATACATTTAAAAACAGTGCGTTACAATTCTAATTGTAAGTGAAATTTATATTCATCATAATAAGATTAAAAAAATATTTCGTCTTTTAGCTGATCGTGGAAAAGATGTTCTTGCAATATTATCAAATACGATATATTTCAAAGGAAAGTGGACGATGCCTTTCAATAAAAATAAGACTAGGGAAATGCCGTTTTTGGATAATGACGGGAAAGAAATAGGAAAAGTCAATATGATGTTTAATCTTGCACCTTATTCGAATTTATATTTTCGAGATTTAGAAAGTCAAATTGTCGAATTACCATATGGAGAGGTGGGTTTAAAAAAATACCTAAAAATACTGGTGGGTTTAGTAAATACTCAAACATTAAAATAATATGGTTGTTTTTTTTCAGCCTAACTGTAATGATTTTTATGATATTTTGCCTGAATGTAATGAAGAAAAGAAACAAGACAATGTAAATGTATTCGTAATTTGAAGTAGATATAAGATGATTTTTATGAATGTCATTTTTTTTATATAGAAACCGAAATATTCTATGTTTGTCGTTGTACCAAATGCCAAAGTAACTTTAGATGTGGTTTTGAAAAAATTAAGCGAAACATCAATAAGGACTATCTACGATCGTATGGATAAGGATCCTTTGAAAAATGAGGTGTCGTTGGATTTTAGTATTCCTCGTTTTTTGATGAAATCTGTTACTTCGATGAAAGATATTTTGATAAAAGTAAAATAAAAAATATTATTTGCACTTATTATTATATTTTCTATGTTTATGTAAAAAAAAACTTTTCAGATGGGAATAAAAACAGCGTTTGATTCAACTCACGCCAATTTCAGTATTATTTCTCAAAAGAAAAACTTGTTTTTGAACAAAGTTTATCATAAAGCATTAATTGAAGTCAGTGAAGAAGGCACTGAAGCTTCGGCAGTTTCCAGTAAGAATTTTTTTTTAATATTTTCGTTAAATTTTCTAGAACGTTTTTCAATCCAAAATTAATTTCAGGTGCAACTTTGAATGATCGCATGACACCACCAGATATTTCATTAAACAGACCATTCATATACACGATTGTTGAAACTACTACCAATGCAATATTATTTATTGGGACATACGGAAAACCTTCATTATATTAAGTACAAATACATCCATAATATATTTATTTATAAAGTAATCAAAATCAATTATATATTTTATTTTTATATAAAAAAATTAATAAAACTGTTTGATAATTATGAATATAATAATATGATATATGTATGTATATTTTGTAATGAAAGTTCAAATTGAATATTGTTTGGTTACATTTATCTGCAATTTTAGTGAAAATGTTAAATATTATTTTTATATTAGATGAATAAAATTATCAACTTAAAATGTGATTGTACATAAATATTTACCGATTTGACGCTTCTATCGAAACATGCAATACATATATATGTGCATATACTTCAAACATTTTGAAAATATTATACATACCGAAAAATATTCAAAAAAGAATTTTTCGAATAGGAAATTCCGCGAAAACTCGTTCGAATTTTCCACAAACGACCAAGCGGCACGTAGTGACTTTTCTTTGTTTAGTTTTATGCACTAGTGCATTTTTCCGCATGACGCGATAATGCGCACATACATTCAATATATGCACATATACGCCACGTACACATTTTGAAAATGGACCATGTACGAGGAACATCTGCGGAAAATCCACCGCGTCGCAACAACGTAACAACGCAAGTGCAAAGTTCAACGTTTTTCCGCGCCCAACTTGCAAAATGTACGGAGCATATTCGCATTAAATATTTATGGTATGAAATAACTTTAGTGTTCGCATTCTCTCGGAAGATATGCATAAAACTTGGATGTAAGTGCTTCCGGGATGAATTTTGCGAAAATTTATATGTTATACCGTTGAAATATGTTGTATAAAGGTGTTTTAGGTTCCGTTAAACGATCCGAGTCGTTAATACAAAGTGCAATGAATGACTTCTTCGATGCAATCTCAATCGTTAATCAAACACAGAAGAATCTACTTTACAATGTGTTTAATCGAGCGTGAATAATGCCAAAGTTTGCTGGACTGACACAAAAGGTTTTCAAGCATCGAATTTTATGAAAGGAATTCATTTCTTTTACAAATTCAAAAAAATACTTTTCAGAAATATTCATTTCGATAAAAATACTAAAATTATTTTACCCAATCTTATATTATAATTTTAGCCAGAGAGAAACCATCTAAATTTCAATTCGGTATAAAATTATTAATCTGTCTATTTCGTTGCGGTCCGAAATTATTCCAAGAATACCGAGCAATCAATAAAAGGATACGTTACAGAGAAATTTCGTTATCGACCCCAAAAACGCTTCTCCGTTTTTAATTGCGTTTTCTTCAACAGTAAATTATTTGCCAAAAATCAAAGAGATGTTCCATTAGCCCATATTTATTTATTCATCAATCTTGAACGTTTGATGGCGCCGAAACCGAAGAGATTCTTAGAACATCGCCATTAGTTAAATAGACAAAAGCTTTCTGCGAATTTTTGTGTTCGTAGATAAAAAAAAGTTTGATCAAGCTATCGTTTAGTTTTTTATATACATTTGTAATTAATATGATACGTTCAGCATAAATTAGAATTTGATTCTTTAGTTTTATGAGAACAATATAATATAATATTTTCAAGATAGTGAAAAAATCTTTTGTAATATTAAGTTTAGACAAAAGGATATTATGTATAAGAAAGTTATACATAAAAATATTTCCTTGTTACTTAATCGAAAAAATAATACAAAAGAACACAAAAAATGAATGATTCATTTTAAACGATGTTACCGCAAATTCCGTCACCCTTTCAACAAACACCGGGAATATTACATTAGTAAGCGTAAAAGAGCCTTTGTTGAACTATGAACGCTAAATAAATTTACATTACAATTCAAAGAAAATTCTCTGCAGAGAGAAAAAGAGCTTAATTTGTACATATTTCGTTCTTCTAACAAATAAAGTTCATTTGCCCGAAGAACTTCGCCTCGGACCGTTCATTCATTCCCGTCAGCCAGGTATCGCAATTCTAAAGCCTTTTAGCCCCTTTCATCCAGCGAAACGTTAAAGTGTATCTAAAAGATGGCTAATTGATAAAAATAATTCAATATTTCAGCGCGGTGTATACTCGAAAATAGTTTTTACGAGCGTCGCCGAATAATAAAAGCGGTCGTAAAATCGGGCGTCGTAAAAAGCATCGTCGAGTGAACTTCGGTACCTTATCTGTTTTTAATTAACGGAAAAAGTGTCTTTGTTGGGATCGAGAAAACAAATTAAAACACGAATATAATAATTAAAATTTGATGTAAACGCTCCAATGAACCATTAGTATGGACATAATACCGAATTAAACAAATTTATATCTCAATTACTGGAAATATTTAGGCCGTAAAAAATAATTCGTATAATCTTTGAGCGGGAGGAAAAAACGTGCCCAAGCCGAGTATTATCACCAAATTTACGTCTTTTTGTCCATAATATACTTGTGTGTACGTACGGCCTGCCCTTTATGCGAAAGATATATATTTCTCGCTGACAGTAATAAAACCAAAGAGATAAAATATAAAGAGGTGCTGGGTACATGGTGTGAGTATGCGTTCGCCATTGTTTCGCCGCCATTTCGAGTCTTATCCATTATTGCGCGAAAGAGAAAAACGCTTGCGCGATTACCTATGCTTAATTATAGTATAAATCTACTCGATTTTACATTCGAGAAGTTTAATTACAACATTTATTATTTGGTCTGATTGCTCGTTTCTCAATTAAGTTTATAATATGTTTTATTTGGATGCGTTATATAATATATAAAATTTTGTATAGTTATTTGAAAATTTATGATATAAAAACCCTTGTTTCATATGTTGTATATATGTATGTCAGAGCGTTTATCGTCATTAATACATACATATGTACATTATCTAGAGATTGTATACGCGCGCTTCAAGTTTTAGAGAAGGCGCACGATATGAGATTCCGCATACGCTATCTCTAGCGATAGAATATATTAACGAGAGAATACATCGATTCGCTGACATCGATTAGACAAACCGTAAAATAAGCGATTTTATAGTTGAGTTAGTTTCGTTATTGACAGTTGGCAACACATAAGACGCCAACTGACGTCTGTAAGACGTTCGGTATTTTATAATATAGCTATCATCTGTACGAAGAAATACTTATTGTGTTAATATTATTATTATGTTTATTATTTATTACGCTCAATTCTCTGTATTTAAATATCTTAACAATAAAAATAACTTTTTTATTTCGTTACATATTGTGAAAGTAATATATAATATGAGAACTGCATTCTATAATACAAAGCGTGTATGGGTACTATGTGTTACCAACCGTTTTCCGTTCCCGCAGTGATACTTATTTGTCACAATTTATAATACGTAAACCAAAAACAAATTAGTGTAAATTGGATATTTTGGGTTTCTCGTATTTCCCTAAAATAAAATATACCCTACCATATTCCCTACTTGCGATTTATTTATTTAGTTAGCACGTTATCTACGTCGGAATAGATGACTCATACATTTAGTAAATTACACATGTTCAGTCATCCACACATCAAACCATCACCTTCATCAGATCGCACACGAAATTTTGAGAGCCACCATTAAACTCCAGCCTTAGATCGGACACAATCAACCTAACAGAACTAAAACACACTAAACCAACATCCAGAAAGGTATTAGCAGAATACGCAAAGTTAAAAGCGACCGTACAGCGCAAAGTAGCCCCCAGAGCGACCAGCACGAATCTCCGCATTGTGAAACTCGAAAATTGATTTAACGAGCTGCAGTACAGCCCTCGGGCAGTAACGGTACGACAGAATTGCATAATGCACGAGCTGGATGCAATTCGAGCAAAGCTTTTCAGAGAAGGCATGACCGCGATCCCACGGGGGCTTTTGCCGCCGCCTGAAAACAGGAAGCGGAGAAACAGCCCCATACTCCCGGTGGCGGTTAACTACCCTCTCTGAAGGCTTTCAGGGGTGCCAGATGGTGTAGCTGGGAAAGCTCTATGCCACCTGCGAGGCTTTGCCGGTGGGTGGTCGGTCACGCAAAGTTGGCGGGACGCACACGATGACTTGAATACTTAAAGCGAGAAGGCTATTGTTGTGTAAAGAACGTCGAAGTTTCCCGAACACTTTTAAAGGTTTGCTGCTTAGTGAAGGTTTTTTTATTGTTTGAGTTTTATTTTGAATCAACGCAACGACAATGCTTTGAAAACCATACTTAAAAACTTTCTATGTACGTGCTTAATTTCAGGAATGAGGACGTTTGGAGTTTTTTTAAGATATGTATTATTTGAGCTTTATAGTAAACGTACATAGATGCAAAATATCATAGTGAAATATGAGTGTGAGAGACAACATAAACATAATTATGTTCACATTACTATGGAGTTTTGACCTAACTTAAATATGTTATTATTTGTAAAATGTTACATAATGAGCTTTTTTTATAATATATTATAATATACCACATTAGCCACGCTTTCCACATGGGAACAGAAAAAAATGTCAATATTTTTGACTGTGATGATTTTTTTCTAATAACCAATTATCAACGGTTACTATAGCTTATTCACTAACTATGTACTTAATATCAATTTATAATTTAAATATAAAATACAAAAGAGATAGTTTTTAAAAAATCGCATTTTTCTATTTTATTATTTTCCTAAAAAAATTTCACTTCTTTTGCTTAGTACTTCAAATTTACAAATTAATCCTGGGTTTTTTTATTTTACAAACACACTTTAAAATTTTCTAAACCAAAATATGTTATCATTTGTTAAATTTTACCAAACACAACCAATTGTAGAGCAAAATAGACAATTTTCCTGATTCGGAATTGTGACAGGAAATAGGTTAAAATTTTCTACTTCCTATAAACTACATGCTAAATTTATATGTCGAAAAATATATATAAATCCAGTAGATTAATTAAATTGTAAAACATAGCAATGTATAATAGAAAAATATTTTTTAATCACTACAAACTCAAACCTTTAAATATTTCGAAATGAACGGACGTGGATTTAGACCGCTTTCATAATTAAGGGCACAAATACGAAAGTGTTTTAACATTCCCTCATGAAACCTCATTATTTTAAAAATAAAATTTCAAATACACTATAATCCTTTATTATAACAATACTACAACCACAAACTGCTAAAAATATCCAAAAAAAAGCATACATTCACACATTTTTTCTCAAACGTCACATTTATTCATTTGAAATGTACCGAAATCTTTTTACATACGCGCACCCACGCACGCATGTCACGTGTGAAATTTCCATATCAGTCGAGCACAGCGATGGCCCGAAAAATTTTTGAATAATTTTATATATCGTCGTCAATTTTTCAGCATTCGCCCTCGCGACATCAAGGGACAAAAGTGTGTGCGGACGCACTTTCGCACTCCGACCTTATTGCGGGCCGCCATTTTCGCGTGCATAAATTACGTAAAAACGTAATGAATCTTGAAAAGGGCGGGCTTCTCAAAAATCCGTGAAATATTTACGGACTATATGCTCTAATGGATTGTTGGAAATTGAAATCGAAAGCTCGAAAGGGTGGTGAATATTTTATTTGTTTATTTGCATGTTAAATGTGTGTGGAGGGTTTTCGTGGAATGCGTAGATAAAAATTGAATTTTGGGATGAATTTCAAAATATTTACTGATTTTAAATATTTATTTTATATGATAAATGTCTTGAATTCTTGTCATTATCATTATATGTATCCTCGAGTATAAGATAAAGCTTTCCCCTTATACCATTAGAAGTTTAGGCAATTTCCTTATCGCTTGTGCACACTATATAGTAACAAGGAAATATGAAATCTCAAGGAGATCGAGTACTGCAAATCATCCTATGAAAGGTGATTAAATCTATCTGCAGATCATGTTAACTGTTGCTTAACTTCGGTAGAAAACTATGTATTATTTTTTATCACTGTAAATTTACAGATTTTCATAAAAAAATGTAAAAGATCAACAGTTTTTCTCATGAAAATAATAATTATCGTAAACAAAGTGATAAAGCTTATATATTATACAAGCGTTTTGTGATTTTGCAATCAACATACCAAATAATTTAATCATTTATATATTCAATTTAAATTGAGCAAAATAGTTCATGAATAAAAAAAATCTAATTAAGCCCAAAAATTTAATAATATTTTCATACTCCACTACCAACACACGATCATACACTACACGATATTTCTCGACCATAAACCCCATTCAGTTATCAAAAACATTTACGAAACCTCATTCGATATCATCCAATTTACCCGAAACATCCGAGAAGAACGAACCCAGAATAATTTATCGGCGGCAACTTCCTCAAAACGAAAAATTGATATTCCGCACCGCTGAACCGCGTCTGAAAAACGCCCGACTTTTTTCATCCGGCGGACACATTATAAGGAAACTGTCAAAAAATAACACCACCCATAAGGCAGGGGAGGATCGATCGGGATTTGCAGGACCTCCATCAAAACCGCCGACCCTTAATCACGCGAATAAACCCTAGAAACGGTCGGTCCATTGGGCGGGCCCAAAGTGGGCCGAAGTGGGGATTTTCATTTGGGCCCGCGACAAAGGCGGGCTTAAGTAAAAAGGTAAACATGTTTGTTCGACATATAGATAAGTGATTGATGAACACTCGACGGGGCCGGATATCGAACTCGTCCGATGGAAATAATGCGGTGGAGAAAATTGTAGTTTTTCTTCGCCGGACTAACAGGTGGTTAATGGTGGTTTTGGTGAGGCTTTTTCTGACGATGTTCGAAGAATAAATTGAATGATTTGTATAGAAAAAGTGGGTAATGTGAATTCAGTGTTCTAATTTGAACGTTTCAATTTCATTGGATACGGTGTCTAGAAAGGGTGAGTGCTATTTTTTTTTATTTTGAGTTTAAACTGCACTCACATTTCCTAGACATCGGTATAAAAAGTTTAATACTTTTGTGCCGTAAATCAACAATTTATTTGTAGTTTTCAAATTTTAGTTAGTTATGATAATGAAAATTTCACTATCGGCTGCATATTGTTCATATAAAAGCACTTTTGAGTACTATTTACTGTCTATTTTTATCTAAAAAAAATAAAAGCACTCAACTTTTTAAATAATCCATTAAAAAAAATGTATTCCACTATCATATGAGAGTTTTCACATACAAGCAAACGTATATTGCATAGAATATTCATCTTACATTAAAATAATATACATAGGTACCTTAAAATCTTTTAAACAATATGTTTAATTTGTTACTGAAAACTATTAATATAATAGTTTTCAGTAACAAATTAAACACTAGTTTAAATTAAACATTATTAAATTAAATATAAAACAAATTGAACATTAGTTTAAAAAACCACTAAAATCATATCGAAATTCATAAAAAATACAAACGCACACAAGATCATCCAAAAAAATATGGAATATTCCATTTATACGTTTGCAATATTTATTTTCTTAGAAGGAGCAGATTCCGCAACCCAATTCATTGTACAAACATTTTCGTGTTACCAAATGTTTGCCGTACCTGACAAACGCACAAGAACCGAACCACACCATTCCATCGACAAGAATATGAGAATCGTGATAAAAACCTATTTAGGTTTATGCGAAAATCCTCCCGGGAAATATTCGCGTATTGCTTTATGGTAATACCGGAAAATTCCGCCCGCGTCTGTCGAGTGATAAATAATTTCGAGTGGGAAAAGTCCGAAAATTTTCCATGAAAAAAAAGAAAATGAATCTTGGGTGAAACCGAGGACGTACAAGAAAATGTTGAAGAAGTATAACGTCCCTCAACAATAGAGAACATAAGGGGAACAGCTGCGAAATTGGAACGTTAAAACGGCGGAAATATTAAAAATGCAATATCTTCGCATTAATTTTATGAAAGTTTTATCAAAAATTCCGTTTCACTACTTGCAAGTGAACGTGGTATGTATATTTTCACGTTGCAAAGTGTTGTAAAGACGCAAATAAAATGAGAATCCTTTGAGACATCGCACGAAAGTTTTACGTTTTTAGCGTGATTAGATGCGAACAAAGTTCTTTTATAACGGTACAAGAACTTAACATGGACGACTTTATTAAATTTTGTTTCTGCTTTGTTTATTTATAGAAGAACATTAATAAAAACTTGTACGTGTGTTACGTGAACGTGCACAAAGAAAATATAGAGAGAAATTTGTATATTTCGGAGTAGCGATGAAATTAAATATACAATTGTATGGCACTGTTCTTAGAAGTGAAATTTTATATTATTAATATTATTCGACGCTAGTAAATAGGTCTAACTTCAAACGGAATGAAATAAATACCAAAATATTTTAAATTATTTGAATTTTAAGTGAAAAAATCTGTATAAAAATCAGAAAAAAAAATAATAATTGCAATAGTAAATGAATGGTAATGATATAATAGTATGAATGAATTTATTCAATTTCGATATGGTAAAAGGAAACTATTAATATTTAAATTATGTGTTTTATTTTAAAAGATTTTTCAAAATACGCACCTGATAATATTCAACTGACTAACTACTATTATATTATAATATAAAATAACAATATAATAATAATTACAAAAATAATCCCGGCATTAATCAGCGTCAAAGCAATCATAACAAAACTTTTATTTTGACACTATTTTTGTCAACAAAAATTATAGTTATTGTAAGAAAAAAAGTTTTGTATTCCCATTCAATCAGTCTCAATCAATTCGTCGTCTCTATAAAAGTTTTTCTCGAAAAGTATAAGAAGCGATCTCAACGCAGACAAATAAAGCCAAGAAAAATCACAATATCGAAATCGCATGAATCATATCGTCACACCGAAATCTCAATATAAAAATAAACGAAAGGCTTTCACGGAATCCGTTCCAATTACGCGTCCGACGAAATGATTAACGACCCCACAACCGAATTTGGCTCTCCAAAGGAAAAGCTTCGTTAGCCGAAAACGCGATTTAGAAGCCGCAAACGGAATATCCTTTATGGAAAGGATACGGACCAAAAAAATCGAATAAATCAAATCTCGAAGGGTATTAATTAATTAGGCCGGTGCGCGTTACACAAAAGGCGGAAAAGTTAGACGATAGTGCGCGAATTAATACGGTGCAAATTTTAATTGAGCTCGTCCTAAAATAACAAGCCGAATCGAATTCGACCCTTTCAACGCCGTTTGCAAATTTTCGATAAATTCAAAGAAAGGCCTTGAAACGTGAGACGATTTTTTAGATATGTCGAATTCGATTTGCAACGATGATTTCTAAGGTTTGTATCATTTTTATCGTAATTCAATCGTATCGTGTATTGGTTTTTGTGTTCGGCAAACTCGTCTATGATTTTATTATATTCGAGAATCCGTTTAAGAGCTGACACTTCAATCAGATATGGAATGAGTTGAAAAATAAAATGCGTCGTCGAAAATTCAATTTTCTTTTGACAAAAGCTCACAGCGACGAATATAAACGGAGTCAAAAAGAATTATCTGTGTTCCAATATTGCGTTGTGTACACAAAAATTCAAATAAAAAACGACACGAAAATGAAAAAGATAGATTATTACTGTGTATTTTTTTCATATAGAAGAAAAATAGATGAATCAAGTACGCGTTTTATTTATCAAATTCAGCATTAACCAAGTATTACTAAATACGAAATACACGTTCAAATTTATCGAATTAGAAACTAATGAAGTTCCCGAAAACGTGTCTGTGTAGATTTCGAGACGAGAACGATTAATGGATGAAAGTCGAAACTTTTCGAGTTTGTGATGCTCATAAGCGGCATGCCAGATATGAAAGTGAAAGCAGTATATATTGAGTTAACACAAGAAAGTCAAAGGGTTGAACCAGAGGTGACCAACCCACTTCAAAATCAATAAAATATTATTAAATAATATAAAAATTTTAAATGAAAAACGGATTTGAATACTTTTTGAAAAGTGCTTGGATATTTGTATTTATTTTTTTAATTTTTATATAATAAAAAAGGTACAAAGTTGGTTATCAATGTGTTAACCTACGAAGAAAGGTCTTGGAGAGAAATTAAATCAGGCGACGGGAAATCGCCGTTATGGTACGACATCCGGTTAAATTTGTTAGCGGACCGAAATCGAATTGAAGTGCCGATAACGAAATAAAACTAGTGTCTTTTTGTTAAGAGACAAATTATATTACGTGAAAAAAAGGTTGAACTGCCTGAAAGTATAGGTTTTTTAATTAAAATAAATCGCTTTCGTTAAATGTATAAATCTTGTGTTTTTTTCAAATGAGATTGGATATTTTGATAATTTCAGAGTAAATGTTCGCACTTGACCAGACTAATTAAAGACAAACAACTTGACTTTATCTCGGAAATAAATAAATTAAATTAAATTTTCAATTAACTTCTTAATTAACAAACCGAGTTTTTCCAACAAAATATATTTAAAATGAATTTCTCGCAAGAAGAACAACATATGTTTGAGTTACTATGAAAGCCTCAAGATTAGTCATACTCTATACAATAAATTATATTGATAGTAATTGAAATTTAAATAAATTTTTCGTATTTCTGTCTACTTACTTTACAAAATTTTATGATTTACTAGTAAAAATAAAGTAAGTTTAAGAGTGAACACTTGTTTATTATGCTTAGGCATTTCCACATCCTCACTCCATCCCCAAAACTCAAAATAATCACCAACCTCTCGACTTTTTCAATAACGCAAACATTTCAAAACAATATATCCCCATAAAACACACGCTTATTCCCCATAAAACAAACATCCCATAATCAACATCTCCGAAAAAACACTTGCCACGCTTTTCCACCCCGAACACGCACAACACATCTCCGCAGCGTTAACACATTACACTCGTTCAATCTTCATTTGGCACGGCCGAAAACAAAATTAGCGAAACTCGAACTCAACAACGAAGAACCGATAGCCCCTAAAACCATGAGACTTTAACCTTTCCCGCCATCTACAGCGTATTTATTTTACATACGAGCGCGTTTAGGACAACGACCGCGTAATTTGGCCCAGCCGGAGCACTATCTTGCCGGAATCTTTAATCACTTATAAGGTCCTCCCGGGGGCCATTGTTGGCCCTTCGAGGGTCTGGGGGGTGAGGGGGGTCGAAAGGATGGCTAGATCCAGGGAAATACAGGGCAGGGTTGTAGGTATCGTCCCGGGACAGATAACCGTCCCGTTTCTTCGCAATGTGTGCGATGGTCGTAACTCTGTTTCGATTCTGTACAAGGGTTGGGGCTTTTTCTTCGTTGAGCTGTTTGGACGAGCGTCATGGTATTGTTTCAGAAACGTGATTTATTTTAGGGTTGGAATTTATTTGGATATGCAGTGCGGGGTATTTTTGTCCATAAAAAAATGTGATTTAGTATATCAAATATTTTTTTTATGTACTGTGACTATTCAATTC
Organism: Hydropsyche tenuis; assembly: GCA_009617725.1. Taxonomy (NCBI): domain Eukaryota; kingdom Metazoa; phylum Arthropoda; class Insecta; order Trichoptera; family Hydropsychidae; genus Hydropsyche; species Hydropsyche tenuis. Next base: position 303,686 of record VTON01000057.1, on the reverse strand, counting down.
ACGAAATAGTTCTATAGTGTCATTTAATAGTTTGATTTTAATCATATTATTGTTGTTTTTTTTTAAATTATCACAACAATAAAAAAACATTTAGATAAATTTATCAAACCACAAAAAAGCATCAATTGACAATTACTAAATGCATCTAATTATTTGGCTGGTTAATATTTACCTAAAATGAACAGTTAAAAGTGATCAGTAATTAATTAAATAAGTGATTGGTAAAATATAATAAACGATCAGTTAAATTTAAATAAATAGTCAGTAATAATAAAATAAATGATCAGTAAATAATAAATTTTCAGTCAGTGCTTTATGGAATATGGTTGGTAAGGCTATTCAAAATAATTATTTTTCCAATATAATTCGAACCGTGAAATGTCGAAATGAATAATGTTTAATCAAATATTCTATATTCGATATCGAGTCAGGTGTTGTCAATTGAAATCGAAGTATTTTCGGAAAAATCAGGTGTCGTCAATTAAAATTTAAAATCAATTAAATTTCGGAAGTATTTGATATTAAAATGATTAGTCTTTTTAAACAAATATTATATTTATGTAAAAAAATGTTTGTATACAAATTACTAGACCATAAACTAAAAAATTTGGTAACTAAACAAAAAAAAAACAAATATTTATACAAGTAATTGACGAGAACTAACTTTTTCCGAAAATACTTCGATTTTAGTTCACAACACCTGATATTTCGGAAAATACTTCAATTTTAGTTGACGACACCTGATTTTTGGCGTTTAACATTTATTTTTTTAAAAACACCGATAAAGGAAGATAACATATGTACATATGATTGAATTTCATTAAAAAAACCCAGTTTTTTTACCTTTTTATAGAAAATGCAATTACACAAACGTTGCATAACATATACACGAACAAATGGGATGATTTTTCTTCGCATATTGAAATTTTATGCGCACAGCGAAAGCGAATGATATATGAAATTCGATGCACGTGCCGCACTTTCATACATGATTCAGCGCGTATTGAATTCTGCGCCTGTTCTCGAAAATTAATATTTCACGGTGAAACATCGCGTACATTTAAATTGTCATTTTTTGCCATAAAACGAGCCCGAATTGGGCAGGTGCCGCCCAAAGAGTACGAATATATGGGGCCATTCTGCTTCTAGGGCCACGTCCATAAAATCCCCGAAAACGATCCCATATTTCCGTATCAAATTGGAGGCGTGTCTGGGAGACGACATTACAAGAAAAAATTGAGATGAATGAAAATTTTGCGACGTAAATTATGTACTGACAGTTTCACAGCTCGTACGTTTCGATGTGTGTTACTGTGAAGGTCTGGAGATGGTTATATTTTTTGTTTTTAGCAGTGAAATGTAGTTAAAGTGGTAAAAATATTGAATACTTTTGTTTTAGAGTTTTAAATAGTTCGAGCCTCTCCAAAATAAACATGGACTTATGTAAAAATTTACAGAAAATATTTTTTGGTAGAAACTTTCACGAACTTTATGATAAATGATAGGATTTTCCCGCAAAACTTATGATTTATTTTTTTTTTCGTGTTTTCACAGTAACATATCGAGAGAAATGCATTTTCTTGACAGCGCAAAAGTTAAGCCACATAAAAAATATTGATCGAAATGGGTCGGCATTCTGTATGGGGTCGGTATATAAAAATCGGCGGATTCATAAAAAATTGAAGTATTTTTTAGGCAAAACAAATATAAAGGGGCATCAGTATGTAATGCTGACGGGAAAAAAGTCGGAAAAATAAAGAGTTTTACCGGAAAATAGAACAAGGCATGCGAACAAAAATCCATATTCGATAATCCATTATCTCTGGAGTCGCACGGGAAATACGAACACGAAATAAAATGTAGTAAAACCCGCGATAATCCAGTGGTTATAAACCGCACGAATTTCCCTTTTTCCCCGTTGTATCTAATTCCCCAGAGTAGAGTAGTCACGTATGAAACCGCCGATAAAAATGTCTGAAATTCAATATCCCGTGAAAAATAGATCGCCTAAAAAAATACTACATTCTTATTGATTCTATAGTATGCAATCGTATTATATCGATGATTTTTTTCTATTTATATTCTCATAAAACAATAATACCATCATCAGTGGTTTAATTGTCTTGGAAAGATCTGAAAATAAAACAGGACTGAAAAAATACAGTAAAAATACACGTGTCGTTGAAACGTTCATACTTTATTCATGGACATGAGGAAAAACGTTTCAGTCGAGCACCATTGGTAATTCATCAGAACAAACAAATAAAATTGCGACGAGGAAAACGAGCTTTTAAAGTCAACAACCATATAATGTTCGATCTGCAACACAATAGAACCTATTCCGTCTAGAAAAATGGCATAATAATATTCAATACTGAAATCGTCTTACTCCTCTCTTCGCTTTACATCTGAATAACTTTCTATCTTAAATTTTATGTTTGTTAGAAATATTTTCATCACAAAGACGAAATCCATCATCTATTTTGGTATAAGTGTTCTTGAAAGTATGTAAGAGGTTTTTTCGAAATATTGTACTACGAAAAAAATTTAATCACGCTGGCTGAAAACTGAAAGAAGACAGCTGTGCATAGTCAGACACCCATTGTGTCTGAAAACCCTCAGTTTTTTTAACCCTTTCAGCATAGGGTGACCCTTAAATTCACGAGTCGGCTTTTACGATTTGACGGCCTCCCTGATGCTTTGCCTTTTGACCCATGAAAAGCACTGACTTTTAGGAAAATTTCAATACCCTCACGTTTTGTTGTATGTGACGTGTGATAAATTGCTGTTGGTTTTTCTATGCGCAATTAACGCATTCTGTTAACAAGACGTGCGAAATTTATCTAATATTTTATGTGTAACATATTTGTTACACAAGATATTTGTTATTATTTGTTATTAGGATATTTCCTTATAATACGAATAGGTATGAAAAACTAGATATCTCAAAAACATATAAAGTATTCAATATTTTTTTGAATATATTCGAACGGATCGATACTAAATTACATATGAAATTCGCAACAATCAAACATAAACTCGTATATGTTTATATTGGCGGCAACTCATCGCCGCAATTTCAGAAGCAAGCATGTTTTTCAGCACATAAAAAACGATAAATGTATACGCTTTCAAATCGCAATATATGTATGTATAAAATGTTCAGGATCGAAACACGTTAAATTTTCATATTTGCAATACCTCAAAAATTAAAATATTATTGAAAAAAAAACTTTCAAAACAAGTTTTCTTTATATAAGTGATTATTTACGGTGTCGTTTGAATAAAAAATTTCATCAAACATTTTCTGCGATCAAGATGACGAGTTTCGATACTGAACCCTCATATAACATATGAAGAAACATACGAATCGGACGAAAGCTCTCGAGTTCGCCTTACATAATACGTTTTTATCTGTGGATAAAATCGATAAGGAGAGCGCGCGCCACTCTCACGTACGCCCGGCCCGGTGATCCGATCCCGGGAAATCCCGAATCTCGCAGGGAAATCCCGAGAAGTCTCGACGGGACATGTCTACGCGGGAAATTCGAGAATCGGCGGAAAGCACTAGACCGACACGCCAGTGTTTTCCGATTGATGGTTCGCGTGCTTGTTTTATGAATCGATATATTAAATAATGGAAGTGCTGAAAATGTTTCGATTTCATAACAGTTGGTGATTGATATTGTATTATTTTTGTGATGGATCTGTGTTTGATTTATTTTGTGATAGCGAAATTTCAATTACTGATATATTAAATTGCGATAGGATATTTCAATGATTGGTTTTATAAAATGTATTGATTCAGTTAAGCGATAAGTAGGATGATCTGTTAATGAATCTTATCGTATATCATTAATCTGAAAACGCTCGTCGAAAGATGATAAATAATATGCGAATTCCTAAGTGTCATCTTCTCTTCAAAGAAGCGTATGTAAACTTTTTACAAACTTGAATTTCTTTCATTTCATTATCTTTGCTTCCACATCCATTCCTTTTCATAGTCTTGGAAGTGTCAGTGGTTAGGTTAGGTTAGGGTGAGTTTATTTATTTTTTAGTTTTAAGTTCTGATTATTCTACAAGGCTAAAGACTAAAGCTGGTTGATCTACAAGGATAAAGTTTCCGTATGTGGAAATTAAGACAATGAAAAATAATTTAAATTTTCGAATAATAAAAGCTTTAATTTTGAAAAAAAAAAAAAAACAAACAACGTGCCACCCCACTATATTGTTCGCATACAACACAAAATAATTTTACATTGTATGCGAAATAAGCAATTTTGTAAATGACCCAAAACATATAAAACATATTCATTGATAACGGTTATAAGAAAATAATTTGAACAGAAATCAATTTAAAAATATCTATTCAGGAATAATAATTCCCAAAGTTTTATCAACTCTGCATTGAGTGAAAGGAGACATCAGTTCAAAATGGGAACTGGAGTCGTGCACAAATGGAGGATACCATTTCGGTTTCGGATTTCGTCCATAGAACACATTGACATTCAAACTATGGTGTCAAGTCTCGAATTGCCGAGTCGTGGTTTTGAATCTCAATCGTATTTGTCACGAGTCGAGTGTTCTTAAACGGAAGTCTTAATAAGCAAAATCGTAATAAGAAGAAAAGTTTGTAATTATAACGATTTAGATTATTCGAATTAAAGTTTCATTACTGGCTTTTAAAAGACAATAAATCTTATCATTTATTATTTCGGAGCGTTGAACAAATTATAAATTCTAGAAATTAAAAATATATGATTTTTTTTCGGAGCGTTTTCACGAACAATTGATTTTGAAAATATCTCATGATATTATTAATATTATTTCGAAGTTGATAAATTTTATTTTCCAATTTCATCAACTGGATCAAATTTATTCGAATAATCAGCGAAATAAATTTTATTCTTTATAAAAATATAAAAATAATATATACCCAAAGTAATTGAATTCAATTGAAATTTCAACTCGAACTAAGACTCTCAATTCACTATAATTATTTTATAAATAAAATAAACTTTTTCAAAAGTTGATTCGATTTATTTCAACACGAATTCCAATTCGAAAGAGCGTAGTATCGCGAAGGTAACAAAAGTGAGAATTAAAGCCCAGGAGCGTCTCCATTCGAGCAATTCCTTTCCATCGGTGACTACATTTCAATTAAGCAAATTTACTCAAAATATCCAAGTTAAAAAACGGCACAACTTAAATACAATGTGATAAATTATAAAGTGTACAAACATAAATCGCGAAACGCTCGCCAAAGTTGGCGATCGACAAGTATAGATGTGTTTTCGCGGTGCGAGTTTTCCCAGTGTCAATTCGACGCAGACTCGGTTTTCCGAGATTTTTCCCGAGCAATAAATTTTCCTAATCTCGCTTCTGGAGTCAGCAAAAATTAGAAGATTGTCGTTACGATCCGCAGCCAGGACGATTTGCATTATTTTCGCCGAATTTCTTAAACGAGCTCCTTTTTTTCACGTTATCGTGAAAGGCTGAACTTTTCACATTATCATATATAATTTTATGGCAGAAGATTACCGTCTGAGTATAATTTACGTGACAAGTGACTTAAAAAAGAAAATAACCCATTCTTTATATCCGCTGTTTATGTAGAAGTTGAAAACAAAGATAAGGTTTTTATGGGTGACGCGCTTCGTTAATAACATATTTTGTCGTTGATCGAAGTTTCCTCGTAAGGATCGTATTTTATGTATCTTTTGAAATGTTTTCTTGATTGAAAGCGAAGGCGAATTTTTTTTACTGAAAGGTAGCAAAAACTTTTATTTAGCCTTGCTTTTCCAATTTATTTTCATATATAAGATTATCTGATAGAGATGTCTGAAATCTACTTTAATAATAAATACACTTGACACTTCTATGAAATATACTTTCACGTGATATAATTCAATATTTTTTGGACACAGGATAAAGGTTCTACGACGATACAAAGTGATATGAAAAGACGAATTTACCTTAAGATTTTTTTTATATCTATAATATAACAAGATAAAATATCAAAAATATATATCCTGTTTAGCATCAATAGTTTAATCTTATAAAACTCAATATTAAAGTTAAGCACCTTGGGCTACAGACGTATATAGACGTAATTTCATATTATTATTATTATTGCCCTTTGAAACTTCGTTAAACGATTTTTTTTAGTATTTGATCCTTTTTTATACAAAATATCCCAAAATTTCATTTCAATATTGAAAATACCTTCTCTTACAATATATGCTACATATAATATAATATAGCATTCGGTAGATCACACAGGAAAACAAATTTATATATGCAAACGTTAGGAAAACTGGAAAATTTTCCATGCGCGCTTATAAAAGCAATATGGTCGTTGCACATCAAACGGTTCTGTTTACCTTCGACAGACACTTCAAGATCAATTTCTCGAGATGAGAACGAAGAGCCTGCTGAAACTGATACTTTTTCACGCGACGAAACGTAATCGATATTCACGTCGGCCCACTTTCATGCGAATGAAAATAATCAAACCGACCGTGCCCGTTCGGATGAAGTCGTGAACTTTATAATGCGATATTGTAATGTCGAATAATTTTATTATGTCGACGGGATACGCATTTATTTGACAGCTTGAAGGAGTCGTTTCCTTTTCGCATTGAGTTTTCGGTCACGTTTTCCGGCTGACGGATAGTCTCCGATACGTCTTCTTTTCAAGTTCAAATGCCTTCCGAGAATAGATATTTAAATAAATTTTATATCTGGATATCGGATTCGGAACGTTTTTGATAATGATTTTATAATGATTCAGTATTCATGAAAATTCTTTAAATGTAAAGTATATGTTATGCAACTTTTTTTGTAATTTATTTTTTCACGAAAAAAAAGGAATATTGCGTTTTTTGGTGAAATTAAACATTTTATAGGAAAATTTCATGTTCGACGTTATCTGTCAAGTATTATAGTTGACATATCTTACGATATACCTTTGGAAGGTTGAGAAAAAATTGTGTTGCTGATAACAATGTTGTAATGTAGTTAAAAAAAATCGTTGAGGACCACAGAAAGAAGACTCGGTTGGGTAAATCATAAAAAAGCTCATTCTAGAAGATGAGAGTCGGAAAGTCGCTTGTTAAAAAAATCATTTTGATGCAGATGTCAAATTTTGTTTAAATTTCATTAAAAGACGCAAGATTTGTTACTATTTTCATGTAAAATGCAATTATACAAACGTTGCATAACATATGTATATAAATTATTTAGTTAAAAAATACATAATTGTGTTTGAATTTAACATTATTTAAATATTTAAATTAAAATTAAATTGGTTTATTTGATATCTACTGTAATAATACCGAAGTGCAAAATTATGCAAAGTAACGATTGATGCCCATTATCGAAGTTGCACCATATCGAACTCTATTGCATTTAAAATCATAAATTTACATATTTCGACTCACAAAATTGATCATGAACTATCAAATAATTTTTTTAACAACAAATTATGTACTAAAAAACTCCATTTTCGAAAAAAATAATAGTTTTATGAATTAACCGGCATTCGCCCGTTCCTGGCAAAAGCACATTTTTTATTTCATCTCGAACGTTCGTAGTGTCCAATGGGCTACATAAATGTCGAGACAGCACAATGGAGAAATGGGCCAGCACAATGTTATTATTGAGAAAACCTGAAATAGGCAGGCACACTTCTTTTTTCGCGCGCATTTTAGCAAAAGTAATAACGTTCACTTCATTGGGCAAACGTGGCAAATAAAAAAATGGTTTCCCGCCTTTACGTAGCACAAATAAATGCTCACACATTAAAATTGTACAGAACAACCCGACGCGACGATATAATTTTATTTTATGTTAGATAGATTTTCAATTTGAGTTATTTCATCATATCACTTTGAGAAATAGAGTGCTTTTATTATGGATCGTTTCTATGTACTTTGATCAGTTCCTCGTCTTGCTGCAAAGTTAAATTAATTTCAATATTGAATCTGCAATATGAGAAATTGTGATTATTGAGTCTTGGAAAGTTTAATTTATTATAAAATTAAATATAGTATATAAAAGGTAAAAAATATGTATGTTATAAAATTATTTTTGTTGATAATTGAAATATGTTTGAAAAATTCTAGAAAATTAATTAGTGAATTTATATATTTTATAATTGAATCTAATGGAATAGTATTATATAAAATGTATAAAACTTTTGATATAAAATCTGAATTTTTGTGTCGTAGTATGAGGTACTTAACTGATTGCGCGTCAGTCCGAAAAGTACCGTAGTACTTGCGGGGGCCATGTCTGACACAGTTTCGCATATTCGTCTCTTTTCGTTAAATAAAAGGACCCAAAGAACACCACAATTTAAATGTGAATCAACTCTGGCATCGCCATAAGCGAACAAATGTTACCCCATGCATACTTTATTACCGCACTTTTAACCCTTTGCAACAAAACATATTTTATTGCGTTTTCACATGCCGACTTTTTGCATATAAAACCAGTGAAAGGCCAAATTTTTTTTATTTTAATATAAAATATAGATATTCATACATATATTTTATAGAGAAAGCGTAACTTTAATGTTGAATATTATGAGACAAGTGAAACGACTGCAATCACAATGAGTTGGTCGCAATGTGATAAGATGAATAGATATTATGATTAAATGAACATGACAAGTGCTCGAAACTGTAAGAGAAGGTAAATTAAATTATAATAGTATGTTCATACATTGTATATTCAGTAATATGAAATACACGTGTGTTGGACGCATAATAAGATTTCTTTTTGAAATAAATTGGAATTTTTTTGACAATCCCTCGAAAAACTACGAATCGAACTAAACAGTGGCGCACAAAGCGAAACAAAGTCTTTGCACGCCAAAGGAAGGAAGAAGAAAAAATGGCAACACTCAAAAGAGCGTATTCGCGCTTTTGAACGTCAAAAATGGGATTCCTTTTTGGCTTTATTCGCCGTGTAAAATCCTAGAACAAAAGAAAGTCGCACACACGTATGGAAAGTATAGAAAATTCCACATCACACGACCACAAATATAATATAATAACAAAACATCAAATTATTTGAATCATCCGTAGAGAAATTTTTAACGAAATTTATATTATAAAAGTTTCCGGAATAACATACCTAAAAATATGATTGATGAAACTTCAAAAATTTGATTGATATATTATCGAACTTTTTTTGAATTTTTTCAATAAACTTCTAATTCAATCTATATTTAAATAAAGAAAATTTTATCTATGATATGATATTATACCACAAAATTTTCAATATTAAATTCAGATAAATTTTCATGAAACGTTCATATATTTTTCTTTCAATAAACAAACAATTCCACATCTACATATATAATATGATACATTATATTTTCAAATATAATACTACAAGTCTCTTATTGTCACACATTAAAACCATTATGTACATGCAAAACTAGATGTGGTTTCCGACGACAAACACTTTCAGTTCGCTCTGAAAACTAACGGTGCTGAAAGCGGCCTGCATTATAAAAGGACTTCGTTTCTGATGCATCTGACCTGCATTTCAGCTTTTGTACATCTCTATTTCAATTCTAATAATTTTTCTCCGAGAAAGAACCGAACAGTGTGCTGCTGAAGCCAGAACTTTTATAGACATCCATTTCGTATAACTCGAGCTTTCCTTGTGATAATAGAATATTTTTTAGGATCGATATTCAATAGTTTACTTTAAAAATGATCGAAAATATGTTTAGCATTACAAAAAAATATATTATTAATTAATGAAATCAAACGATTTCACACTTTCTTCAAAATAAAAAGTTTTTACTTCAAATCATTTACACCTCCTTTAATTCTGAGAGCCTCCACAGATCGTTAAGTACGCAAATAAACACAAATAAAACACCTCAAATTGAATTTCGAGACACCTGAAACGCAAAAAGCGTATTATTTCAAGGCGAACTTATTAGAAGGGAGCCAGGTCGAAATCAAAACATCCCTTATAGCGTTCAGGGATCGCGGCGGCAGGGGCGGGTCCAGGAGGTCCGTTACTCGCAAAACAGGCCCAACAGTAATTGGATTATGTATCCAATCTCGAGTGTTAGAGTGAACTTTGGGCTGAAATAACTTGGCCCTTTTGGCGAGCCGGCGCTTGTTTACGACGCCGCGCTTCGAGGGTTAACACAGTAAAAGCGCCGCTTTTATGATGTACGCTTTGCCGATTTTTTTTAAATTCAAAAGTGAAGGACTCGTTTGAGGATTTGGGTCTATTTAGTCCTTGTATTGTGATTTAAATATCATTTTTTTAATTTTTTTTATGAATAAGTTGACTATTGGTAGAATATCTATTACAGAATAAGATTTTTCCGATATCGTAAAAAGTTCATTTTTCCCTAAAACCAACAACATTATGTTCATAATTATCTTGAATAAACTATTAAAATCATTATCATCATCATATAAAAACTATTAACATCCATTTGAGAAAAAATCTTCGAAATTTCGTTTATTTTTTCTTATCTACGTAGCGATAAAGTGAAAGTAAACTAACCACCTCTAAATATAATATAAATAAAAAAAATCTCTTATCATTTACTGGATTTCAATAATAGATATTATTATGTTTGATAATTCTAATTTATTTTACGTATATGTTACATATGAATACATATAAATTTGATTTTATTTTGAATCAAATCATTATATCAAATTGGAATGGTTACTTATAAAATTTCAAGTGAATATCTTTGAATTCCATTTCATATTATGAGATACTTCAAATTTTATGTTTCCACATATATAAAATTTTATGGGACATCTGACTTTTATTTATTATTCCGTCGATATGTCAATATTTTAATATTCAAACAAGAAAAATACATAATAATAAATCATTTTATTATATTGGACAATTCGAGAAATATTTTTGTAGTATATTATATAACTTTCTATTATAGAAAATAAAACGTTATTCAATTCAAATAATTATAATATAAGAACAATAGTAATATTATATAAACGGTCAATATTTCCACAAACAACAGGAAAATTATAAAAAAAAACCAAACGTTCCATTTATACAACGAAAATACCCATTTAAAATTCTAAACGCTCCCGGTTTTATTCAGGACATAATATAAAACCGAACTTTTATAGTGATTGAGGCATAAAGTCGAAAGCCAAGTTATACGCGATCGTCTACCGTTCGCGAAACTAAATCGGAAAATACCCCGCCACTGTGTAACGGCAAATCGTAATTTTTAACGAACCATATTTAAACGGGACGCAACGGCGCCCTTCCCAATGAAAAATTAGACGATAAAATTCAACCGGTTCGAATAAATACAATTATTGCATGTCGCGATTTTAATATTCGCTCTACGGACATTTGCAATGCTAAAGAGCCTTCGCTCGTTGGAGATAAAAATGTATGCGAATATTCGAGGGGCATGTAGGGCGAGTGCTTTTGCTTATTGCGCATCATCACCATTATCATTATCGTCAGCTAGAAATAACTGGTGGGCGTACGACGTGTACTGAATTCGGCTCGTTTAATTTTAAAATAAAATTTGTATGATATGAAATACAATGAAACCCCTTTTTTTCGTTTTTGAAGGGACCGACAAAAAATAACGCTATTAGAAAGAAAATTTAGACTAAAAGTTTCAAATATCTAAAAAAAATATACTCTGAATTGAATAATGCAATTAATCAGAAAAATTTTCCTACATATTTTTGAATTTAAAACGTTTTCGATTATGTAAATAATTTGAACATTCGATGTCGTCACATTGAAGACATAATCAGATAACCGTTTGAATGAGGGTAAACAAAAAAATAAAGAGAAAAGAAAATCACAAATTGACAAATGTCAAATTTCGTTTGACTGTCAATAGTTGCGAATGAAATTAAATCATTTTATATAATTGAATGAATTTTTTAATATTTCATACGTAAATTGCGAGAAATAAAAACATAAAAGCGGATATTAAGTGTAATAAAATGAAACGGAAAATGCGAATTCCAGGCACGTAAAAACTGGGTTTCACTGTATATATTGTATTATATTTTGTGAGATTCAAAGATTTGAGTGGTGTTTAATTAAAAAAAAATTAAATAGATAAACAATTTCCTCAACTTTGAAAATGTTTTAGAGTGAAACGAAAATACATACTTTATCGAATAGTTTCATAGAAACTGAAGTATGCCAGAAATATTTTATCCAATAACTTAAGTTCAAAATAAATATTAATTAAGGTTAATGGTATTATATATTTGCCTTTCCATATCGGCCAAGTGTATTTTCGATCTCGTCTTGAATATTTGATAGCTAACGGACCAACCCGATAGCCATCAATGTCGAACATCCACAAACGTCTATTTGTCGAACTCGGAACAAGGATATCGATGATTCAAGAACACTCCTTGTAAAAGCCTGAGTGCTATCGAATAGCAGATTCAATTTGGTCAGTCCATCTTGTTCAGATTCGATCGAATTTTTCGCATTCTAAAACAAGAACGCGCGAAAAACTCGAAAAGATTCGAATTGCACAAAGCTTATTACAAGGAGTAAGCTCGGATTAAAGTTCGGTAATTGGAACGCTTTGACTTTCGACGAAATTGGACTGCAATGTGCGGTAGTTAAACTTTGCAATTCGAATGAGTCCGAATTGGACTATTAAACTATTCATTCGGTTGGAACGTTTTAGTGCGTCGTGATAATAATTTGCGAATTTTCCACGTGCAAAAGTAAATCTTTCGGGTCACCCGACGTATCCTATACAATTTATGCTCGGTAGATTGGCGTTCATAAAAAAGGGACAAACGAAAAAAAAGCAAACGGCCAACAAGGAAAGATTTTATTTCGCATCGTTTACACTACCCTCGCGTGTACCATAATCCGGGCTATACGAAACCCAAAGGTACCACTACTGAAAAGGTTACCGAAAAACAAGAAGGGTCCGCCTGAAAAATACATTTCGACTTAGAACTTCCGATGAGCTAGAAGAGATCGACTTTCGTGGGAAAAAACGTATGTGCCGAACATACTGAAACAACTGTGCAAAAAATGGTTTATTTTTTAATTTCGTTGTTTTGAAAATTTATATTTTAATCTATTTAACTCATTGTGACGGAATAATGATTCTAGAACAAATTCAAAATTCAACGACAAGTTGGGTTAGGTTGAGCGAGAAATTAGCGAAAATATTGCTGAAACTTGGGTTAGGTTAACGCGAAATTATATTAAAAATTCAACAACAAGTTGGGTTAGGTTGAGCGAGAAATTAGCGAAAATATTGCCGATACTTGGGTTAGGTTCACGCGAAATTATTCAAAATTCAACGACAAGTTGGGTTAGGTTAAACTACATATTAGTGAAAATATTTCCGAGACTTGGGTTAGGTTCACGCGAATTTATTCATCATACAATAAGTTGGGTTAGGTTGAGCCAGAAATTAGCGAAAATATTGCCGAGACTTGGGTTAGGTTCACGCGAAATCATTCATCATACAACGACAGGTTGGGTTAGGTTTAGTGAGAATTTCGCAGATATATTCCCGAAATTTGGGCTAGGTTTAGGTTCCCAGGTTCGAATGGCAGATGAAATTTTTAATCAATACTTTATTTATTAATTATTAATTTAAAATATAATATTCGCAAATTTCCTATTTCACCATCTCTACATTTTTTGAATTTTCATATCTAAATAATTTTTTAATGACCTGAAAATATGGTAATCTGATGGTGTAAGATCCGAAAAGTATAATAGATGTCGAATTGTCTCCTACCCTAACACCATAATTTTGTTCAAGCTTTTTATTTCGTGACGCGCGTTCGTCCTTATTGTCTTCGCTCAATGTATGCGGCCTCCATTTTCCTTCTTTTCACACCTTTTCAATTTTTTTCATATGTTCATGCACATTTGAACTATAGTATCATAGATTGTGACCAATTTTTTATTCGATTTTTAAGGTTAAAACTTCCTAAACGAATCTTCTAGAACAATTTCTGACACAACTGAATCTCCAAAATATTTCCTAGTAAATCTAAAATATTGTTGATCGCGACACTTGCACATTTTCCTCCATCCGCAGGGGGGGGTTGCCCCTACCGCCCATGCCACATTTGTCTGACAAGACTTTGTCCTGCAGTGGATAACTAATAGGCTGCTAATGATGATGATATAATATTTAAAAAAAATCCATCTGAGTAGGCTAACCATATAAAAAAATCATTCAAAATGAGTCATCAAATAAAAATAACGGCTTTTTGAATAGAAAAAAATAGGTCCGAAAAATAAGGCCCCGCGATGCAGATGTTCGAATCCTCGGGGAGATAATAAATTTTAACCGGCTTATATGCGAAAATTTACGCACGCTTGTGGCCCACGCTTTCCGAAGCGTGTCCTCCTCCTCCTGTTCCTTCGTTTTCTTATAAATCTTTTAACACGTAAGCTGGTCTGCGTTGCCGACGCTTCCAGGAGAGGGCCGGAAGCTCGCCGTTAAAATTTAACGACGCAACTTTCGACCCGGCCGTATATACGGAACAAAAAAAAAATACAACGGGAGACGTTAATTATTCGAAGAAATTGCCGAAACGTTGTGAGATTTTAACCGTGCTTTGTGTAAGTTTGCGTTATCCTTTTCGCGAGATAGTGAAACGGATGAGAAATTGTCGAAGTTTTTAATTGAATTTTTTTAATGTGTAATAAATATTTCTTTTCGTATTGAATGGTGTTATATATTGAGAAAATTTTATAGGTTCTAAAATATGTATAGTATAAAACTTTTCGAAACTGACAAGCGATCTCATAATCGTTAAGAAACCATTAGACATAAGTAGAAGAATAAAACTTTTATTTTATGAATATAGTTTTTATTGTTATTATGAATATTAAATGATATAACCTGAAATTTACCAATCTTCGAACATTCACAGCAACATTTATTTATTTGAAAGCTTTCAGAACTAATTGACGGTATATTTTTCTTGAAAAAAAATATATTTCAGTGTCACCGATCAATACAGTGCAGACTTGGCAGTTTGTGGGCGTTCGTAGCAAAATAAGAAAAAAATATTAAAAAAAAATGTAAGGTGGGGGGAAAATAAAGAAAACAAGTGAAATGTGACAGCGGCGCAAAATAGCAAGACATTAAGTAAACGAACCTCCTTCAGTATTTTACACACAGGGACCAATGTAGGTGAACATTTCATTTGGTTGGAGATGATGAATCTGCGACGGGGATATACTTGTATTACATGCCATTTTTCAAATGGTTATATTTTTCAAAAAAATATATATGTACAACAAAAAGAAGTCCACGCAGGAGATTTGTCACAAGATGATCCTTTTAGAGAGACGTATTATATCATATTTTTCAGAATAAAAAAAATATATCATATAAATCTTTTTAGTACACAAACTATTTTTATTTTTAATCCAAAAATCGTGATAATAATACACAAAATAAAAAAATCTGTATCATATATTCGAACATATGTAAAATTTGAAAATGTTTACATAATTGACATTCGCATCATTATGACGTGTTTTGCCGAAACACATTTTATCTAATGCTCTCGCATGAATTGTAAACTGAATAGATTTGAATACATGTTTTCGCTTTGAAATATACGTGTTTTCATGAAATAAATCAAAACATAGTTCGGAATGATACACAGCTCGCCCACTCGAGCGCGAAATGTATTCAAATAGTTTTCCGCAAAAAAGACCGATTCATTTTTGCATTCGCAAATATAAATATGCACGTCGATCGGACCGATCCTTCTGCATGGTATGATATGATAGTTTTATGTATAAATGCGGGATAAAAAATAGATAAGGTTGGAATATATTATCCCGAGTTTTTGGACAGGAAGCAAAGACAAGAAAATCCTTCCCTGTGGAGTGCGAAAATATCGAAAACTCGTTATCCAAAAGCAAATTTTCATACTCGGACTGAAAATAGAACAAGAATCGAAGTTTTTTTTCGCAAAATCTATCGGATGAAAGTTATTTAAACGGGTCTCGGCTTAATTGATTTTTCAGTCTTCTGCAGAAGTGAAAAAATCCTGCTCGGTGGATAAACGAGATTGTCTTCCGCAGAAAGGGTTAATAATTTCCAGAGAGCCATTTCTAATCTTATTACGGACGGGCCGTGAAAAATAGGCTTTCGAGGACGAAGGCTATTCCTGTGGGAAAAGTCTCACGAAATTTATCTATTCGACAAGATGTACGTGTCAAAGGAGAACACATAAAAAACACGACGGAATCGAAAAGGAGTTTTATTTACTTTTTTTATTTGAGTAGAGGCCAAATTGAAAAGTGTGTTCGTAACGTGAATGTAAGCGTAAAAGTTTAATTAAAATTTTAAATACCTGTATTGTATCTCGAGGATTTGACTAATTTGTTTTTTTAATTAAAATACATACGACAATCCTTTCTTCTGAATATACAAGTTGACATACCTGAAATAAAATGAAAATATTTATTATAAATTTGCCTATATAAAGCTATAAAATACATGTGAACTGATATATAATACGAAAGGTTATAAAAGGATATATGTAACAAACGTGGCCACGGAAATTAAACCGATTCGATATTCCGTAATATCCGGACATTTACTTCAAACGCTGTTCAAAACGAATCGACAACCGCAAAATGACACGAATTCGATGAAAATCAATTCAAAAACCTTTAGAAATAATGTTTTTTTTTAGTATATATATATATTATAGTGTCACCATAGTATCCGAAGATTAATAATGTTAATAATACTTTCATCTCATAGATCCGATATTGGTATAACAGGGTCAATATTTACATTTCATATGCCGAAAATTGCACATGTTCCGAGGGAAAAAATCAATTTCGCACAAAGTAACATGCTTTGAAGTGCACGTTATGAAATATACACACTTTTCCATTTATAATGAAAGAATATTTTCCAATGTAACGTTCGCTTTCGATACAACGTCGAATAATATGTGAACGTTGCCTATTGACCCTCGAGCGCATATTTCAGTGAATTTATTGAACAGCCCTTAGATCCTAAACATGTGCCCAAGTTTCTTGTGTGACAGAAAGGGAAAACCCTTTCAAAACCCCCTTGCGAACTCAAAATAAGCCCTCGTATACGAATATTTCGCTTAAATAGTTAAAGAGTGTCCTGAGGAAAATCACCTAATTGTGTTATATTCCTTCGAATTCAAATAAATGTGTGTACGAAATATTAATTTGGCTAATTTCATTGTTTTTAGAATTTTATAAGATGATTACGGTGGAAAAAATATTTTTTTTATTTTCATCAATACTTAATCGATGATTAATACTTGGAATAAAAAATATTATGTGGCACTTTCGCATGTTCAAAGTGAATTTTTTCTTTGTGTGGTTTATTAGCCTTTTATCGTTCTTATAATAAAATGCTCGGTTACGTTAATTGCTCTTTTGCTTTGTAACACATAAATTTGATTATCTATTTTATATAAATGTTATAAAAAGAATATAACGATATAAAAACATATTAATTAACCTTTTTAATGGCACTAATTTCTGTAAAGTAATAATTATAGTTGCGAGGAACGATTATTTATAATTCAAAGAAATTTAATACGTTTAGTTTTTTTACAATATGAATTAGTGAAAATACATAAATATTAAATAACTGTGTGTCTATTTGTATTACACGTCAACAATATAGTGGGATGGCGATATATCGATGATTTACAAAACTAAAAACATTAATTATCTGAAATATGAACTTCTTCATTACGTTTTCTAAATAACGAAACTTTAACCTTGCAAATTGCCACCAGAGCTTAAAACTAAAAAAAACTCAACTTAACCCAAGCATTGACACTTCTAAGACCATGAAAAGAAAGGGGTGTGGAAATGAAGATAATAAAAAGGAATAAGTACAAATTTTGATGAAAAAAATTGAAAAAGCGCCATTCTACTGTTATATATTGTTCTGATATGATGAATAATTGTTTTACGTCGTACGCAAACCAAACAATTTCGCAAACGACTCATATCACATATTCATTCTAAATGATATTTATAATTTCGTCGATAAAAAATATCTAAAAAAACCTATCAACTTCAAACAACGAGATTATCAGAACATCCCCTTATCGAAATCCGAACCTGCGTCACTTTTGCCCCACAAAACTTTCCAAACGATGGGAAACACGTATATTTTTACTTTTCCATAGCCGTCCTTTATCGCGCGTATGGCCAAATGTAAACCCTTGTTAACACACACACATACACACACCAAAGTGGCGCTTTCGAAGCGCACAAAGAAACGAGAGAGGACAATCGTCGCGGTCGCCGCTTTGCTTTTAACCGTCGCTGTTCAAATATTACGAGCATTGTTTGTCCGAGGATAGTGTTTTATACGCACGTGTGACAACGAATATGTGTTTCGGACGCGAAATACAAAAAAAGGGACTCTGTCCTGTGCGAAAATCGAATTAAACATGGCGGAATGTGCGGACGGAGACGTCTCTTTGATTTTGAGTGGTTTTTATTTTTGGTGTGGACGTTATTTTTATTTTTGGAAAAATACTGGATTTTTGATATAATATTTTAAGGGTATGTTGAAAATTTTTCGACCTCGCTCCTGGGGATGGGGAGAAACTTTTAATGGAGCTATCGAAAATTCTGAGTCGTTCAGCGTACGGAAGAAGTTGATGCGTGAAATTGAACTAGTTTTTTAGTACACAAAAGTGGATTAAACATTTTAAAACATACCGAAATCTAAAATAACGCTTCGATTTATAAACTCCCGTATATTTTTTAACGATTTTTAAAATAAAAATTTATTTAAAATTTGTATGTGTTCAAAAACGATAAAAATGAAAAACGGAATATTCATTATTGAAAATCAAAATACATGGTGTGATGACTTTGATCGCGGAATTTATTTGTAAAATCAGAATCTTTAAATTTTACATAAAAATATTTTTATTTCGAAAAAGCTATTCTTGAAAATTTATGCACAAATTTTGATGATGTTATTATTTCTGTGGAAAAAATCCTGAAACGATTTTAACATGAAACTTTTGATTTCTATGGCGCATTAGGTGAAAATCAGTAAACTCAAAAAAATCTTTCTATTTTTATCGCAAAACAGCCAAATATCACAAAATATTGTATTAAATGAATTAAAAGAATATTTTCACATAATAAATATTATCGCAACGAATATATTTTAGTTTGTTCATGTCGTAAAACAGGAAAATTTTACGATTTGATTGATATTCTATCTAATACGCCAAACAACTCAAACGAGTTTTGCAAAAATCACTCCAGAATTTTCCCCAGAAATGAAAACGCCGTCAAAATTTTTACATATATTTTCAAGAATACCTTTTTAAAATAAAAGCCATATTTTCTTATATTTAGTTATAAAAATTCAATTTTTATAGATAAATTACGCGATCAAAGCAGAACATCCAATCCACTTTTTACATGGTGTTTTTACAAGGTTCCGAAATATAATAACACGATTCAAGGAAGAAGATCCGATTAATTTTTTTACACGGTTTTTTCACTTTGACGCAGTATAAAAATATGTATTATTATGTCACAATGGTAAGATTCTTAAATAAAATTCGTAAGGTTATTAAATAACAATTTTCTATGTTTTTTTTATGATTTTACATGGAGAAAATTTTCCACATTACACATTTTTTATAAAGTACGTTTGGATGAAAGTTCTAACCAAATATAGTGATGGAACTTATCTCCAATTTTTGTATGGTCACCACCAGTGGCGGCTCGTCCTAATGGGCTGCGGGGCTGCAGCCCTCCCTGTATAAAGTTTTTTTTTTAATTCTTATATTCGTCTTGTATAGGTGTATAAATGCAATACATATTTTGATTCTCGTATGTGTTGATGATGAATTTTTCGTATTTTTTATATGAAAACATGTGTACATGTGTACTTATTTTCAATTTCATTGTTGCAGCCCCTCTACTACGAATTTTCACAAGCCGCCACTGGTCACCACACATTTTTTTACACGGTAGTCTCTGGAATGTAACTTCCGTGTAAAAAGAGTGTATTTCACAATCTCAACGATTAAATAAAAACATTAAAATAAAAACCCGCTTATGCAAATCGACCCCAAACCCAAAACAACCATCCAAAACGACAAAGATTGATTATAGGCCGCATTCGTCGTGACGTAATGGCCAACTTCTAATCGGGCCCATCGCACTGTGTACACAATGTACCCAAAGTTGGCCGTTCTGAATACGAGATATGGGGTTGTGCATTCGCACAATTTGCACGCGAAATTTTCAAAGACTTAACACGGTCCCGCGCCGGTCGAGTGGCTGCCAGTCCGTTGTTTAGCGCAAACTACCTAACTGCTTCTCGTTATTGCGGACAAGCAAACTTTGTGAGCTTCTGTGCTAGTTTGTGGACGAGATTCGCTCGGATGTTGTGCAAATACTCGGAGGAATCGTATTTGGTTGTTTTTAATTTTGGATTTTGATCGAGTGATGGATTGGGTTGATTTCGATTCGTTGATTTTGGTTATTGAAGGGTTTTATTGCAATTATCCTTCTGATCAATTATGACGAAATCGATATGGTTCTCGTCATCAATCATCATTATTTATGGCTTATATAACATCCATTACTATACGAAACTTTTCGATATATCATCGGGAATTCGGTAATTTCTTATCTTTCAAGAAGACTACTTACAAATCATTAGTATTATATGATACAATCTCTTGATAAGTTACTAATGACTAAAGATTAACTATTGAACCCTACCAATTATCACTTAACTGATTTATTCAAAAAGTTTTCATATTCGAAACGATAATTTTAAGAAAATTTGAATTTATACTCGTTTTAGCATATTTACACTCCAAATTCAACCATTTTCAAATCTAATTCAATCATTGACAAATCGAATCCATTAAATGTATTGAAAAAGGCTGAATTTTATTTGTAAAAGGTTGAATTTAGAGTTAAAAACTTATATAATATAAATATTAGGACATATCAAAAATAATCCAAACTTTTTCATATAAAACACCAAATACATCAATTCATGACATAAACTTCTAGTTTTGCAATAAAATTCCTACTTTTTTTCATATAGAATACAAAATCTTTATAAGAATGTAAAAAATGTTATTGAAAAACTATGAGTTGAATCACAAGATGTTCATATTTATATTTTATTAATGTCTGATAATTTTTGATTACCCCTCATATATTTTGTTTACCTCTAGCAATGTTTTAGATTTAAATAAATTCCCCATTTCTAATAAGTACGAAGAAAATACAAACACAAAGAGCCTTCGGTCTCCATACATGAATAACATCAACATGTCCGACCACGAATACGAAATTAGCGAAGCGCGTTAATATTTCAGGCATGGAAATTTTCCGACCGCAGCCGACAAATTTTCCAATAACGACGAAAACGAACCTCCCACGTCTAATTATTGTTATTGCAGAGATGCTGAAACTTTTCCCATGTCGTTTCACTTCGGAAAGGACGCGTTGTGATTCTTTCAGTTCGGTGTGTAAATATTTATTGGATCTGGCGACAAATTGCCCGCCCCGTCCTAATGGCCGTCGTAAACGGCACGAATAAAAAGAGATTTTATAGTTGGAGTTCGACAAAAAGGAAAAATAGATAGTCGAAGGTGGGAACGTCCGCTCCGGAATAAGAACGAAGTTGCAGAATTTTTCCAGCTGGAGGTGGGAAATTTTAAAAGGACTTTCCTCGCGAGACGAAAACAAACAGCGCTGAAAACTTTCCCGTACGAAAATTTTCAGCTGCGGAAGCAATCAGTAGACTTCGGAAAATAAGAAAAAAAAATATGCGCGATCAAAGCTCAACTTCTTGCTAAAGCTCAAAGTTAGCCAACGTATAGAAAATTAAAAACGTATTTGAGAAAATTTTTAAGTCGAAATTTAGAAAAAAAAACTTGTTTCATATATATTTTTATTTCTTAACCTCTTTAAAAGTATAAAATACAATTTATCAAAATCTTATTAACTTGTATTAAAGCAATTTCATCTAATTCCTTTGAACTTATAAATACTAAATAAAATTCTACAACCAAACTAAACATTTTTTCTAATCCAAATCCTTTTAAGTACGTAGAGATTATTTCGTTATCTGATCAGTTCATTAAGACTCGTACTACGAAGCTTAGCAAAAATCCTACAAAAGAACTACGATCAATTTATAAATACCATATAAACAGAAATTTCAACCGAGACCCAACAATTTATACAAATGTCAATATAATCCTCCCATATAGGAAATGTCAAAAGACATTCGAGAGCATCCGTTTATGCGGAGGTCGATACCGTTCGTATTGTGAGATAATAAACGGGAAATTAATTTAAGTTCCGAGATCTGATAATAGTTCTATTTAAATCCCATTCATACGGAATCCCCGAAAAGGTCGTTTCACGAGGCACTCAATTAATTTTCCCAACGTAAGTTGTTTCCGCTTCCAGGTACGGGCACAAGTAGTTCGGTTCCGTAAACGGGTAAAGTTTCCTTATTTAAAACCTTCTATTCTCTATTTGCAATAGCTGTTTTGCAATAAATCGAAAACCCTTAAAAATTCGACCTTTCGTTTAATTTTTTTCAAATATTGACGAAACTTATAAATCTAAATATGAGCCCTTATATTTGTAAGTGACGTATGTATTTTAATTTTTCTTAGTATTGAAATGTTTTAGATATTGCGTTTATCAATATTTAAAAATATTGTTAACTTGTAATGAACTTATTTTTATTTTCCAAGATTTTAGACGTATTAAATTAAAAATTATGTATTAAGTATAACTGAAACAGTATTTTTGGAACTAAAAGTTGATTACGCCATCTTAATTTATTAAAAAAAAATAAAAAAACATCATTATCATCATTAGCCAGAAAATATAACTATTGTAGAGTGGGAGTAAGCAGGGCTCGAGAGAGAGGGTTGAAATACAAACGCCGAAGTCTGTGAAGATGTTTATTTCACAGAGACATGTTGCTCGGACGACGGTCGGCACCAGAATGAATCAACATACGAGACGCGCTATATTTATAAACGTTTATCGTTTGTGCATGTACGCAGTACGCCACGAACGATTACGCGCGCCTCGACCAAGTGACGTCATTCGAGCCATACAAAAAACTGTAGCAACGCACACTATCATCATTTTAGCCGACTTATATTATATTTTTACAATCCTTAGGAAAAATCCTATTAACTTTTCTTGTTAGAAACATACGAAATATTTAGGCTTAACTCATTTTTTCGAAATCAGAGTTTACACCACCATCGTATATAACGTCTCCTAAACACACATCAAAAACTCACTTTCATCATTAAAATCTCATTACTAGCGAATAATTTTCTGCAGAATATTTTCGAAAATCATTGTATCTATATCAAAATGCATAATGAACCGCGAAATTAAGCAGTTTAATCGTTTTTCATTACCGACAAAGACGTATCGACCACTATTGTGCGTATACAGCCCAGACAACAGGGAGGGTCGGTTTTACGGTCGTTTCATCCAGAAAATGAATGACTTCGATCATTACACGTAACGAGGTCACCATTTCATCGCCGAAACCATGAAATTAGCTCGACTTTAAGGCATCGACCCGCCGAAAAGAAGGGGAAAGCTTCGGAAAATGCGAGAAAACCCGCCATTTTGTGCGTCACGTCGATGAGACAGTGTTGCTCGACGCGCTGGAAAAACACGTCAGACTGGACGATGATAAGCGTTTTTGTGGTAATAACTCATCGAGTTTCCGTGGGGTGATGCTAAAATTTGATCCTGTCGTATTTAGGTGGGGTTTCATGTACCTGGCCCTCGATGGTTTCCGTATTAAGGATCGGAAAAGTGGAATCTAATATAGATGAATGGGGACACGTTCTAGATTTTTTTTTTGTAACGTTACATAAATTGCCGAATCACTGAGATTATATATGTCACTATTAAATTTCAAAGATTAAAAATTTTTATATTTTAATTATACATTCTAACACTTATCAAAAAACTTATATCATATCTGAAATAAAAACATTCACTAACTTCTTTTCATTTTTTTATTATTTCAATGTGATAAATGTAAATTTTTAATAGTAAAACATATACGTATATGTATGTACGTATAATATTTGAATTTGTAAATGCTATTTTTAAATCACTTTTTTCGAAATACTTCCATTCGATATACGTCGAATGTTTTTATGAGCGTTACCAAAAGACACTCGAAGCGCTGTTCATTTCCTCGCTACATTTCACGTATTTATATTTGAAAACGTAAAAAATAAAATATAAAAGGGAATGGCCTTAATCTTTTCCAGTTTTTCGTAACGTTTCCGTTTTGAAATACGGGCAGTAAATAATTTAGAACGTTAATACGTGTCATGATATACGCGCGTCGTTTCGCATGAGAATTTTCCGCATAAGATTATTATACGATTGCGTTATTCTATTTATGTTTTTCTTTTATGTTTTTTGCAACATCATATCTCAAATCAAGATTTTCATTTAAGAAGTGACATTTAATTTTTTTAACGAAAATCTTATGAACTCAAGAGAACGTTCATTTCATCATGTTATTCATCCGTTTGATGAAAATAATTTTAATTTTATATTCTTTTACGAAAACAAAGTAATATTTAAAAAAAAAATACTGAATCAACCCTAACTTTTTTAACATTGGTGAGATTTGAATTCATCAACATAAATTTAATTTTTAAACTGCAAGACATAAAAAAATCTACTTTGACTCCATAGAAATAATTAAAGCAGTAAATTTTTTTGAACTCAAAGCTGTGGAATAAATATTTAATGTGTTTGTAATTAGCTTATCTCGATGAAAAAATTGCGGAATTGCAAATTCCCATTTGGGACGATTCAATTATTCAATACGATTGACATTTCACAACGAAATATTCGAACAGACGAGCCGCAAATCAAACACTCGCAAAATAAACACGAACCTCAATACAATAAAAAGGTTTCGACGGTAGAAAAACAAAATGTTGCAAATTCAAAAAAAGCTTACCCCGCAACGTGTAAATTGACCGATATATATTTTAACATATTTTCTCTCGAAAAAAGCCATTAAAAATCGACAAAACTCCATAGTTGGGTTATTATTTTAATTTTGATTCGCTCGCCGAAATCGAAATTTAATTAAACGGCGCCAAATTCGCAGAAATGGAAAACGCTCGGTATAATAATATATACAGTATTAACAATGAAATAAAGGGGGCCGTGCAAAATCCCACTTTCGAACAACGGAGAACACTTTCGATTCGAAAACACGATTAAATACGCAGAAAAGCTCACAGCGTTCCCAATCATAAATTCGTTTTCATTTTCGAATTCGAATCGTAAAAGTTCATGCGTTGAACGAATATTTACTTGGCTCAAAAGTTAGAATTCTATTTTTTTTTAATCGCGCAATTCGTTTGAAATTATTTTTCTTTGATACTGATTTTTTTATATGTTACGCAGTTTTCGTATAATCACGTTTTTCATAAAAATACAAAAAATCTTACATTTTTTGTGAAATATAATTTACTGGTGTTGCCTCCCTTCGTTAGTGTTATTAAAAAAATTATATGTGTCATGTGTCATATGTCAAATATGACAGTTGACGTGTCTTACGATATATCTAAGGAAGGCTTTCATTACTGAAACCAGAGTGTCGCAATGTGGTTAATAAAGGGCGTCGAAGATCAGACTGAAAGCTTGAATTTGTAAATCATAAGAAAGCTCATTCTAGAAGATGAAAGAAGAGTCGTTGATTCAAAAAAAAAAGATGATACAAATGTCAAATATTGTATGAATTTTACAAATAACACGAGATTTTTGATGAAAAACGCATTTATTCGATACGAATTTTTTACAAAATTTTACATTATATTATGGATTTTTAACTAAATTCATTCGACAATCAAACTTAATTATGACTAAATAACACGTTTAGAATACCATAATTATCTATAATATGAACAGCCACATCTAAGATACTATTATAACAAAGGAAGTGCGTGGCGATTACACAACGTGCATTCTATAGTTGATTGGTTAATGGAAAATTATATTATCATCATCAAAGAGAAACTCCCGACCGTCTACGACACACACCCTTAATTATTAATTAGGCACAATTGCGGTCGTTTCGATTAGAAACGCAGTTAACTCAAACCCGCAGTAACGCGTGTCCATTAGCCATGATTAGGCCAGAGGGCACAATATGCTTTTATGGAGGAAAATGCAGAATTATCGTGGCCCCATAGTCGCTCGTTTCTAATGTGGCCCATCGCATAAATCCTATTACGTCATTATATGGCAAGATTGCGTATGAAAGAGATTATGATTCTGTCACATATTGAGTACAATAAGCTTTTTTGATTATTCGGTAATAACCTATTTTTTTATTTTGATGTTTTTTTTTATTCGTACGTGATCATTTTGTATCGATGTTTTGGTTATTTCGCATAAATTTATGTGGGAAATTCGATTTTGAAAATTTCAGTTGTAATAATCATTTACTGTGACAATTTTGATCGCGGAATTTATCTGAAGAATACCAAATCATTAAAATTATACATTATTTTTTACTCTCTTTCTAGAAAAATTATTTTCGTGTTATTATTCCTAGAAAAAGTCCTGGGGTGATTTTTGCAGATCACCTTAAGCTAGTTTGTTACGTTAGTATGAATATCAGTAAAATCGAAAATATTTTGCAATTTCTATCGCGAAATTGAATTATAGAAACAGCTAAAAACTATTAAAGACTAAATTTGCTTAATTGATAGTAAAGTTAACTCTAAAGTAATGAACACATTTTATGTTTAAACTTCGGTCGATTAACTTTGTGATAAAGCTCGAAAAGCGTTTTTTCAATAACTATCTTATTAATAATTATATCAGCTTGAAATTTTCTCTATCTTTAGTTGAAATATATATAAAAAATATTATTTACTTGATTTTAATCTAATAATCGTGATAATATGCGACCATTCCACCATCAAAGTTATTACACCATGTATTTCATCATGACTTTTGCCGGCATCTAATCGAAAATATCAAGCATTTTTTCAATAACTATCTTATTAATAATTATATCAGCTTGATATTAACTCTGGCTTTAATTGAAATGTATACATAAAATATTATTAACTTGATTTTAATCTAATAATCGTGATAATATGCGACCATCCCATCATCACATTATGTATTTCATCATGACTTTTGCAGGTATGTAATCGAAATTTTCAAGCATTTTTTTTAAATGATTATATTTCAAAACGATTTTCAAACACATAATACACCAACTGAAAAACCAGAATATGTAAAAATATTTGAGATAACCTGCAGAGCGAAAATAAAACGGAATATTTCGCTCACAGCAAGCCGAAAGTTCACAGACGTAAATCGTATAAGTAATTTTTCGTTTTTCGCGTTTATCCGCATCGCCCAGCACATCCGTCCCACTCTTCTGAAATGAGTTTTTCCTTTTTATTATTTTCAGCAGCGATAATAAAAAATAAAACCGAAAATATAAAGTCTGGAAGAGGTCAACCGTCAGTGGACAGTTATACATGGGTATCGCGATTAGCGCACACCTTTAACGGCTCGGCCTTCGTCGATTTTGCCTGGAAAAATACTGGAAAATTCCCTCCCCGTCTTTCAGGTCCATTTTTCAAGTGAAACGTAATGAATGGACGGTAAGGAAACGCTTTCGAGACGTTCGAGTGAAAACGGAACTGCGTATACGTGTGCCTTATATTGAGTTTTCCTGCTTTTTCGCAGGCTTATTCTAAGACGTGAATGTTTTATAAAACAATACTGGATTAGTTATCGTATGTGATATTTGGAATTGAGGTGAAAAGGTTATAGTACAAAAACTTAAATTTCGAAATGTATTTTAAAAGAGAGTACTTTAATAATATTAGTAGTTAAAGTTAAAATTAATTTTATGTTAAAACGAATTGTGCTATGCAAGATAAGTTAAATAAATTTCAGTTACGTTCATATAAAACAAGTCTTCTGTAGCATATAAACGTCTAAATTTCCCCCGAAAGATCGTTTAATGAAAAGAAAGAATAATAGTCACTGGAGAAATTTCCCACGAATTTCAACAATTAAACGGCGCTTTTTCACACCCACATAAAGAACAATTCAGAAGTCTAGAGGGCACGTCGTCTGAGAATTTGTATTTGAAAATTAAGAATTTAAACAAGAAATTCAATATTTTTTTCGTACCGTTATTTATAACATACATTAAAAACAACATCGCCTTTCATATAATTAACCAAAACACTCAAAAATCTCGCAATTCAAAAAAGCCCTCAAAATACGCGATTTTAACGCACTCAACAGCTCAAAGGAAAATTCCGCGAATCCCGAAGACTTTCCACGACTTTCCACGGGTTTCCACAGGTTTTCACGGGCGTTTATACCGATACGTCTCCGTTTTAATTTCCCGAAATTTCCCTTAACATCATTCTTCATATTTTCGGTCGGGAAATCTCTTTTCGGAGTGAGCGATGCACGAGCGCAAATATCGCATGAATAATTCAGCGAACGCAAACTGATATCTGCCACACGGAGAAAATTTATAAACCAAGTTTATATTCATGCGACGCAGCCTCCTATATATAGGTATATTAGTATGTGTGGGTGTATTAGAGGCTTTTTTTTCATTCTGTTTGTTCGTGAGGTTTGGGCACTTTGCTACACGTATTGTTCCACCTGCTGGGAAAGTGTATAGCACGCTCACTTCGTCTCTATTGTTCTTTTCATGTACACCTGAAAAATATGTAAACACGATATAATATTGAAAACATGCTTCGTTTCGTTGTGAGCACTTTAATAATTAAATTAAATTAATATATGGTACGTAAGCTTTAACGGATAGCGAAACATTGCATAATTTTATAATTAATTTCGCCTGAAGTATCAGAAATTGTATCGTAAAGTAATTAAGGTTTTTTTAATTTGATGTTTGCGAATGAAACGTTTTCAATACTAGTTGAAGTCTAGACGTTTTTTTTATTAAGATTATTTTCGATAAGTTTAGTATTGAAACTATTTTTTAATTATTTCAAAGTAATGCTGGGTATTAATCATACGCTATTTAGCTTTGAAGCTTTATAACAACCTATATCATTTAAAAATGAAATAATTTATTGGATATATATAATATAGACAGTTATAGACGTTTATATATCATACAATATATATGGCGAAAATCGTTTAACAAGAAATAATACTATGACCCAGATAAAATATACATTAAACACTAGATCCTTTTAACATGAAATAATATTTTAGTCCCTTCAGTTTCCTATTGTATTTTATATACATTTGAATTTATTGATTGAAATTAAAAAATTTAAGCGAAAAGTTATAAACTCGCCAAATATATGTATATGATGTATTAATCAATTCTTCGAAAGTCACCATTTTCTTTAACATCAAAAACAACCTTCTTATATAAAAAAAATTATAAAAAAAAAAATCTATTCACACACACCTCACACGCCAACAATAAAATTCACACCGCGAAAAACAACCCGATCCCGTTGACGCAAAAATTGAATTTTTCAGCACGCGACAAACGCGCGATATTAAATCCGAACAATGCGACGTGTTCACGACACGTCAAACGTATCTTTATACAGAAGCACAAAAGCCGCATTCCGACAACATATGTACATACATATATCACTGCTTATTAATAATTCAGGACGTCTCCTTGTACAGGACGAGGAAGACACGCCAAAGGTGCGCCTGGGGCCGATCGGCCTTGCACTAGATTTAATATTAAGAAAAGGTTTATCGACCGATAAATCTACATCGCGAGAAACGGCGGCCCATAAAACGTGCAAGATTGATGACCCACTATATCAACGTTATTATTATAATAATAACCGAGGAGAAAGCTCAATATAACGATATCCTTTCGGCGACAAATTCGGCTGAGCTTTCGCGCGGGTTTTGTTTGATGGTGTTTATAGAAATGGTTGTTTTTTAAATATATTCTTGTATGTTTAATAAATCCAATCCTCTTTTTACACGGAGGATACGTTCCAGAAACTACCGTGTAAATGAAAAACCATGTAAAAAAAATGTATGGTGACCATACAAAAATTGGAGATAGATTCCATCTACATATATTTGGGATAGGACGTCCATCTAAATGTATTTTTTTTTAATGTGTAATGTGAAAAATTTTCGTTGTGTAAAATCATCAAAAATCATCGAAAATTTTTATTTAATAACTATAATTACATACATATAATTATATTAGTACACTGGCCTGCACCGAATCTTACAATTGTGGCATAATAAAATATATTTTTATTATTTTCATACCGTGTTAAAGTGAAAAACCCTTGTAAAAAAAAATAATCGGTTCATCTTCCTTGAACCGTGTTATTTTGGAACCATGTAAAAAGAGGATTAGGTGTATTGTATATGTTACAGTCAGAGCGTTCTTCGTCGTTAATACTAAATCAAAAAAAAATTAGCGTAAATTGGATATTTTGGGTTTCTCGTATTTCCTAAAATAAAATAACCCTACTGTATTCTCTAATTGCGATTTATTTGTTTCGTTAGTACGTTATTTACATCGATATAGATGATTCACGCAATCTCTAGTTAACATGTTCATTTATACTCCCATGTATGTTTTCTCTGAGCGATTTAGACAACGTATTAATTTGCGAGAAAATGAACGCATTAACGGGCTTGATGCTTTGGCTGTAAAATATACAGTTTTTACGCTTCAACTTCAATCTAATACAAATCAAATTTAACCTTTTATACTTCAAATCAAACTTTTTTACTAATCAAATTCAAACATTGCAAATTTATTTTCTTCATTTTTCAATTTTTTATTTAAGATTTCATTAAAAATGTAAAAAAAAAGTTAGGTATATATCTATGATACCTATTTTCAGATTGATATATTAAAAAATTGATTAATCATGTATATAAAAAATAGAGAAAATCACAGATTATCAAAATCAAATTGATAAAAAAATTGTATTTTATTGATTGATTTAATAATATTATATTTTCCGATGGTTGAATCTGATTTATAAAAATTTTAATTTAGAGCGTAAAAGCTGTATATATATATTTATTATTATAATATACAATTTATAATAACATTGAGTTATTATGATAAGAAAATTTTTGATCGAAAATGAGAAGGAATTAATTTTACGTGAAGCGATTTTCAATATCGAAAAACATCAATTTTAATGAGAAATTTGTATTATAATGTACTATCAAATCCCATGAAAATAAATAAGCGTATTAAGCAGTATTATAATATATTATATTATACGTAGCAACGTTCAGAAAATTTATCATCCTTACTCATAGGTGCTCAATTTTATACCCATAGACAAATAGGAAAGATAAAAAAATAATGATTGATGGCATATTTTTTAATATTAACCTGAAAAATATGATAAATTTCTACAAAATCTTTCCATACAGCAAAACAAGACATTGACACATCGTCGTGCATATTTCAGTCCACCCTGTCGCAGACTCAAAGCTCGTTCGTTAGAAATACGATCGCGCAGAAAACGATTCAGCGCTTTCGTCCCCAAAAAATCCTTTTTTCCCCTATTTTTCCGGAGTCTGTCTGCTTTTTCCACATTCGCCCCTCGAAAGGAGGCTTCGACGGGCGACGAGACATTTCGATGATCTGATTGATGATGATTGAACGGGGGCGGAGCGCCCCGGGGGCGAAACCTTCCGAATCACTGCGAAACCGCCAGTAAAGCCATTGTCGATGTGCTTTTTACCATGTTTTATGTGTTCGTTTTTCAGGTGCTGAAAAATATGTTTTTATGCTAAGTGTACTCGTCGTAAGTCGAATTTTATTTCATATCAACAGTTTTGATTGATTTTATACATTTAGATGATATGACGAATCTCTATTTTCATTCAGATCTCATCAGATAGTAACTGATGAGATCTGAATGAAAATATTATACCTCGATTTACACGGTAGATAGGTTCCTGAGAAAAACGTGTAAATCAAAAATATATATATTTTTAATGTAAAATCGTGTAAATCAAAAAGTACACAAAAAATGCATAATTTGGTTGTTTTTTCAAGCTTTTTATTAACTTAGGTTAGGTTAGATTAATTTTAGTCCGAAATCCTAATTTTAATAAGCAATTTATAAAAATATTTAATATCATGGTCGACATATCGTTTTGAGGTTACACTAGAAACGTAAAACTACGACGTAATGACAAACGTGCGATACGCATCTCGTTGTTTACCTAACAGTGGCTCTTCTATTTTAGTTAGTGATAGAATTCATTGTTAAAATTATTAATGTTATTGATATTGATTATTTTCAACATTTATTTTTATTTTTTTTTTAAACCGTGTAAAACCGAAAACGTGTAAAACAAGTGCCGTGTAAATCGAGGGATAGGTACTTATCAGGTAGGATAGGATCTTAATCGAGGGATATCATTTAGCACTTGAATGTGATAAAATAAACGAAATTTGTTTGTCGATAAGAGAGTAGTTTACTTTTCAAAATCTTTTCTTTCAAATCTGGGGTTATACCACCTTCCCGATCAGAAAAATAGGCATAAAAATAAACATTTTTTTTTTTGACGCAGCTTTAGGTATATAATTTATTTATTTATTTTATAAATGTACATAGTAGTTTTATGAATAATTTAAAATAGATCTGGTGTACAAGATATCTCAAAATCTACTCAACGGATTTTGTTAAAATTTACAAAACACATTATAATATTGTCTAATTGTAAGATACAATCGAAGGATTTTTTGATTGGGTGCTATTTTCATAAGTTATAATTTATTTATGCTCAAAATTTCGATAAAAAATAATTTTTTATCTTCCTTATACAGGGTCTTCCCTGGGACTTTTATAACTTCTAATCGGATTTAAAGTGACTTAGAGTCATGATAGAGAAGTGAGTGTGATATAGAGATTCTGAAGTCTCGAGGTTTTCAAATACCCGGGACTCGAGACACAAATTTTCAAATTCCCGGGGATTCCCGGGTCTCGAGACTTTGATTTTTTTTAATCAAAACCTTGCGTGATAGAAAAAAACAAATACCATATTCAAATTTAGCACCCAAAAATTATTTAATATAAATACCTTTTAAACAAACAATTTTCATAAAGGTCAATTTTGCATAACTGTGTAATTAGTATGTATGTGAAATTTTCTGTATTCAATCATAGAACTGTTTTGTTCGCAGTTCCGATCGAAACCAATGAGTGGTTTATTTTACGATTATAAATAAAAAAAATGAAACGGTTTCAAGGAACATACGACAAATTTTGCAGAGAGGGTCCTTTCGGGAAATCTCTTGCGGGAAAAAGTGAAATTTTCCGCCGGCCGGGAAAAATGATTTACGAGCGAACTGCGTGCGACAAACCGCGCCAAATGAGTTATCGCATTTCGCGAAAATGTGAAAAGCACACCCGCTTTTGTTTTATTTCTATTTTTTTCAATTCATTCATTCGTCCGTCTGTTTATTATAATTATCAAATATCGCGTATATATCATGTCTTTTAATTATCAACACATTTTTTCGACATTTTCGAACGTTATTTGAACATTTTATGGAACCGAAGGAATGTGCTCTTATTTTTTTCCGAGAAATCCAATAAAGGCATTTATATATTACGCATGAGTATCAACGAGCAACGATTTGTATCATTGAATTTGTATTCGGAAATATTATGCGTATTTTGTGTGAGACGAGAAAATCGATTCCAAAAGAAATAATTCTCATATCAAAATCGCTCGCATTTCATAATAATAAATTCAAAAATTATTCAAAATATATTTGTTCAGATCGACACTGCTTACTCGGAGGCCTGAAAATTCACCGTTGATACGAAATCGATTCGTAAATATATAAAATGATAGGAATATCGAGATAGCAGTTTTTCGAGCGTATGTAAATCACATTTTTTTCCCGCGAATTGCAAATAGCGATAAATATAAAACGCACAGGGCGAAATTAAAACGCGTCGGAACGTATATTGTATCCATGCGGATATACACGCAAATGTGTTTCGAAGGGGAAAAACAAACGATCTCGTTACTTAACAGTAATCATCTTAAAAGGAACATCCCACTGTTTGCCGAAAACGTTTGCGAAATGTCGAGGCGCTTGCGATCTTTCGCTTTCGCAAACCAGCAAGTAACTTCATGTCAAATAATGTCATGTGTTATTAAGCTGGTATATGCTGAAATAATATAACTCGACCTGAAAATGGAGTCAATTAAAAACCACTTCTGTATGTGTGTTGAGTTCGCTGTAAATGAAAACCGCAATGTGAATCGAATTATTATGAAAATTTATATACTGATTTTTTTACTATAGTTTGGATATATTCGTGTAAATTCTGAAATTTTCACTGTATAAGAAAGATTTGATTGTTCAGTGATGATAAGTCAAAATATAAGTGATTCGAATGTAATAAATCAACCGTTTCAAATTTTTTCTAATCTATCTGAATATGATTATGTATTTTCAAAAACAAAATGACAACGATAAAAAAAATTCAAATAGATCATATGAGAAGAAAAACAAAGTCAAACGCAAAAAATAACGAAAATAAACCCCAAAAATCTTAAATATATAATATAAAAAATCTTTCACTATATATATTCATTTTTTCCTCCATCCAAATGATAAATTTGCAATTAAGTCGCTCGGAAATATGCGCGTTTTCATACCTTGGCAACGCGAGGCCTTTTCGGCAATTTGCCTCCGGTTCCTGTAATTTCAGCTACTACACATCAGACGGCAATGTTTATATATCACAATATAAGAAACGCGTATGCTTTCTTATATTCACGCACGAAACACACGAAAACATACGCATATATACATATACCTAAGCGTATGGGAAGTCTGTAAAATTGCGCCTCATTTATATGGCACGTAACCCTAGCAGTCAGATAACGTGAAGAACGGCGTCTCCTCAAGTGTTCTCGGCAAGAGGCTTTTCGGGTAGATCTACCGTAATAAAATATACTTGAGGAGTGGCTCTATTGTTACTTGAACAATTCGTTTTTGTATTGTTATTAAATTAAACGATGGCCGTTTGTTGAGGATGGGTCAGAAGTTGGATGATTTCGACGCCTTTGCGACTTATGTGAGATTAATTGACGAATTTTTGATTTTGTTAAGTGTAGCTTTTCAATATTTTGAATATATTATATGAAAGTAGATCAGTTTCAACAAAGTATGATTGATAATAAAAATAAATATTTTTAACGTATTTTATAAAAAAATTCAAAAGAGCCATTGTTACGTTATTCTAGCTCCAAATAACCATGTCGTAAAATTGTGTTACTTTCAGTAATAAAATTAAAATATCCACTAGCGTTGCGCTGATAATATTTCAATAAAAATTTATTGCGAAAAAAACTTTATTCGCAAATTTGTATCAATTTTTATAGCGTTACATTTATGACCCACCGTTGCGCGATAAAATAACGTAAACTCGAAAACTGTTTTTCCGAACCAAACGACACCGAAACTATCCAAAATTGAATTATTTTATCGAAAAAATAATAATGAAAATTCACGAAACGGATGCGATAAATACGCTAGAACGACAAATTTTAGCCGAACAGCACGTAAACAAGACC
Source organism: Hydropsyche tenuis (assembly GCA_009617725.1). Taxonomy (NCBI): domain Eukaryota; kingdom Metazoa; phylum Arthropoda; class Insecta; order Trichoptera; family Hydropsychidae; genus Hydropsyche; species Hydropsyche tenuis. The sequence continues at coordinate 267,974 of VTON01000057.1, read as the reverse complement.
CTGAGAGCTGAAAATACGAAAAAATTGCACTGTAAAAGAGTAAAAGTCTAGCAGCTTTAATAACACGGGGATGAGATGGTGCGAAGCCACCCTCTTCGTTATTAAGTTTTTCTTTCCTTTTATTTATATTTTTTCTTCTACGACCATTTTTTTCTTATTAAAGACTGGAGAGGAAACAAGAGAGACGTGTTTGGGTAATAAACCGCAAACGCTTTCATACGCCATTTGATATTGAAAGCGTTGCTGAAAGATCGGAAACCGCAATCATTGATTTTTCACAAAAAATTGACTGATCTTCTACAAGTTAATTTAAATATAATATACAATCATGACAAAAAAACATGACAATCACTTATTCTTGAAGTTAAAGTAATTTATGACACGATTACATGCGTATTATTGAATTATCAATAGTCTAAAACCAAACATGACAATCAAAAAAATCCTGAACGTTCAATAATAAAAAAAGGCTTTATCATACAATACACACTACATAAACTGCATAAAATAATATATGTATATGTTAACATCGCATAAATAATCAGGTTTCGAATATTTGACAAACTGGAAACCTCCGACCGTAAATTTACACGCCAGTTTTTTAAACGTGCAATACCGCATGTCAGTAATTATAAATTATTTCGCGGTTTCACATTTGCACCGGGTTTTCGCAATCGGTTTAAATATCGCTATATCATTCGATAGGAAAGCCGCTATTTGTTGTGGGCTTTTTGGTCGAATGTATGGGATTGATCGATCCAATAAAATTGGGCGAAATGTACAAAAATTTTCACTATTCTCATGTAAATTCACGCTTTGGTGCTTCAATAGAAACAGAAGAGCGATTCGTTTAGGTATTAAAGTATTTGACTTATTCATTGAAAATGTTATTGATATGCTTCATTGAACTGTATCAAATTGATTTGTAAAAGCTTCGAGGTTAATCTTTTATTTTCGCAGTAAAAGAAGAAAAGTATTCGAAGATTTTTTTAGTGTTCAAACTTTATTCAATTACAAATAGAAGTTATTGCGTTTCATTAGGTTGACAAATTTAGAAAGTTGAATAGCTCAAATAAGTTTAAAAAAATATTCGATAACGAAAATATATATTATACTATGAGTACACGTTCTAATTTTTTTTTTTTTCTAATTAGTATATTTTATTGTATTATATATAATAAATACTAAGTATTATATATGTTATATGTGCACATATGTATGAGTAAATTTTCCTTTGTTTTTGTTTTAGTATTCTGAAACATTTGGTGTTAATGCAATTTTCTTTTTATGCGCGCGGTCGTAAATGTTATATTCAGATAAAACTAAAGAAAATTGCAGAAATTTCACAAAGAGTATAAGTATTTCGTGATTTGAATATATAAATAAAATAACAATAATTTCATATTGCAACAAAATGCTTCCAAATTTTCCTTACTTCTACAATATTTTTTTAATGTATTATAATAAAATTTATTATTATATTATATAACGCAAATATGGCGATATAAAACTTATCGGATTTCAAGAGTAGACAACCAACTTCACAGAAGAACGAACAAAAAACTTCGATCAAAAACTTCACGACAGATAAAAGTTAAACCGTTCAATATGTAACAGTCGTCATCGTTCTCCATAACCAATAATAAAATTGAACGAAATTACAAACCACAATAAATATAACCGAAACAATAAAAAGAATACTATGCAAATTTCTCCTAATAATATTTTTTTCCGTTAGTCCCGCACAATACCAACATCTGCCTTTTATTAAACGAATAAATTCACAATAGGAGGACGTCGAAGAGGAAAAAGCTCGCGTCTAAAATAAACTCGAGAAAACAAAACGAAGGAAAATACACACTGCGTACTCTCTCTCTCTCTGTGCATGTAAATTGCCGAGGGAAATCGACCACTGAGAAAAAATATACGGGCAAATTACGAATGCATTGTAGACATGTTGTGTGAAAAGCACTGCAAATACCACGTGGGCATGTGTAAAAGCGGAACGAGCTTTGCGCATGTAGTCCAATGATAATATTTGCTTTGGAGACGTTAATTAAAATTAAAACCGTCTGAATTACGTGTTCAGATCGTTAAAGCGACCATTTATAAATTATCTGTAATGAAATCCGTATGTTTTCATCTGAAATCATAAATAAAGTTGTTTTAATGGCTTTTGTTTTTTGTAATGGTTCAAATTTGTTGAACGTATTGATTATTGAAAGGATTTTATTATTTAGTGACTATTTGAATAGAATGTTCTCTATATTTAAATTCCTTTTGAGTAACTTTTTCAAAAATTTTGAAAGAACTATTATAATAATCAAACCCATTGCATCACGAAGACCAAAGATCGCTTCGTCGGGGCTAAAAGTTCTACATCTGAAATGCATATGCCAAATTTATAGCATGGCAATCAATTGGAGTATTTCAATATTCGTGACTCATCATCATTTTTTTCGATATAGGAATTATTATTAAGAAATAAACATTAATTATTATATGTAAACGACATCTATTGGCAACTTTGCTTGTGAACAATGGTTATGGCCAATATCGATGTTTCTTCGCCTCAAACAAGATTGCTAACACTATCGTATTTATGTAGATTGTAAGTTGTCATGTTGTTTTAATTGTTAATGTAAAGCATATAAAACCTGTAATTTTTATCGAGAGCAGCAGAGCTTTCAATAATAAGCTATCTACTAGACTCCATCATCTTTCATTTGCAAAGCTCTGAAACTCACCGGACGCCGAACTCACAGGACCAACCACGAACTTTATCTTGTGCAATACAATTTTTTATATAAAAAAGGATACATTTTTTTTGCAACGCATCCCATCTTGATTCCTGAGAAATACGACCACCTATCTAAAAAGGGAAAGGCACAACGACGAAAATCAACTTCGATATAGGATATTTTTTTTCGATAGATCACCTCTATTGATTTGACATGACAAAGTATAAGCGCGCACCACCGAGCCAATTTAATTATAAACGACTTTAAAGTTTCGATAAATCAGTATATGCGTTTAGCGCCGTCTCGATATGTGGCGTAAGGTCTAAATCGCCGGATCACTAGCACGTAAGCATCTGCGGTGATGCCTAAAATGGGAGGAGTTTATAGCACTTTACACCACATATCGAGATGGCGTCCAGTCGCATATACTGATTTATCGAAACATAATGTAGTTTATAATTAAATTGGCTCGATTGTGAGCGCTTATACTTTGCCATATCAAATCAATAGAGGTGATCTATCAAAAAAAAATCCCATATCGAAGTTGATTTCCGTCGTTGCACCTTCTCCTTGTAAAAGCAAAATCAATCCAACAAACATAACACACCAAAGAACCATTCAAACAAAAATTCACTACAATCAACCGAAATCGCCAACAATCCAAACACACACCAATAACCAATCAACCCACAACACCATAACCGACCATCCCACCAAAATCCACACATCCGACGACACTCCAATTAGCCTACGGCCCACCCGGGAATTTCCACGTCATGCTAAGGACGACACACGAATTTCGGCAGAATTGCGGTCGCTTACGATATCAGGAACCGCATTATTTGTTTCAGCTGACGCCGTATTTCGGTGGCGATGGAGGATGCCCTTATCGCCATTACGCTATCCGGAGGACCCATCTTCGGGCCCGTGGAATTGCCGTTCGCTCGATACAAATTAATGGGAGGTGTTCAGGGGGTGGCTTTATGTCGAATGTGTTTATCAAGATCGCATTTGTGTTTGATATTTAAATGTTTGGTGTAGTTCGAAGCGCGGAGTTTTACGTTTGAATTAGTAAATGGCTCATGAGTAGAGATAAGGCGGTTGAAACTATCGGGTGTTTGGAAAGTTGTGGTTTTGTTTTTTTGTGATCAAAAATTGGTCGTTTGATATAAACGAAATTCACGCTTGATGAAGCTAAGTGTTTTTTTATATGTATAAAATTTTATATTAAGTTAAAAATAAATAAAGATAAGTTCACTACTAAAAAAAATTTCAATTTTGAAACAATTTTCAAGCCTTTAACCATTTTTCAATCATATCAATAAAACTATCATTGTTTTAATTGATATAAAAATTATTTTTCAATGAATCGTTATAAGATTACCGTTTTAGATCATTTTTCAAACAATGCTGTGTTTATTATATTGAATAATGTTTTCAGCATACATATATTTTAATTAACGATACGGTATGAAATAGAGGTGACAAATAAACTTTTATTCCATGATATTGCAAAGCCTCTAAAATTAAAAAAAAAACTCATATCTAATATAAAAAAAATATTATACTTGGCTATATTGAACAGGAATTTTACTTCTGTCGAATAATAATTATATTATAGTTTTTGAGAAAAAAAATTAAGATATCACTTTTCGAACAACCTATGTATGATAAATTGCGATATTCGTTTGATGAAATTTGCGTCATGTACACAATCTGAAACGTTGAATCATCACAGAAACAAAATTCATTATTTTCGAGTAAATATATTTGCAAATTTCCACTTATATAGCGATATAAAGACGTTTAATCATTGCTCTTCGCAAGTCCAAAGAAATTTGTCGAGTCCGAAAATCCATTCAGCGGATTTGCTTTAATGAATTGAGCCAACGTCGACCAACATAATGGGACTTGTCGTTCTAATAAATCGCCGAACATCACGAATTAAATCCGAAATCATACCGTTATAACATTTCCCTTTTGTGCGTACACAAATAATATTATATATTGATCAGCTGAAATATCAAAGGAACCGAACAAGCATAACTTCATCGGTGGAAATTATCGTTCGTATTGTTATCGATTCTGAATATTTAATAATATCGAATTAGTTAAAGCTGACTTGAGAGAAATAATACGTTATGTGCTAATTTCCATTAATCAACGAAGTTAACTTAAACGTTATCTTCTGAATACGAAAATAGCTAAAATAGGATTTCGGCGTCGTATATTTATACAAAAGTGAGTTGGGAGCATTGATTGATCTTGCATCTCTGTCACTTTGTCGCTAGTTAAATTAAATTTCTTAATCTCAAACATGCACTAAATAGTAGAGACAATAAATTTTAACGACGATTCAGGTGATTTTTTATGTTCAAACGATATAAAAAACGAAGATGTCTGGCTTTTAGCGACATTAGTTTGTAATTTCATTGATCATGAAACTATTATGTGACAGGTTTAACTATAATAAAAATACGATATGATGTATTAATTGTGATTAACTTTGCACACTATATAAATATAACCAATGAATACACAGTTATTTTTTAATTTATGTTAATTACGATACTATACAAAAACACAATTTTTTATTAACACACGATAGAGATATAAGACCAATAAATACTTCCAACTCACTTCAATATAAATATAAGACACTAAAACCCTATTTCACACATATCGAATAAACCGAGCCACATCAAAATCCTTAAAAGCCACCTTCCCCAAACGAAAACGCCCATACTTCAGACAACATCATAAAAACCTCATCTTAACACCAAACATATCATAATCCACACATGACGATTTGACTTCCCAACAATAAACAACACCGACTCCCATACACGGAAACCAATTTCGAACCGTGCGACATCATATTCTCGCATATTAAAGATTAGCATACATAACGCCGACAAAACATCGACATCGACACTTTCCGATCGTTTCCCCCCTCGCCCACATACAACACGTATACGTCACGTATCCCGATATCACGTATATAACGTGTCGTATAATAACGCGCGCGTCGTTGAGCACGATGCGTGTAAACAGGGACGAGTGTACGGAGCAAACAAGCCTCCTTGAGATATATGGTGTCGTGAAATTCGTGCCGTAAAATTTCTATATACCTTGATAAGGTAGGCAACTTTCGGAATCGTCGAACTTTCGCAGCGGGATGAAAAGAAAATTCGGGGAAATCTTCAGTGTGCGACGTTGATTGCGAGTTTAGGTCGCTTTCTTTGGAAATTTTTGTTTAATCGTTGCTGTGTTATATAGAGATTCTGGGAAAACTCGTTACTCTGGTCAAATATAGAGGTTATGTGTTATTAATTCGATGCTGCGTATTATTATTGCGTTTTTATTAGGGGTGTACCGATTCCAGCTCTAATTCTGTTGGAGTTGAAAAGTCTTAGAATTTAATGCAGAATCGGAGTTGGTGTCGTAAAAAATCAACTGGCTCCGAATCCTTTTTATTATTATTTTCTTTAATGTCCAAAACTGATTGTTTCCTCCGTTTCGTACGAACTGTCAAAATAAAAGATCCGATTTATTACATTAACGTATTCATAGTTCTACATACATACATCTTGGCCGATTTATTTGATGTAAATAGATAATTTTTTGAAAAAAAAAAATTGTATCAAACATTTCAAAATTTTATAAAATATAAAAGCTTGAGAAAGCTATGTTTTAAAATTATTAACTTGTAAGATCTTTACAATGTTTATTTATTTTGAAAATCGTTATTATGATTTTTTATAACCTATCAATTTTTTATGTTAGCAAAAAAATTCGATCTTCCTAAAAGTCGCTCAATTTTAACTCGAAGTCGGAGTCGGAGTTAATAAATTTTGAAGCGAATGCACATCCCTAGTTTTTGTGTGAAATTCGAGCGATGCAGTTTTATTGCTTTCAATGAATGGTAATTGCAGTATGAAAGTTTCATGGACCACGAAATCGAGGATTTATCACTGAAAATTTTCGAGTACGTTTGAAAATGATAAAAGAAAACATTTTACAAAAATTTCCATACTTTTAATAAAGTTAAATGATCTAGAACTTGCAAATTGATCGTATAAAATTATTATTTTTAATCATTAGTATGCCTAAGTACTAGAAGAAAATGTCACATTACCTTTGTTTTACATTCATGAATATTCAACACTCTTTAGCTCAAAGAAGTTGAAATGTTTACTTTATTACAAAAGCACTTTTCTCTAAGCGAAACTATAAAATTTCACTAGAATTTCCAGTTGAAAATAAAACGGTGAAAATTACTATAAGTTTATTTTCAATTTATCGCCAATAAAAGTATTAAATGAATTCAGCCACAATTTATGATACAAAATTGGATGCCAAATTGAAAATTACGGTTTCGCATTCAATCGCAACCCACGCAAATTGAAAATCGTTAATTCCACTTAAAATATTTGATTCCAATTTAAAACAATCGACACGTGAATATTTGCAGAATTTACACTTCTAAAACATAAATTATCTTCTATCGTATCATATTCAAAAAATGTATACGAAATATAAAAATATTTTCAATTTGAAACATTTCCACTGAAAATCTATTACCCAACCCTTGCGAACGTCTATACATTCAAATGACCAAACTTCCCAGATTTCCCTTATTTTTTCGGAACGTCCTTCGAAATGTGGCAATTGACATTTTCCGATAAGACATTTCACGACTTTCCCTGCAACATAATACTTTTTCCACCCCCGCGAAAACGCCTGCGTAATAACGTCACGTTTTTGCCATATCTCCATCTCGTGATAGTTGTCCGGAGCGATTCTGAAAGACGCGCTGATATCTCTCTTTTCATATTATGTGCGCCGTGAAATTTTCAGAAAATAAATTGGCAGGAAAAAAAAGTGGAAATTCCCCCGCAGTGACACGCCGCTAATTACCTTTGGCGGGGAACTCGTTAAGCCCGAAGCAGAGGTGTCAAACGTGTCGATTTTTTAACAGAATTAATTTTTGTCGAATGAAAAATGATGTTGAGAATCATATTTAGGATTGGGAAGTCATGAGTTTGTATTTTTTATACGCTCGAGGGTAAAAAGTTAGGCACCAATGCGTTAAACCGTTAATATATCGCGTCGAACGAATCTAAATTGCGATCGCACACATAAACGATGTGGGTTCTCGTATAATAAATTGGTGTAGGTTTTAAACGGTGATTTCTTAACGGTCTCAACGAATTTTGCACGTAATTAATTATAAATACATATTTTCGCTACATAAGCTTGTGTATCGAAATATATAAGTAATTAAAAGCATCAGTTTTTTGTGAGAATTCCAAATCCAAATATACATGTTAACGCTAAATTTGTGTAATCAATTCGTTTATAAACGAAGCAAAGAATCTTGTTTTGTCTCTGAAATCTAACAAAATTTAATATAGACGCATAATAGACATGTTACAAAGATACATCCACTGTCATATTTGACAGAAGATGTCAAATGATGCACCTATTATAAGCCTATACTAAATGGCGCCTATACACCACCAGATGTTGAATTTCATAGAAAAAGCAAGATTCTTTGCTTCGTTTATGAATAAAGCAATTACACAAAACGTATTATATATATTTATTGAGCTTAATTATAGTCTCGACACGTACATGCTAATTATTGTTTATATTTTATTACGCAAATTGTTATATAATCAAGTTTGATGTAAGTCTCGCAAGTGCGACGTCTGAAACAATTAAATTTCAACGGCGAATTCGTCGTCGGTAAAATTGAATATGTACCGGGAAATTCAAGATTAAATTTAGTCATTAATAAAGGGAAAACTTGCGGAATCTTTTGTGTGAGCTTTTACATAATTTATGACTGTACTCGATAACATAAATTTTCAATATCGAAGTTCACGATCCGATTCCGATGCGACTAAACAAAACCGATTTATCGCGTGCCGATTGAGGAAATAAACATAATTGCGAATTATTCGATCGAATATAATTAAATTGATCAAAATGTTGATTCTATTCTGTTTTTAATTAAATTTATTGAGCAGAATAATAACGATCGCATTTAGAATACAAAAATTCAAGTATAAATTTTTCGAAAAGACTAAATATTTATAATCACTGTTTATTAAATAATCTCGAGGATACTAATCACAATAACAAAAATAACTAACCATTAGTAATATCGTGTTTGATCAACAAAAAAAGTATCGAAACTAAACGGTCAAATACCTAAGTAATAGCAACATCGGTACCGCAAAACCCCAGAAACTAGTCCTTTGCAGAGTTCTAACACATCCTGCGGTTCTCCAACTTCACTAAAACACGCACACGCCGATCATGAAATACATGCACAATAGCACGAATTTGAGAAGGATCGATTGCGTGATTGAAAATCCTGCCAAAGCCAATTTACATTATATGGAATGAACGCCCGTCCATTCACGGAGAAACCATAAATGGACTCGCTCGTTATCGTCGTTAATTAACCCAGGACTGTGGAAATTGAATACAAATTTTCATAAATGTTCAAAAAAGTCATTCTATTAATTTGTCAAATTAAATGAGTTCAATTGCCGGTGAAAATTTTTGTATGAAGCCTCGCTTTTTTTTAAATAATACGATACGGGAAAGCCTTTAATGTTTTATTAAATTCATTCATAAATTTTGAACGATTTTTCAAAGTAATCAACGAATTACTCACTAATAATTTTATAAAGTTACTAGTAATTACTTTCTAGTTTACGCTTTTCATCTTAACTACGCACATAGAATCAGATTAATTATTCCATCTAAATAGACTAATTTGTCAATTACTGCTTTAATTCCCATTGACCTTTACCTTGAAATTTGGATATTAAGGATATGCGTGAGCTTGAACATTCAAAAACGCGTGATCATAAACACGAACATAAAACTCATTTCAAACTTTTTCGCAGATTGTCTTCTATTGTCTGTGTTCAATTATTTATGTGCTCAATAATCAATAATTTCAAGTGTATAATGTGTAATTATCGCTTTGTTCAACTGTCATGTGCGCAATATTCGGATTTTCTCTTATTATGTTGTCGCATATTAAATCACCGCTTTCATAATTAACAATGAAAACGCAATATTATACAATTCATTTAATTAACATGTATTCAATAGACTCATTATAATGTTTTCTAATACTCACACTAGTTATGTGGTCATATCCTTATTGAGGAATAAGGAAATTGAATTAGGAAATTGAGCGCTATATCAACAAAATTCAGCAACATGTGTGGAAAAAATTCGTGGAAAATTTCAACAAAAAAGTGTGTATGTGCCAATAAATCCATTTACCCGATATGCTATTCACACATAACCCTATACTGTATACTCTATGAATCAATAAAAAAATGATATTTTTTAATTAGAAAACTGTGTCTTCTATCAAAATTACTTTGTGCGTGAATTTTGAGACACCTATATAAGAAAATACTTCAAAAAAAATATTCACCAAAATCCGAAACCTTCGGAACTACCTGCCCATTTCACCAAAGCAAAATCGGTTTCTCTTATCGAAAAATTGGGAACACCTGTGCTCCAATTTGCGAATCGGAATCTCATTTCATTAATAAGCAATGAGTGGTGTCTGTGTCGAACGCGAGATCGGTTTCATCCCCTAAAACCGCCGGACTCGCATACGACGCAAGAATTCGCTCGCTTTTAATATTTCACGAACGTATCTTCACACCATTATATCCAAAGAGAATATCGTTTGAGAACCGTGTATTAGGACGCCGAGGCATGCCGAGGACAATGGGAGGTATGCGCATTCCCTCCGAGCCATAAAAATTGTATGGGAGGGCGTTAAATTTCAAGATTTTCCCACATTGATCGAAAACAATTTGTTCATACCTTTATTTTTGAGAAATGAGAAAATTTCGTTCTTCAATTTCAGTTCGTAGTGATTTTTCAGATTTCAGATATCTAATTTGAGAATTTTTCGAAATGTCAGAGATAAAAGTACGAATCGTCTTATAAAATCTTCAGATTTCTAATATGAAAATCTCTTATCTTGATATAAGTTTTCGAAATGAAAACTTTTTATTGTATAATTGCGCAAATCTGCTCGACGGACATAAAGATTTCAAATATTTTTTTTTTTACGAAAAATAATTCCATAAAAAAAAACTCTTCTGAAAGAGATTTTTTAAATGAAACATATGATTTGCAAATACTGATGAACACATTACCATCTGACTCATCACACAACAAAAATATTGAAAAAAAAATCACGCGAATTTCCCAGATGATAAGGCCATCGAGATCGACACTGAACGCTTCATTAGAAGCAAAAATTGATTTATCAAGCGAAAATTTTCCATCGGTGGAAAAACAATGAAGCCGTTCGTTCAATTTGAATAAGGCGGCGAAAACTCATTATGCACGCTTCGGCGTCACCCTACACCCACCCACACTTCCACTTTTTCGGGACAACGACGAAGATGGAGGCTTTTGCGCGAAATAATAACGGGACAATGAGCCCGCCTAGGAAATAAGAAGGGAATTCCGTTTCGATTTCGATCGTGCAGTGCCTACCTCTATTGTCATCTTTGAGTTTATTCGTGATTTTTTTTTTATTGCTCGACTTTATTTTTGTTCTCTGGATGATGGTTGATTGGATTTATCCGTTTCATGCGAAAATTCAATGGATTTTCATTTTGGAGATGAGTTTGACTTTGTGTTTCTCAAGTAGCTTATTAACATTGGCTGGTTGCGATTTTCCAGGCAAATACAGAGCAATAACTCTGTTGCGTTTGAATTCCATTTCAATAACTTTTTTTAACTGCAACGTAAAACGATAAGCTTTCGTAAACTTATAACCAACATAACAGACTGACGCATGTTAAAACATGAACGCGCTGCCATTAGCCGTTTGGTTGCTACTAGGGCTTGCAATTCCGGTTAACCGGTTTACCGGTTAACCGCCCAAAATGTATTACCGATAATTACCGGTAAATTAAAAAAATTACAGGTAATTACCGGAAACTATTTTATTGCGAATTAAGGGTAGATATAGACACATTATTGTAGGAAAAAATTTTAAAGGGTGCTTTTATGAGTGTGAGAGGCGCCATTATGGTTTTGTGAACTTGGGGGGGTTGTTAGTAATTATTTATTCTAGTTTCAGCACCGAAAAACACATTATTTGTAACATATGATGAATTTCCATATCTATCCCCCCCCCCATGGATTTCCATACATATATTTTATATATAATGTGATTTTCACTGAAACTAGAAAAAATGATTACTACCCCCCCCCCTCCCATGGATTTGTATACATATATTTCATATAATTTTTAGGTTTCAATCAAGGATACTGTTTTTTTAGTAAAAGTAGCCACATACAGTCATACTTTAATAATTTAATCTACATAAATTTATTTTTTTTATTTACCGGTAAATCGAAAACGAGACCAATTATGTATTTACCGTTTACCGGTAATCTAAATTAGATGGTAAATTGCAAGCCCTAGTTGCTACAGCAGCGTGAAGTTGATAACACTTCGAGCGCCGACCCCTGTAAATATTTCTAATTAATTTTTCCCGATTACAACATTAATAAAATAAAGCATAAAAAACGATGATATGAAAGTTTCACTTCAAAAGCGCGATAGTGCCACGTGTTATATATTTCGATAAATAAGTAATGTGATTTGAATAGATCTTAAAACTATACAAAAAAATATATATAAATGAAAAATTTTTACATTAAAAAAATACATCAATTAAACAAAAATATTACATTAAAAAAAATCTAAATTCTCACCTTTATATTCTAATTGATGCAGCATGTTGTCTTTACATTTCAATGAATCGAAACTTACTAACACATTTAATCTTCTACTTTATACTACAAATACAAATTTTCCGTTTAATATAAAAAAAATACAAATAAAATCACTCATTTAATTTAGCAATCGTGAATCACTGCACTGTTCATTTATTTATGATGGGCCTCCGTTAAATCAACTGTACTTTTATATACATTTTCCTTTGGCAGATTCTATCGATTCCCATAATGAAAACCTTGCGAATTCTTCGTTCGAAAAAAAAGCCTTTTTTTTCATTCGAGATAAGAAGCGGGTTTTGTAACGCTTCAATTATTTTTACGCGTACATTCATATAAACAAATCGCACAGAAAAAAAAAAACGATTCGAAACGCACGTTTTTTTTATATCGAAGGTGAGTTTTTAATGGGATTTTTCGAAAATTTAAAAATTCATTAAGCGATCTTTTGACGGGAAGACGACCCCTAATAGAAAATTCCAACCCTTCCGACCTACACTTTCCGTTGTTGATTTTAATTTTTAATTTTTCCAAGAGACAAATTTTAATTAAAAAGCAACATCGATCGAACGAAAAGGGGAAGCGCGTACTTTTTCCCGTATTTTATTTTATTACTCTGTAATTTTTGTCGCTTCTAAATTGTTTGTAAAAATACGTTCGCGTTGCCGAGAGAGAACAAATTGGAGGGTATCGGAAAAATAATGATTTTTTTTGTCGTTGAGAACGAATATATAGTACACTTTATTGTTTCTCATTTATTTTCTAAGCTTTTCATTTTTTTTCAGTATTTTCGGTAAAATTGGGTTTTTTCAGGAACGTACGAAGTCAATTTGATGGAAAAAACTATTATTTTCAGATGTAATATGATTGTTGCCAACAAAAAATTTTGATATAGAAGTTAGTATGAGAAATATTTTGAAAAAAAATTATTTTATCATAGCAATATACAAAGGGGACCAAAAGTATTTGCCCGCCCTTATTTTTTCGAAAATCCCATGTTTTTCAATAAATTTTATATCCGTAACTACTTTAAAATTATAAAGAATATTATGTGCACATGTTTCACGAATTTTTTTATGAATAGTTAATTTGCTGGATTGAATGAAAATTTATTTTGGATTCATAAGGAAAATTGAACTGAAAACATCCTTTGAATTGCTTTTTTTTCATGAATAAATATATAATATATATGAATACCCCCTGGAAAGCAATCTTTCGCGATTTCTCAAACAAAAATCAAATGAAGAGTTCCCAGTAAATGTACATATGGCGCACATAGTTTCGCCTAGTATCGCTGGTACCCAGATAATCTTCTCAGGAAACTGGCAGAATGGGATGCATTTAACAAGTAGGCTTCTCTTCGATTTATACATATCAAAAGAAAGAAACAATCCCGCTTTTTACATACACCCTACTCTATACCAACTTCCTGAGTAAGCTAAGTTAGGTACCAATAGGGTTGCCAACTGTTATGGTCAAAAAAGAGAACATTTTAAAAAAATTATTTATTTTTAACAATTTTCTTTATAATTGTATTGGTTAAATCCATGGGGGGGTAGTAATCATTTATTCTAGATTCAACACCGAAAGACCGTAAGTAGGAACTGCATAAAATTATTGTCAAAATTGGATTTGAAAAAGAGGAAATTCTTGGAATTGAAAAAAGAAGACATTCTAGGTATATTGCAAAAAAGAGAGAGAACAAAAGAATTAGGTACAAAGAACCCTAGGTACCAACAATACGAGACAAAAAAATGAACGCCACATTTAAATTTACTAGAAACTACATTTTTACTATGAACTGGAAACTTTTATCTAAACTGCATTCAGATAGCGAAAACTACAACGATTTTCCCAAAAATTTCATATTCAAACCCTCTATTATCAACAACAATTCAAAACCCTTAACACAAACAAACATCAAAACGCCATAATTGCGCGTGCGCATCAATTTCCCAAAAAAAAAACTGCGCACCCCTTCCCAAAAAGCACCCTAAAAAAAACGAATAAAAAACTAATCCTTCTACTAATCCACGCACAACTATCACATATCGAACGTTCCAGAACGCCCGTGCGGTTTATAGGTTAGTTTCCTCCCCGCCCCGCGCGTCCGCGGTCACGTGTCAGTCGCGGCGTCAACGGCGACGCCGGCGACGCTCGCGCCGCGGCGGCGCTCGCCCGACTGACGCCCCAGCATCCGCAGCACGCCGACGAGGGGGGATGGGGAGGAGGGGGTGGCGGGAGAAGGGGAGGGGGGTTTTGGTGCCCCGCTGGGTGAAGAATACTGCCCCCCCCCCGCACGTATCGTTGAGTATAGGGCGATTGGGAAATGCGGTGCAATATCTGTTGCTTGTGTCAATGTTTGTGTTCGATTTTGTTTTGTGGTTTTAATGGTTTTGGGTTGTAGTTTATGAATATGGTATTAAGGTGATCGTTTGGTTTTGAGGTGCTCTGTTGGTTTTTGGGGTCTCTGTGTAGGTTAATTGGGAACGAAACTAGTACACTTATAAACAGTGGTGTAGTGGGGCCGGAACGCGCCGGAACGTTGTTTCGGCACTTTATTTCTTAGCAGGAACGCGTTCCGGTGCTTTTTTTTAAATATGAGAAAAAAATTTGTGAAAATATTAGAAAATAAACCAAATAAAATAAGTAAGTTGATAGTTTTTAATGATACAGTTTGATTAAGAAAAACATTTGGAAAAAATTTTCGCCTGTGGCGCTTTCTTAGCTGGTTTTATGTAATACAAATTTTAGAATCTAATAATTTAAACGTTTTTCAAAAACAAAATATAAGTATATAATAATAATAATAATAATAATTTTGTTTCTTTATAATATCCTCTTGTTGTTGGATTATACATATATGAAAATATTATAAAAATGACATGTTATTTATGTCTAAATGTTATGTTATGTTATTATGTCTAAATGTTATGTTATTTATGTCTAAAATAAAAATCATTATTAGCTATTATAAAAAAAACTTTAAATAATTTGTGTTGGGGGGGGGGTGTAAAAATTGAGTGTTCCGACACTTTTTTTTTAGCACTACATCACTGCTTATAAAAGTTTATTTTACATAAAGGTACAAAATCGAAAATGATTAATGTACCAAAAGAACGTTTGAGCACGTCAATCCTTCAGGTTCATTTTCGTAAATATTTTTAACCGATACGAACGAGAAAACAATATGACCGTCGTAAGCGATTTATTATTTTCATAAACAATGCATGTTCATGATTGTCTCTTTTTTAATGCTACGTATAATATTACCCACTTACTTATTAGTATTTACAATAATATTATCCATAAACCAAAAATAATAAAATCAATTGAAATATAATACTTAAAAGCTCCAAGAATAGAAAATTCGTTTAACTAAATATTATCAAATTGTATAATATAAAACTGAACGATAAACCAAATTTTCCCAAAATCATCTTTTGCAAAATATGGGTTGCAATAGATTTTTTTTATATACGTATGAAAAACCATCTTTTTCCGAATGGTCTCAGGTCTACGGGAACAAGGGTCAAGCCACATATTCAAGTACTGACTTCATTCAATGCCACTCAACTTCGATGATCGATAACAACCGACCAACATGGCCAAACCATCGAAATTCCACTATATTTAATCGACCGAAATTTTCACCTCAAAAAAAATCGACTTTCAAAACTCAACATTAAAAAAATAATTATTAATCAACGAAAACAATATTTTTAAAATAGCCTGTATTTAACGCTTGTACAACGAAATGTGTTCCGAGTCACAGATTGTACAGAATGAAACTCGAAACTTGGAGCGCACACTTTCAGCGCGATTCAATGAAAAACTGTTTTGAATTTCAACGCTAATATTTCACAAAGTATGACACGCTAATTTGCATCGGCCATTGAAGCACACACACACAACATTGCACCCGAAAGTTTTCACACCTCGTTAAAACTTCCGTAAGACCCAAACAAAACAACTCGGCTAATTATAAAGCATGAACTCGGCTAAACATGGATATTCTTCTGCACAAAATTCATCAAGGCCTTAACATTGGCAGGGCACATTGAAAAAATCACATCAGAACACACCGGTTAATCCTTTGAAGCCCTAAGAGCCCCAGGCCGTGGCTCCTTGGACCGTGTAAAGGTTCTCAAACCTTAATCTCGTTTCGATGTCAGTCGTCCCCAAACATTCGTCCCTGTTTGCCGTAATTAAATGAAGGAAAATTTCTCTCGCGGCTCCTAATTTACGCGCCAGGGGCTCGTCCCGAAATTGCCAGACCCGCGAAGCTCGACAAGAACGAAATTAGCTCCGTAGAAGGTTTTTCAGCTGAAAGTCTCTCTCTCCTATCTGTCGTCCGACTTCGTGGCACTTTCTGAGAAGAATTAATTCGGGTTTCTTCTCCCTTCTCGATGGATCGCTTCGAACGTGGAATCCTTTTTACTTTTGTCTTTGGCTTTCATACACAGGTATACGAGGGTTTTTTTTCAGTAATTTTAGACTGATTTTTTAACGAAGCAAGAAATCTCAAAGTGCTTTATTAGTCTATGGTCTAAAAATATTATTTAATAATTATTAAAATGTTAAGATCATAACCACTAATTCTTCCTAGTTTAATAAAAGTTGAACAATAAATTCTATGGTAAGTAAATGGATGAGACTGGACATATGTTACGCAACGTTTATATAATCGCATTTACCGTGAAAACGAAAAGAATCTTGCGGTTTTTTTTTCGTGAAATTCAAAAAAATTGAAGCGACATTTGATATTCGTATCAAAATGTTTTTTCCCAAACTTTTATCTTATAAATGAACTATTTTATGATTTTCAAAGCCTTACAAATTGCGACACTCTAGTTTCAGCAATGCAAGTTTTTCCCAGCCTTCCATAGATATATCGCAAGACATTTCATTTGTAATATTTAACAAATGATGTTAAATATTTAATTTTTAATAAAATCAACAAAAGAGGACACTTTTTTGCGTTTTTCATAGAAAAATCGATTACAAAAATGTTGTGTAACACATATTATATAATTATTTAGCTTCAGATTATTTTGAAAAAATGCTTTTTGATTTTCAATGAACTGAACATTATACAGATTAAATATGAGAATGATTATTTCAATTTGAACTAAAAAACATACATATATTATATTATAAATATGTTATGCATCACAAAAAATATATGTTATCTTTGCCCATTACGTTTTCGCAAACGGAAGTAGTACCGAATAGAAACAACGTGCAAAAATCCATCCACAATTTCTCGATTCGCACTTCGAAAGTGGAATCCCTTTCACTTTTGTCTCTACTCTCTAGCAACGCGAACAGGTAAAATCTCTATCTGCAGGTCGTAAGTAACACGTTCGAATCCCTCCCTTCTTGTTCCCTTTCCCTGTCTTTTTTTATTTTATTTCTCGTCGTCGTTTCTTCCTGTTATTTTCCTTCATTTTTTCCGCGTGTAAGACAAGTCCTTTTTTCGTTCGCGAACTTCAAAGGGCGTTTTTCGTTCTTTGAAACGTGCGTTTGCCGTGTGCGTATATGTCATGTTTAACAATGGCCTTTCTTTTGTTGCGATTTTATTGCGGAGAAAGTTTTTTTCCACTATGCGATAGTTTAATACGATATATTTTGCGAAAAACGTTCACAGTTTTTTTTTTCAGAAGAAAAGCTTCACAATTAAATGTTTATTTCTGAATCACACATACAATTTGAAATTTTATGATAGATTATACATGATGTGACAAATTTGATCGCAGATTTTATCTATAAAAAAATAATTTTTAAATCTAAACATTACCAGATACTATTATTTTACAAAAACTATTCTTACAAATTTATGCACTAATTTTTACGGCGTAATTTCTAGGAAAAATCTTGGAAAAATTTTTACGTTACTACTTTTTGGCTAATTTCCCGTTATATGTTATGTCATATAACGCAAGTTAAAATTTACTCATTGGGAAAGATTTTATGGTCAAAATATAATATTGATAATCAAGTAAAATTAACTTCTTAATCAACTTGATTCAATACTTTGTAGTTTTTGGTATTTTGCAATGAAAATAGAAAATTTTTTTGAGTTTACTGAAATTCAAACTAATGCGCCAAGAAATTCAAAGATATATGTACTGCAAAAATCACTCCAATATTTTTTCCATAAATTATAAAATCCGAAAAATTAGTACATAAATTTGCCGGGGTAGCTTTTGTAAAATGAAAATATCTTATATGATTTTTAAAGATTCGGTTATTATAAATGAATTCCGCGATCAAAATTTACACGTCCGTTTTGAAGGATATAAACGTGGAAATGACTATCAAAACCAATTACAGAATATTTCTCGACAGCAATTTTCCATGGGGATGAAAATTTAGAAGAATTTCACTTCTCATTATGTATACGAAGCGTTCTTTATTTTTGCCGATGTAATATGATATTTTCTCGCAGTAATTATTTATTTTCCCGGAAAGTCTTTCTGTTGAAGCCTTGACGTATCAAATTAATGAAAACAGACGAAATTGTACTCTTAATACGTCGAAGATGAATATTAGCTATGTAATAAGCGGCCATCATTAAAGAAGCATATTTTTGTCAGAAAAAAATTAAAAACATTTTTATCCTCGCTAAGTAATTTCGTTTGTACGACTTCAGTTCTCGATAAGAAATACAACACTCGAATTAATCGAAAATTATATTTTTCAAGTATTGTATAATATGGATTGATCATTTTTTTTGAACGCGTGTTCGATGCGACTTTGATTGATTGACTAAGACCCGACATAACATTCGATGGAATGAAATCGTTTTTTTATTATAGAAAATTTCGCCGATTTATGTGCCCGCGAAAAGTTCAAATTGAAAAAGTAACGATGAGATTGTGACGGCTAAAATTTCGCGAACATTTTCCGTGATGTGATCAAATTCATACAAATGTGATTGACATTCGTTTTTTTTTTTTTTTTTTCGTAAAACGTTTTCTGAAATGAAAATAAATTAGATGTATTCATTTTTTTCTAATTTATATTTGAGAATGAATATTTCATACAATCCAAAGCAAATATTGTTTTCTGTGATTTGAAATATTATATATAGAAAAATATGAATATTTTCATTCGCTTCAATCTATAATATTTATTTAATGAAACGTTTATGCTTGATGTTTGTACAGGATGAAATTATTTATAAACGAGCTACGTTAAATTTAAAGTGAAATAATCTCATCTCATATTTGAAAGGATTGTTTCTTTTTTTTATAATATATATTATATTTTATGTATTTATTTATATCACAATTTTTAACCTCAAACCGAAACTTTTGTTTGTTAACGATATTTTTTTATTTATTATTTTTTGAAAACTTGGCTTTGTTACAAAAATTTCTGTATGAAAGATTTCCAAAATTATAGTTTACTTATTTAAGAAATACAAGCCGATTTCAAATAAATTGAAAATAATTTATTATTTTTTACTTAATATGGCTTTGGTCCGCGACGGCCCAAAAAAATTTCAATGCGCCATTTAAAGCAATTAAAGCCCACCCCTGGTCTATAGTAAGCTATTTTAAATATAAATAAAATAATTAATTGGTTTATTTTAAAAATCAAAACAACAGTTTCTCACTTTCACAAAATTAAAATATAAATTTTTTTTTTTTTAAATAATAATGTCAATAAAATCATAAAATAGAAAAATCAACCGATAAATAAGATCTCAACAATCGGAAATTTTTTTTAAAAAAACCCCATATTAACAATTCCCCATAAAACCTCCGACTACAAAGCTCCGCAATAAAAATCACCCCAACTCAATTCCAATAAAAGGTTCAGCACCACGCGACGCATTCAAATCGAAATTTTTATATTTTCAAAACCAAAAAACAAAAAAAACACCATAAAAAAGGCCACCTTCGGAAAAACTCATTCGGCATGCACAAACCGACGCCATTAGCCGGAAAAGCGAACGGAAAACCCCGCATAAAAATCGCTTAATGTCGCCGAGAGCGTCCGCGGTACAATTACGCGTGTTTCAGCGTTTCGATTTTTCTCTTTTGAACTTTTTCAGGGGCGTTTTCACGCGCGCGTCCACGCGCTCGGGTGTCGCTAATGACGCGCGTAATTACCGCGCTGGGGGGATTTTTGAATTTTTTTCGGGGCTTTTGTGGGTTTGTGGATGGATGGGGGAGGTTTCGATTTGAAAAAAGTGTGTGGTACACTATAAGTGAGACTTTGTATAAAATATGTTTTTTATGTGATAATTGATAAGCTCGGGTTTATGTGGAATAAGGGTGAGGTTTCGCGATGAGCGTCTGTCTCACATTTCTGTTTACACATTCTGTCTCACGTTTTTTGGAACAGATCATTAAATTGGTTTAATATATAGTTAAATCAGCTTGTTAGCATGTATTGCAAAAAACACGTAACACATGTATATAAGTATACAGGGTATTTTTCAGAATGTTGCGAAGCCTTAAAGGGGAGATAGGTCATGTAATTTTGGGTAAAATATTGCCGATACTTGGATAAGGTTGAGCGAGAAATTAGAGAAAATATTACCGATACTTGGGTTAGGTTGAGCCAGAAATTAGCGAAAATATTGCCAAGACTTGGATTTAGGTTAACGCGAAATTATATTTAAAATTCAACGACAAGTTGGGTTAGGTTGAGCGAGAAATAAGCAAAAATAGTGCCGAGACTTGGGTTAAGTTCACGCGAATTTATTCAAAATATTGTACATCAATATGTTAGGTTAGGTTAATGAAAAAAGTACGAAAATATAGCGGGGACTTGGGTTAGGTTCTCGCGAATTTATTCCGAGTACTTCGAGAAGTTAGGTTACGAAAATGAGAAAACTACGAAAATATCGCGGGGACCTCGGTTAGGGTCTCGCAAATTTATTCAAAATTCGACGACAAGTTGGGTTAGGTTAAGCGAGATATTACCGTAAATATTTCCAAGACTTGGGTTAGGTTCGAGCAAAATTTTCAAAATACATCCATAAGTTAGGTTACAGAAATAAGAAAACTACGAAAATATAGCGGTGAGTTGGGTTAGGTTGTCGCGAATTTATTCAAAATATTGTACATCGATATGTTAGGTTAGGTTAATGAAAAAAGTACGAAAATATCACGGGGACTTGGGTTAGGTTCTCGCGAATTTATTCAAAATACATCCAAAAGTTAGGTTACAGAAATAAGAAAACTACGAAAATATAGCGGTGAGTTGGGTTAGGTTGTCGCGAATTTATTCAAAATATTGTACATCGATATGTTAGGTTAGGTTAATGAAAAAAGTACGAAAATATCACGGGGACTTGGGTTAGGTTCTCGCGAATTTATTCAAAATACATCCAAAAGTTAGGTTACAAAAATGAGAAAACTACGAAAATATCGCGAAGACTTGGGTTAGGTTCGAACGAAATTATTCAAAATACATCCAAAAGTTAGGTTGCAAAAATGAGAAAACTACGAAAATATCGTGAAGACTTGGGTTAGGTTCGAGCGAAATTATTCAAAATACATCCAAAAGTTAGGTTACAGAAATGTGAAAACTACGAAAATATCGCGGGGACTTGGGTTAGGTTCATGCAAAATTATTCGAAATTCAACGACAAGTTGGGTTAGGTCGGGTGAGAAATTCGCAAAAATATTTCCGATACTTTGGTTAGGTTCACGCGAATTTATTTAACATTTTATAATAGTATAGATACAACGACAGGTTGGGTTAGGTTTAGTGAGAATTTCGCAGAAATATTTCCGAAATTTGGGTTAGTTTTAGATTCACAGGTTCGAATGACAGATAAAATTCTTAATAAAAATTTAATTTATTAATTATTAATTATTAATTTAAAATATAATTTCTACCGTTATAGAACATTTCTGTCCACCTTTCTATCAAATTTTTCGATAACTTTTTTGTAAAATGATTTTCGCGTTTGTTTTGTAAAAATTAAATTTTTATGGTCGATAATCATTTTCTAATCGAAAACACATGAATTTAGATTTTTTTTCCATCCACAGGGGGGGGCGGTTGCCCCTACCGCCTCCCCGCTGGATCCGTCCCTGCCTATCCCCCTTTATCTCTTTTCAAAACACCCTGTAAATTTTTTAACGACAATCCACTAATAAGAAGTCTTAATTTCAGAAAGTCAAAATATTTTTTTGGAAATGGTCGTTCAGAATCTGATAAATTAAAAACGACTAACGAACGAAAAAAGACATACATGCACTTAACCGCTATACGAAATACAGTTTTTGCACTCGCATAAAACTTATACACTTTTTTTGCTCGTTCCCAGCAACGTTCGCACTTAAGCTTTTACAGCGCAACTTTCACACAAGTCTTAATCGCATGAGCTTTTATATCTAGCACGATTTTATTCTGGGAAATTTTCAGCATTTCCGATTAAATTTTAATCAACGCATAAATTTCTTCCCTCACAAAATTCTCAAAAATCCCACTAGACGCCGAATCCATACAGTAGAATAGTTCTAAAAAAAGGTCTATTTATCACTCAAAAAACGCGCTAATGTGCCCGATCGAGAATCCCCCTACATATATGTTTTTTCATATTATTTTTCCGCAAAAAAGTCGGAAATGACCGGCCGTGAAAAAGGCTGAAATAAATCTGATAGCGACGCGTATGACGCCGCGGGTAGGAAATACGTAACGTTTTAATGGACTTGATATACGAGCGCTTGTCCCCGGTGGGGGAGAATCTTTCAAAATTTACGGGATTTCGATCCTCTCATTTCTGTGTGTGTGTGTGTTTATGGTATCATTCATACCAATCTTTTGATTTATGCTATATTTTATTTATGCGATTTTGGATCAAATCGAAAACGGATTTGTTTCGTATTATCGTAAATTGTTTATTTTATGAAATATCGCATTTTTGTAAGAAGGTTATTTTCAGGGTTTCGATACTAAAAATCATCCCTGAAAATGGTTTCAAGTAAACGGTTTATAATCGTTTTTATCTATTAATCACATTTAGCTTAACTTCGATAATCAATGAAAGCGATACGTTATATAAAGTGGCCATTAAAAGGCTGAAAGGTTTGAAAAAGTCAAGTCTACCTCATTTTCAATTTTTTATTTCTTTACTTTTGGAAGTCACATAACTAGAAAAACGTTGTTTTAACAAATCAATGGTTTCTCTTTCTGTATGGTATGGTACCATTATGTCAAAAGTACATTTCTTCAAGGTCCATATTGTCCAATTCAGGGGTCGGAAAAATTTTTTTGGAAAGGGCCAGATCGTGAAAATTTGAGGCTCGGCGGGCCGGATATCAAACTCGAAAATATTAATATGGGTAATTTTAGTCAATGAGCAACAAAAAACAGGTCCAAAATTTTAAAAAGTTGAAACTATTATAATTGATCTCAAAATGGTTATTTGAAAATTCTAATTCAGAATATTTTTATATACAGGTAATATTGCGAAAATAAGTATCAATAAATAGCACCGCAGGCTATTTTTTTTTTCATTTTTTATTTAATTCTATAATATCGATAACTACGTAAAATTTTCTAAAATACATAATTTTGGAAAAAAATCACTTCTATTTGAGGATCTGGCAGAAGCTCGTCAATTGTACAATTAAATGGATTTAAAAATGTGATTTTTTTTTGCTTGAATCAAGATCAAGACCCGAAAAACGCTTTTTTAACTATAGTTTAACAATAAATTAAAAAAATATATCTGCTGCATTTTTCGAGGATGAGAATTTCTGAATTGATTCTAAATTTTATTTAATTACTTAATTTTTCATATAAAAAAATATTGACCCGCGGGCCGAACTGAAATCAGGGAGCGGGCTGGAGTTTGCCGATACCACAAAATTTCGATATATTTTCGATATATTTCATATATTTCAAAATTTCGATATATTTTCGATTGGATCAAATACCTCATTTGACCTAATTTCTTCTAAAAAAAACAATTCCAATTTTATCTGTTTTTTGACAATAACAACTCGTAGTTCCTTTAAAAACGACACATTTTTGACTACAGATATCAAACATTAAGGTTACCAACATAAATAAAAAAAATTTAAATCCGATATACTCGATGGGCCACCCTATCTATATAAAAGGATGAATGTGTGTATGTTCGTTTTTTGGGCTTGATCCGACGTTGACCCACAGGACTAATCGAGTGAAAGCCGGGCACGGGCGCATAGATAAATCCTTGTCGAGGCCCTTTTCCCGTGAAAGTCCCGGGACTCGATAATTCGGGATTGCGTTCCGCTAACGGGAAATGCGGTGTTAAATATTGTACGAGATACGATTTGTATGCGCCGTTTTAATCGTGATTATGAAATTATTGCGGCTGAAAGGGTTTTTCGAATTAAAATTAACCCGTTAAGATTAAATAATGAGTCTGGTTCCATATTAAGTAATCGGAATGTATGAAATTCGTGTATTCGAATTATATTTAAAGGAATAAATTTTTTTATCTACGTGTATTAAATTGTAAGAAGAAATTGAGGATTTTATTTAGTTGTATCCAGTACTAAAACTTGTCACTTTGCTTTTATGATTTTATATATACATATTTAATACCTTTGAGAAAATACATAAAATATTTATTAATAATAAATTAACATGCTAGAGCAGTCTTATGAAAAATACATTTAATTAATTTTTCATTGTCTTCTAGTACAATACTTTCAAGCTCGTTAAAAAATGTATTTCAACATAATTATTTTTTTAATAAAAATACAAAATCTAAAAGTTAAATATAATACAAAATTTCATTTTCTTTAAGTAACAATAATAATAAATATTCACTCATAATAAAATTCTGACAAGACAACTTTATTCAACTTCAAATAAAAGGTCGAAAAAAATCACATTTATTCTTATTGTTTCGAAAAAGGCACCGCCAAGTTTCACCGCGATATATCTCATTCTTTATAGTGTTATATATACATATATATAAGGATACGTGTGTATCCTTTCGTCGTCCTGCGAAGATTGATGGCCAACCGTGAAGATAAAAAATCGGCTTATTCCGTTAAGCAATTTGCGGCCGTCAACGTGTACAAGTGGTATTGCATTAGCCGCGCAAAGCCTCCAAGATACTTTTTATGTGAAAAGTTTCACTTGAAAAATAAGTGCTGAGTTTCCAGAGAAGCCTCCGCATACGTCTGCAGAAAAGCTGAAAAAGAACGAATAAGAAGCTCGATTTATTTCGGAAATGCAATCCAATTTTATAGCGAGTTCAAACGGATTAAAAGAATTTCAAAAAATTTTATAACCAATTCGGATAAATTTCTGCATTATTTTTTATACATAAATATTTCAATTAAAGCTTTTATGGTCAAAAATTAATTATCAAGTAAGATTAGCATATTCATTTATCAATTTCAGTCTTTTATAGTTTTTAAATGTTTCGAAAATTCTATTTCGCGATAGAAATAGAAAGAAGTTTCCTATTTTGCTGATATTCAACCTACCGTTACAAACAAGCTTATGGTGTTAAGTTAAAAAACGCTCCAGGGCTTTTTCTATAGGTGGTAATACGATAAAAATTTGTGTATAAATTTAAAATGATAGTTTTTTTTAACATAAAAGTTTTAAATAATGTACAAAGTTAAAGGTTTATTAATAAATTCCGCAATCAAAATTGTTACAATGTCTATTGTAACACACTTGGGTCTTGAAAAAAGACTTGACTTGAAAAAATACTTGAACTACATAAAAAACTGAGGGTTAGTTCCATTATTTTAAAAACCGCATAACTTCAAATCAATATGATAGAATGTACCAAAAATCGCATTTAAAAAGTTTATAAAATTTCATTTAAATAAAAAAAAAACAATACTTATTTATTTTAGAATTGCTTTATTAAAATCTATTTTACAACATAATCGTACAAATTATCGTTATCAGTCAGCATAGATATTTATAAACCTATATAAGAACTATCATCACTAAACGATAATAATCGGCATGGTTTATGAACTTGGCCCAGACCACTTTCATCACTGGATGAAATAAATCCAGTTCGTTACAGATGTCGAAGGCAATTTTTCCTTACAATTAGAATTGTTATTAATTTCGTAATTTTTAAAATGTAATCGTGATTAAACGTTGTGATGATTTAAGCATTATTTTTTTAACTTGCACTACGATTGTAACTTGCATTAATGTTAATTTAAAATTTATATTTTTATGCGCATTCGCATAAAACAGTTTTTTCCTCTATAGAAAAAAATGAAGAATAGGTTCCATTATTTTTGAAAACTGCATATCTTCAAAATCGTATAAAAAAGATCCGCATAAAAACAGACCCAAGTGTATTTATATTTGGACTTAATTAATAATTCATTGATATCATAAACCAATACCAAATATTTATGTTATATTTAAAAAATATTCACATTGAAAATCCATCTGACAAACGTAATGCAATTTTTCCGATAAAAAAACTCTCGTGGCGCTTTTCCAAAACACTTCTTAAGGCCATATCGAATTTCGAAATCGCCTTTTATCCGAAATAAACAAGACGTCTGGGACGAAAGCGTCTGTCATTCCCATCGAACAAAGGACAATAGATACACACTTATATAAGGGCGAAATCTTAAGGTTTCACACGTCGGCTTCTTTCCACCATTGTTCGCGATCGGATCCCCCATATTATATTGTTTATATTTATGCGCGGTACAATGGTGTCCCCCTTTCCGAATCTGAAACACAATATATAATTCAATAAACACTTTCAGCTGACACAATGCGGTGTTTTTTCGAAAATAGAATGCCTTTCGGTCCTTTATCTCATTACGAATTTATCGATGTTTGAAAGTACAATAAGAGACTACTTGCGAATTTCATATATGCCATATGATAATGGATGCGTGAATTTTGCGTCGTTCGTCAAATTAGCTTGCTTAATGTTAACAGACAGATGAGACACTAATTGATGAACGAAAGATGGTCTCTTATGTGAATTTTCGAAATGAATTTGAGACGTACCTTTGTTCTGGAAGTATATTATGAAATTCAATATACGATGTTTTAATATAAAATTTGATAATTTTTCAATTGCACTCAAAACAGATGCAATAAAATTATTCATAAACCTTTGGAGAGTACGGACTTTCGAAGCAATAATGAATAATTTAACAAACGGAGAATTTCGATGAAAGTTTAACCGAACATTGAAACGTCATGAGAGACCAACTTTTCGATTCAATTATTGTTAATTGGGCGAATCTGTAAGATGGTACCGACCCCGTTGATATTTTTTTTTATAAATAAATTTATATAAGGTTTTTCGAATTCTTCCAGCGTAAAATGAGAAAGGTCGAAAACAATGGATTGAACGCGGAAAAGCGGAGAAAACCGCTAAGCGCTAATGAGGCAAAAGCGCTTCGAATCGGACGCTGCATTTTATTGTTGCCGTATTCAACATTAGAATACAAAGAGCTTCATTGTATAAATGATCATATTTTTAATTATTCAATTTGGAAGTATACTAGACTGAATTACAAATGATTTTATGAATTATTCATTATTTATTTTTCATATTAAATCATCATCATTAAATAC
This sequence comes from Hydropsyche tenuis, assembly GCA_009617725.1. Taxonomy (NCBI): domain Eukaryota; kingdom Metazoa; phylum Arthropoda; class Insecta; order Trichoptera; family Hydropsychidae; genus Hydropsyche; species Hydropsyche tenuis. The sequence goes on along the minus strand of VTON01000057.1, from coordinate 239,865 downwards.
AATATAAATATCTTCCATTGATAAACAACACTTTTCCGATCAAATATTTTTAAACCAATAAATATGAATAGTATTTGATTTCATTCATTCATCGATTATTCTATTCTTCACTTAACTCCGATGATTAACAAGATAAAATATAAAAATCTAAACCATTACATAATATATATATTTTAAGGTACAATGTTAATAAAAAAATATATTTAAAAAATCTTTGATGCTCTTTCATCATAATTAAAATGAATAATCCAAGCAAATAGTGCACATAATTAAAATATCCATGCACAAGAAAAATACTACATCTTTCACAGAGGCAACATACAAAACGGTTGGAGTTTTGCAAAATGCTAATGAAGATAAGAAAGGTACTTTTCTGTACCGTTTTATATTTTCACTGAAAACGGCACAAACGGAGTTTCGTTTAAAAAAAATTACGGACAAATTTTTAAAAGATCTGCGTTTGTGTTCCATGCAAATTTTCGTTTGCGCCCGACGATAATTTGAATCGTGAAAAATGTTGTTTGTCGACTAAACAATTTGTTAAAACGGGACCTTCATTTGTATTTCGACTATAAGTGCTACTTTTCGCGAATTTAATTTCATGCTTATGCGAATGAAAGACCAGGGAAACTAACCCAATTGCCGTTTTATGAAATTCAAATTTCTATGAAGATAATAGAGATATGTAAAATTTTAAATACGTACTTACACATTCACACAAAATAATAAGTCTGACTTATATAACTAAAGGTAGAAACTAGAAGCTTTTCATAATATTTAAACACTTTGGAATTATATTTAGATAGACATTTTATATAAGTTTCCAATTTCCAGAATCGTATTACCGACAGAACTTAACACGGTAGAGAGAGGTAAGTAAACGCAAGTTTTTCACGTAATTAAAACGCCATTATTCGAAATTTCCCAGTACTGGCAACTTTATACACGTCCAAACTGAAATACGACCACTCTTTGCTTACATACACACCCACGCATGGACTTTTCCGAGTTTCCAAGACGAGCAAAAACGGGCTGCTGAAAACTAAAGTTGGAAGATAGCGGAACCGACGACGTCGTCTGCTTTCGGCTGAATCGACCATCGAAAGAAGGCTCTGTTTTCATGAAAAATACTAACTAGATTGAAAAGTTGGCTGAAATTGGAACGAGACATAAATAAAATAGCGGTGTGGAAAGTCGGCGAGGTTTAATGGGGGCGTTTCGAGTGCTTGGAGTGGACAATGGAGGATCGGTATCCTCTGAGCAAATATTGTTTCAATTAAACTGTATAGTGGTGCGGGTTTCAATTGAAAAAAAAAAAATTTTAAATTTTTTTCTTTGGTTTTTTTTAAGTGAAGACTTTTTTGACAATAAAAAAATACAATTTTTCTTATGATAACAATTTTTTATCACAATTAAGAAAAAAATTAATATCAAAACTTCGTATATGAACATTTTGTCATTACGCGATCAATATTACTATTGATATACGCGATCAATAATGAGATTACTCTAATTATTATCATGTTTTTTATGATTTTAATATAATATAAAGATATTTAACTCAAGTATTTTGAAGCGAAATAACATCAAATAAAATAAATACACCATAAAATTTTGAAAATAAGATAGTTTCACTTTCGACTCATAAGAGTCTTAAAGTCTTTAGTCCAATAGCGGATTTACCTATATGTGTTAAGGCTCTTTCCTTTTCCGTTATATGACGCCTATACACCACCAGATGTTGTTGAATTTTATAGACAGTGGCGTAGCTAGGGTATTATGCTCCCGAAGATAAATTGCATAATTAGCGCCCCCCTCCCACACCCCAATTTTCGAGTATAAAAAAAATCAAAAAAGTTTTAAAATTTTTAAATAAATTAATGAACGCGTACCAATTCAAGTTCTTTGCAAAACTAATTGTTAACTTTGGATGTAACTTTCATAAATGCATTATTTACACTATACTTATCATGCACAAGGAAGTTTACCTTTAAAATGAATATATGTTTTTTTAATACATATATTTGGAACCTCGTTTTTCGTCCCTCTCAATCTGGCACCCAGGGGTATCTGTACCCACTTGCTCCCCCCTCTAGCTACGCCCCTGTTTATAGACAAAATAAAATTCGGAATTTGAAATTTGTGTAATTGTTTCGTCCATGGACGAAGCAATTACACAACCGCAACATTACACATGTATTAGATCTCCCAAAAATTTAGCACACCTCGAACCCCTGGCGAAGTAAACCCTCCACTGCACTCTCACTATCGCACACTTTACATATCCCATCCCACCATTTTCAAAACACCCATAAACTCCAACCACCACCAACAACCCAAACAAACACCATCCGACAATCGAAGCCATCAAATCGACCACAAACGGGGCCCATCTCCTCACAGCCTCCGCACGAGACAGCGGCCATTACGCCCCCCCTTATCGCGTTCGCAAAACGGCCATATTTGGCCGAATATATGTAAGAATGTTCATCGAGTTGAGTGTCCCCGAGGTCTGGAAGGCGTCCTTTGTTGTCTGCGTTGACGACCCATTAAACCGGGGCCGACTGCAATTACCCGTCCTGGCTTAATCGATCCGAGAAGACGCCTTTCATGCGCTCACTTTGGGTGTACTTGCGACTTCGATTCTTGTATTGTTGTGGCGAGTTTTAGTTTTGGGGACAATTTAAACGTGAATTAAAACGTGTGCATTAGAAAAAATATTTGAATCTTAAAACGTACAAACGTAACAGGGTGATTACCAACAGGGTGTTACAAACAGGGTGATTTACCAACCGCACTACCATTATTCACAACTTTCATAATATAATCGATTCGCAATAAACCGAATCCAAACAAAATCAATGTTGATTAATAAATTGAACAAATTATTAAAATGTAGTCGATAGTTTTATTGTATTGCCTGTAGAGATTGTCCTTTACTCCGGCTACGCTGCCACCTATCTGTCATTTTATATGCATAAACTATTCGCTCTATTGCACATTTCATATTTTTTTAATGCTCACTTTATACTGCACAAAATTTATTTTTTATTGCACCCTATGAATAAAATAATGCTCAATACGATATTATTTAATGCACCAGAGATAATGCAAATCGTATATTTTCTAATGCACAAATAATTCGTTTTAAGGCACAATCTATGTTTTTATTTTAATTATGTAAGTATTCTAAGAAGATTTTGAAACGATGTAGATGTCGTCGTTTGCGAAATCACTTAGTTCGCGTTCGATGCAAAAAAAATTATAATATGTTGCGATGTTTTTCAAAACTAAGCGCCTTCAGTATTCCAAATTCGAACTTTTTTTCATTGTCTGTCTTTCCATCTAACTTTTCATAATAATCAGAGCTTTTAAATGATTAATTGATACTTCGAAAACCATGAAAAAGAGGAGGTGTGGAAACGAATATAATGAAAAGGAATAAGTACAAATTTTGATGAATATATCAACAAAGCGTCATCCTATTATATTGTTCGCAAACGCCACAAAACTTTTTTGCGTCATACGCGAACTAAGCAATTTCACAAACGACACGTAACACAAATATTTATTTTCACTTAATAGTGTATAAAATATGCATATTTTTTATGTGATATTAAAAATTTAGCATTGATTCTCACACTAAATGTTCGTGAGATTTATTTGGAAGATTTATATTTTTCAGAACTTAACAATTGTTGTTTCTTTATCATTGCGTAGATTTTATTTATGCTTTGCAGTTTTTTACACTCCTTCACAATTAAAAAAAACAACCTTTTTCAAAATGATATCTATTTGATTTTTCTATATTCAAAAAAAAATTATAAATATACTTTTCAAAATCGATTTATAAACGACAAAACAATATAAATTTGTATTTGAAACATTCAAATACAGAATATTTTATTATAAATTGAGAAAAAAATCCAAAAACGTATTAAACTCCAATCAATTTGAAATAGTTTTACAAAAACTTTTGCAACTCAATTTTTCATAAACTCGTGATATATCGAATACACAAAAATACATTAATCAAAATTTCCAACGACACATCTGTCAAATTCAAAACTAAAAAAATGCATTTCAATACAAAATCACATTCATCAAAACAAATCGCTTTCTTCAAAAAGCAATTTGATCAAATCCATCTAAACGAAACGCGCACAGATAAGCGAACAATAGAAAAGCTCCGGCAGACGATGACCGACATTTTGAGCGTCGACAGTGCCGCCAACGTGCACATACTTGCCACATTGTCCGAGTCCGACACAATTGGTCATGGCACGTAGCGGTTGAATCCTCAAATTTAATATCTGGGTCCAACGTACTGGCGGAAGGTTACGTGCTATCGGCGTGCTTTTGTGGAATTGGGTCAAATCGCAATCTGTTTGAATATTATATTATATTAACATGGTTTAATTTATCATTATTTAATTTAATATTATATTTAAAGTTTATAATGAATTTTATTATAGAATATTTTTGTTACGTTGAAAACAGAATATATCATTGGTGAAATAAAGTTTTAGCCTCTTATATTTATACAAAAGTGAGTTAGCAGCATTGACTGGCTTTGCATCTCTGTTACTGATCACTGATAGTTCATGTTCTTGTGTAGTATCGTAATAGGCAGAGGCGTAGCTAGGGGGGGGCAAGGGGGTACAGATACCCCTGGGCGCCAAATTGAGAGGGGCGAAAAAATTCCATTTGAAATAGATATATTTTTTGGTTTAAATCATTCCATTAAAAAAAATTCACCTGTGGTGCCAATTTTTTTCATTTACTTACAATGATGCGTGATCGATGTTTCGTTTTAAATCTACACTTTTTTTCATTCAAACTTTTTTTATTTTTTTATATTTTAAAATTGGGGTGGGGGCACCAATTATATAATTTGTCCCCGGGCGCATAATACTCTAGCTACGCCACTGGTAATAGGCATTACAAGAATTACCAGACATCATCGTTTCTTATATTTTTTAAACATAAAATTTCAGCTGAAGTTATAACCGTCATCTCTAGTATTTGGTACACGTTTGCGATTTAGAAATTTTACCGTGAAAAAACGTAACTAACCACAAAATGACAGATATGTAAAACCAATCAATGCTACCAATTCACTTTTGTATAAATATAGAACGCTAAAATCCTATTTCACCAAGTCATTTAACTTTTTTTTATAAAACAATACACGCCCAATAAAAAATATATAAATTCTTCGACTATTGAATCGGATTCAATCGATACTATCCAATCTATACATCTGTATTTACGACCCAGAATCCGTTTAGTTCTTTTCGCCAAGAATGGGATCTTGATTGATTAATCGAGCATTTGTTGCGGGATTATCTGTCTTCTTCAAGTGGCGCGTCAATGTGTGTGGTAGCACTGCAGGCAAAAATGGCGAATCATTCCGTTACAAACTGCCGACAGCTGCAAACGTTCATACGACCTTAATTGCTTCGGTAATTATCCCCCAATGTTTTACAAGAATAAAGGCTTGATTACATGCATCTGCAAAGTTTCCCGTTCGACTGTCTTCATCGCGCTTTTTAGTTCATCCAAAGAAATTTTCACTGGCGAGTTTTAAACGGTGTTATTTTCTGAAAGGATAGTTAATTTGGTAGGAGAGCGCAAAATCGATTATCTCGCATAAGCAATTCAAAAGCAATCTTCTCTACTTGGAAGTTTAGGTGTATAAAAAATTCAATGTTAAGTCGCATCTTCGACCGCGACGTTTAATATTTGATCACAATTAAAACCGCTCTGTTTCGCCGTTATTTATTTACGAATGGAAACTTTCCCTTATTTATTTTCAATGAAAGGAATCGAATCAGAGCGCTTTTTGAAAAAGGCGCGTAATGGATGAGGGCGAGAGTTTGCGAATTAAAAACTTCTCCGTATCCCCGCAGAGAGTATCCATTGTCGAGTTTATTAAGAGTCTTAGAAAAAAGCATAAAGAATTGAACGGAGGGGAGAATTTACAATTGGAGACGCAATTTTCCTTTCGAATCGCCTATTTAATTGTGCGTGCGTGTGTGTGTACTTGCCGAAGAAGATTTTTCATTCCTTAATTCGTGTCGTAAATTATTATGCTCGGTGAACATTATTACTTGTACGTAACTGCGCCGCCGCGAAAATATGAAAACTTTTTCCATTATTTTTACTGGGAAATATTTGATATTTACCATATACGTACACGCAAAAATGTAAGCAAAACGTTTCATTATTTGCAGATGGAAAAGGTGATAACAAAATATAAATTCGACTCATACATATTTCCTATATATTATGCGAAAAGTTAGGAGATAAATTCTTTTTCGACTATATAAACATAATATAAGTCGTTATATTATATTTAAAAGTGGTGTATCTCAATTTTTCATTGTTTTGAGATATTTAAGGTTTGTTAGAAACATATAATACAAAGTAGAAATCCGTGTTAATTTAAATTAATGCCTAACTAATTTTTTCCAAAATTGGCGTTAATGCCACTTTTTGCACAGTCGCTCATATAATAGTTTTTCAATATCAATTCAAATTAAAAAATATACCAATATCGATACTTTTTTTTAATTTTTACACCTTAACCAGTTTTCGCTCTTTCGATGGGTGAATAACCCTATTATAACCCTCGAGGATAGTCATTAACCTGAATTATTGTCAGCGATTAGCATAAAGACCCTGTCTGTACGTAATTGATAAAAATTTAGGTAGCAAAATCCGATTATTCCACGAAAAGACCGCTTAATTAATGCAATTTATTAACGACGTCCAATGATTGATTACCTCTGTTGAATTTTTTAAGCTTACAAATATATTCCACTTTCGTTTATCGATTTTTTTTTAATGTTGTAATTTCTGTACGGATTTTCTAAAAATAACATCACGAAAAATGTTTTAATTAGATTAACTTTTTCCTGTTGAAAACCTTTGCTCTCTCTGCCATTAAATCTGAGTTTCCTTTTCACTAAAAAATTTATATTCAGTCGTTTCTAGGAATCAAAATTAAAGATTCAAAAAGATTCTTTTCAAAAGATCATACGTTCAATTTTTTTTTTAATTTCAATCCTTAAATTTACATAATGAAATACGTCAATAAAATAAAATAAATAATTTATTAATTATTAAAATACATTATTAACTTAAATTTGAGACTTATAAAATAAAATTTTATTCAGCAGTTTCTGTAACTTCTTCAACGTCCTTTTCAGTAACATCCATCTCTTTAGTACCTTCTTCTTTCCATAATTTGATTGGGTGTTGAATTTCTGGTTTTCTAGGACACAAAGGTATATCTACATTGGCTGGAATGCAGTTAGATACTGCAAGAGTAGCAGTTACTTTGTGATCTACGACTTTTTGCACTTTCGTCACGTAAACAGTATGAATGGAAGTCGCCTTTTTCGGATGTTTGTGGAAAATGAATCTGCCCATTTCATCCACAGAAACATCTTCATCGTCTTCACTCAATTCTTCAATCTCTCCTTCATCGATAGACGATTTCACTTCAGCAATCTCTGGGGTAGAATCGAAACTCAAATATCTACCAGACCTGGACATGGCGATTTGATCTTCTTCATCTTCATCGTTCAAAATGAAATCACCAATTTTTGGAGCCACAGTGGATTCGATATAAAATAATCCTTCGTCATCGTTTGATTTGGGACCTGCATTAGGCGAACAATCAGGCTTCTTTCCGTTTACAGTCATACAAACTGGATTAACAATGAGACGCCTAGTCACTTCAATTACTTTCGTTTTTTTGACAATGTCGGCTTTTTTAGGGTCGTGGTCGGGCTTTTTAAGTGGTTTCGGCTTGATTAAATTTGCCAAAAATCCGGCCAAACTATGATGAGGCTTCTTTTTCTTTTTGTGGAGGCGATCATCTTCACTTTCATCATCCCCTTCGACTCTCACGGATTCATCAGATGGAAAATCGTCTTGTTCATCTGCCACTTGTACTTCCTTTTCTTCAGATTTGGTGGATGCTGATGCCACAACGGCAATAAGCACGAACAGAAAAGTCAACTTCAAAACGGCAGCCATGTCTGAAAACAAATATAATTTATAATTTTTTTTTCATAATTGTGTACGCTAATAAATCAAAAATGTCGATAGGGACTCACCTGTTATTACAATTGTACTTGCGAATTAACAACAACGACAAATCATGCTGTCACTAACAAAAGGAAACTAAACGATTTATGAACTCGTCATTCGTTTATATACAGATTTATAGCTTTCACTTGTTTCCACATAATAAGTTTTGTGGTGGTAAAATTTTCGCTTTTGATCAATATCGAAACACGCGTCTGTAGTTCCGTCTTATGTATTATCATATTATGATTCATTGATATTATAATATTTTTACTTTTCAAATAATCAATTCTATCGTTATACGAAATTTCAAATTTGCAATGAAAGAAATGATTACAAAAAATACCTTGATTTGAATTACGGATCCGTTTCATGTTTCAAAATCGTATTATAATGACAATTTCAGTTAATCATAATAACAAATAATTCTCAAAGGAAAAAAAATATCAATTATAGAAAGTAAGTTGGCGCATGTCATTTTTGTATTGATTATCTAATTATGATTTGTTTTCAAATATCTTTTTCAGTGCTGAAATTAATTTGAATTTATCGCTTTTGTATGCTAAAACACAATTAACTTCGTAGAAAAGTTTATTTTATACAGAACAAATAAAAAAATATACACTCCTCACATTCATAATCAAACGATACGGCGTGGGTCGTAAATAAGCTCTCGAGTTTGCATAAATCAAAAACTCAAATTAGCTTTTGCAAACTTGGAAACGTAATGCATTGAGCATACATGATTTCTCGTGAGTATATTATTTACAAACGTATGTTATATGACATAAGGATAATAAGGTTAGAAGTAACAGCACGTTCCAATTAACATAATAGTTTCTATTCATCAAATTGCAAATTAAACTAACGTAATTTCACCAATAGCGAAACCACTTTCGGCAGTTTTTAAACTAATTACTTAGGCTTTGAACTGAAAAGTAATTTTATGGGAAAAAAAACATTCTTGTCGACACAACGATCAATCTTACGCTTTGCGAATAGTTCGTCGAACAAATTTAGTCGAAAGTCGAACGAAATTTATGAAAACTCGGTGAAAGTTTTGACTCACTTCCTCATACTACCGACCTAGCTAAAAATCGGTAGACAAGATTTGTTTTCGACATATTGTTCGCAGCATCCTGTAATATCCACAGCTACTAAGAAAGGGTGTGCAATCAAGATTTCTTGTCGAGAATTTCTCGAAAAAATCATATTAAAATACATAGTATATGAACCACATTGTAATCCTACTGAACACAGTTTAGCAACAAATGGAGCAATCAATAAACAAATGCGGTTTCCTTTAGCTAAGACTGGCATTTAGTATTCTAATTCCTTGAAAACTATCATCCTATTATACGAAATATAAGATAATTTCTAGTATCGATCACACTCTGTGCTATAGTTAAATCTCGAGATATCTTGTCTTGTGTTAAAGCCGAAATCCAAAAACAGCCCCTTTAGCTCCCCGACCCGGTAGACCAATGTCGGAGGAACGGTCGTAAAGGGAAATTTATGAATATGCAAAATAGTTCATACATAATAAAACAGCGAAGAGAAATTTTCTCACGGGAGAAGAGGGGGAAACGAGTCTAAGGGGAGGAGAGGGAGGAAAAAATTAGGTCGAAAAAGGTCGAATCTGACCTCGACGAAGACGGCTAAGTGTCGGAGCGATTCTGGCATCTGGTGGCCTTATTATGTAGAGGACATCTGATAGACTTCGTTGCAAGCTGTTTTTTTGTTCTATTTTATTACAGAATGCAAAGAAATATATTTGCGTAGTATATAAATACTTTTTTTCATACTCTGAAGTACTCTGTTTATGTTTTTTCACCTAGATTTGAACTTATTCCTTTTCATTGCCTTCGTTTCCAGACTCCTTCTTATTCACGATTTTAGAAGTGTCAATGGTTAGGATTAAAATCTCTAATTATCATTATATTTAGAAAGCATCAGCCACAAAATATATTACAAGTTCAGAAATCGATATAATTAATTAAATAAACTTTAAAAATAATAAGATAATCTAATCATATTTTTAAAATGATACGAAAAGTGTCGAATTTCCTCTGCGTGACAGGGAATGGAGGCTCACTAAAACGTCACCTCTTTTCGTGTCCTCCCATGGGATGTAACCCTTAAACGACGGGTCGAAACGAATTAGAAAGTCCTTCGTTACGGGATCACTCCAGAGGACGAAGCACTATATGGGTAAATACATACGCATATGCAAAAACTAGCTTGATGGATTTTGGGCAACAGGGGTTCGCATCGAAATGAAAATTTTGCTAATTACATACTTTGCTTCGATATACGATAGATACGAAATGGTTTAATGAATATATTTCGAAAGAAAGGTTTAAATTTTTGTCGTTCGTTGAGGATACTGGAAATTAAAACGGCTAAATTTGATTCGCGAATGGATAATGTTTTTAATTCGATATTCGAAAGGGTTTGTATAAAAAAATAATTGGTTTTCGGCAATCGTGTGCTAAACTGGAGGAACATTATGCGAGTATGAAAATATCCTATTTATACAAATTGTCTCTTATCAGTTTATTGTTCCAGTCGTAAAATACGAGTTGTGAAAAATTCACGACCTCAGTTTTTCAAACAAACGTATTTCATTTTCACAATAAAGAGTCGTATTTAAATTTAAAAAATTATTTCGCATAATAAAATGAAAGTTTTTATTATATCTTTCTTAAACTTTTGAGTATAATTTTTTTTTTGTTATATAAATCATATCTGATGAATATTTTTCTTTAAATATTCAAATAACATTTAATGGATATTTAAATGATTCTATAATTTTTACTGTACTTCTAGAAAAAGGTATCGAAATAATAAAAATTGAAAGTAATACGTTTTTATGGTTATTTTTTATCAATGAAAATTTTATGAAAAAGGGAATTTTATATTTTTGATATCGGTCAAGAAAATTTATTTCACTATAAAATAAAAATAAAATATATTTTTCCAATAAAGTCATAAATGTAAAAGTTCAAGATAATAATATTCATATCAAACACCCACGCAAATAAAAATTTTCAAGAACGTCCTATTCAAATCGCTCTCAAATCCATCCCAAGCACTATCGCGAATATATTCAAAGCGAACTCTAGGACGTCTATGTAGGCTAATTGGCTTTCGTCCTGGATCTGCGTATATTTGCACCTAAATACAATTAATATAATATAATAATGTTCACATGTACACACAGTGGGTGTAGACGTCCTGCGGAGACGCAGTTTCCCGACGCCAATTAAGCCGAACCGCAAATTAGTTCCAGACGCATGGCCACACTAACACGAGAAAACAGTCTGACGTGTTCCAGTTCTATAAAAGTGTTTATAATAGGTTTTTTCAGTATTTTCAGTCGATCGGATGTGTTTTGAAAATCGTGTTTGATTCGCGTGTGTCGTCCGGTGTGTTATGTAGTTTTGTGTTGGATGGGGTTTGGGTAGTTTGGAGTTGTGTCGCATGTGAGAAATGAGATTTGTTGTTGGAAATTTGGCTGATTCGTGTTGTTGCGATTTGTGTGTGTTTTCTGATAAAAACTTTATATTTTTGTAAAATTGAATCTCGTGTAGTTTTATGTGTCTTGTGAAAAATTATTTTCGTTTTAAACTTATGAATATATAGAACGAGATTTATTTTGAAATGTTGTCTTCATTTCGAGTGACTTTAAGTTGAAACGTTGCAAAATAAATTGTACATATCATTGCAAAAGTGTTAACTTTGCAAAATACTATCCAACGAACATCTCTTGCGTCAATGCAATTCAATTTAGCATCCAATTATACTACTGCGACAACTTCTTTAAATCTTTAAAATTTCACAATACTTTTTACTTTTATTTCCTAAGCTAATTTTCATAGTTTTACATTTTTTCATGAAAATATCGGGAGCATATTTTGCAGAATACCTTGAGCTTGCTTGTCACATTAAATTGAATATAATCAAAATCGAAAAAGTCTTTCTATTTCTAGAGAAAAAAATAAATTTAGAAACAGTTGAAAACTACAAAAGACTGAATTTGATTAATTAATCTTGCTTGATAATCAATTTTCAACCGTAATGAGCAAGTTATAGCTTACTAATTTCGATAAAAGATGATTCTATTATCGAGGCACAATTCAGGGTTTTTGCTTTATTTTAATCACAGAATCTTTTCAATAACTTTAATAGATACCTACTGTTATCGAAATATTTATAAAAACTCTTATTTACTGAATTTTAATCTAACCATCACATGTGTGACAATATGCCACCATTAAAACTTCAATATCCAATCAAATAATGAATAACGCTATCTCCTACATTACATACACACCATCGCCCAAAAATATTCACCCACCCACACAATCCAAACGAAAAACCACCTCAAAAGAATCAAATCCTCAAATTTCCCATCTCTCTTTATCCCTTTGCACAATAACGAACACACACATCATAAAATAACAACTCGTACACATTATACATGCCCGCTAATGGCGATGTTCGTTTCTGCACAGCCCCCAACAGTCGCAATCTCTCTCGCTTACTTTTTTCTGCGACGTCGTACATCAGGGGTCGGCAAACTTTTTTTGGAAAGGCCCAGATCGTAAAAATTTGAGACTCAGCGGGACGGATAAGCAAACACGAAAATGTTAATATGAGTAATTTTACTCAAAGAGCAAAAAAAAATAGGTTTAAATTTTTTTAAAGTTGAAACTAATTGATCTCAAAATGGTTATTTGAAAATTCAAGTGTTAGTTTCAAAAATATTTTTATATGCTGGTAATATGTATAACGAAAATAAGTACCGATAAATAGCACCGGAGATAATTTATTTTTCTTTTTTTATTGTTTAATTCTATGCTATCGATAACTACGTAAAATTATCTAAAATACATAATTTTGGAGAGCAATCACTTGCAATAGAGGGTCTGATAGAACCTCCTCAATTGTATTATGCAATTAACCTCCTCAGTCCTTATATACATTACAATGTACGTAGACTTTGTTGCCTTTTTTCGAAGCTTTTTTAGAATTATTTTCATCGGGGCTTTTTGTAAATTATAGTGTAAATTATGTTATTTTGTTTAATTTTGTCTGTTTTGCCATATAGGGTGCGAAATTTTTGTTATATAGCAGTTTCGTTTGACATCTCAACGACGTTGCGATAAGTCACGTTTTATTTTCAATATTTTTTTATTAAAAATTCACTCACATAACATTATTATGGTACAATCTTAAAGAGGAAGACTGCTTTTATCGACTGAAACTGAAATTTCATCGTATGTTGTAATGTAACATATCATAATTTGACATCATACATGAATATACAAAAGAATGTAAATTTGGTCTGAAAGGTCGTTTTTGTCACTTTAGCAGTATTTGATATTTTCAAATAATTAGTTATTATGTGATTTAAATAGATAAAAAAGTCGTAAAAGAAAAAAAATCTTTTTATGCTTCTTCAATGCTATAAATACGAAATTTAAAAAATAAGATTTTTTATGAAAAAAGTCAGTACTGAGGAGGTTAAATGGGTTTCGAAATACGGTTTTTTGCTTGTATCAAGATTCAGACCCAAAAACGATTTTGAAATTATTGTTTAACGATAAATTTAAAAATAAAAAAATTTTAAGATAAAAATTTCTAAGTTGATTCTATATTTTTTTAATTTATTTAATTTTTCATGTAAAAGCTTAACCCGCGGGCCGGATTAAAAACAAGCAGTGGGCCGGATTTGGCCCGCGGGCCCAATTTTGCCAATACCTACATACATAATGGTAGCGCAAGACGACGTCTCCCATCCCAGTTGCGATTTCTTTGTTGTTATCTCGTCCTGTTGCCTCGGCCGCGTAAACCTGGCGAGTGTATTTTTATTTTTATTTATTTATTTCTTTCGTCTTCGGATGTTCGTCTCTTTATAAATGGAGCTCCAGTCTCAATTATCCGAAAATATATTCAGCGTTTATCGCTCGGGCGTAACGCGATGCCTTTTCGCTGTTGGATATCGCACCGAATGAGAATTATGTCTTCTATGTTAGAGGGTTTTTTTGTTCTGTTTTGTGAAGATCGAAATTCAATGGTTTTAAATAAGGGCCGTTCGTTTTTTTTTCATAAAACGTATCAAGTCGTTATTGGATATTGTTAAATTTTTGTGATTGATTACAAAGAGTTTTTAGATGCTTTGTTAAAATGGAAAGATATATTTGTGATGAAATTTTCTTTTTCGTGGATTTTTTTCTTCATAAAACTAATTCTTTATTATAATTTATTGTGCTTTAAATATTTTTCTTTAGATTTTAGATAACAGTAATTAAAAAGAGTGAAGTATAAGGGTAAAGCCTTATGATAAATACGAATAAATACGGATGTACCTGCTTGAACATTTTTAAGTACTTTCATATAAAAATATTTCATGGTGTTTTACAGAATCTACTCCACAAACTTAATGTTAAGTTCCAAGTTAAATCTTCATATAACTTTTTTTCTGATATATCGATATTTTTTTTATTTTTTTTTTCAAAACGATCGAATACGTTTGGCACTATTATATTTTACTTCACTTTTAAATGAAATATTTATCTACATAAATATAAACCTGATTAAATAATCATGTTACATATATGAAAGAAAATTTATCAATACAACCATCGTTATTATAAAAATATTCACAAATAAAATCATAATAAATTTTAAACGATATAAACTTACACTAACAAACAATGAAAAACGTTCACCCCAATAATCAAAGTTCTAACTTTTGATTCAAACGAAAATCGTAAACTTTCCATACAGCAACAGAAACAGCAGCGATTCGGCAACTTTTCAGCCGGCCTTAATCTCGGCTGTAAAAAGCCGAAAACGAAGAATTATCCCGTCGTAATTTTGTTCGTAAGGTTTTCCTTGAATTATTTTGTCGGAAACTTTTGTTGACTTCGAGCCGAAATTAATCCGAGCGTGAAATTCTAGGCGACCGAGCGTCCCTCTCGCAGTTGCACCCCGCCCCTGTTCGCGAAAAAGATGCAAATTTTTTATTGTACAAAAAAAGGAACGCACACGACATAATAATAATAAAAAGGCGTGTATAATAATATGAAAAGCGGTGTGAGCGGACGCTCTTATTGCGTGTTTAACGAGAACAATATGCTAATGTTAATTTTTTTCGGTCGTTTGCGAATTCGGACCGAAGGTTGCATCGAATTTTATTTCACTTTTATTGTGCCGATATTTTTATATACTAATATTTTACAATGCTACATACTTTTTATTAAAATGTTGCGAAAAAATGGTTAAATTTTTTATATTGGGAAAACATTGTAATTCGCTGATAAGCGTTCATTGTTATTATTTTGTATTTTGATATAAAATAAATAAAAAATAGTAATATAATTATAAATCATCTACATTCTTTTTCATCAAACTATTATTTAAATGTTGTGTATCTTTACCAATTTTATGTGATGTCTTTTTAAATGATCAAATCTGGTACATCTAATTTCGTGATACTACGGTCATTTAAAATTCTTAAAACTATCATATTAATTCCTGTAGATATTTTAATAGAAAAATACTACAAAATATTAAATTTTATTCTATCTATTGATAGTAAAAAGATTTTTTTATACAGATCTAAAGCCTTATTTTACTCACCTGAATCATGTGTGTAATCCATGTGGCGAAAAATCCAAATCACGTGTGAGCGGTTATCACTAAATTATGTCAGAATAAATTAATCTATCTACCATTAAACTTTTAATAGGTAACATTATCACAGAATTATTCGTATCACTAATTTATCCAAGTTTATCCCTTTATATCAAAAAATATTCTTCTTACAATAAACGTCATATACATATGTAGATCGCATACAATGATGATATTTTAAACTCGATAAATTAACGGTGTGTATTTAATTGATCAGTAACTTATTCAACTTTTTATCAGTAAAAATAACTAAATTATCATTAAATATTTCGAAATTATCAGTGAGTATTCTAAATGATCAGTATGCTATGATCAATTGTCATATACTCAGTTATTAAACTAAATGACCAGTTATTTTACTAAATGATCAGTTATATAATTTTAAAAAGATCATTTAATTTTGACAGTCAGAAAATCGTCAGTGTTGTCATATCGCGTGTCTGTTGACATTTATAATTTTTTATATTTTACGTTTTTCAGACCTCTTTCAAGGGGCTATCAATGGCCCCAGGAGGCAAGATTGGGTACCACTGGAAACCTGCACCACTATACAGTTTAATTGAAACAATATTTGCTCAGAGGATACCGATCCTCCATTGTCCATTCCAATAATAATATAATAATAGTATAATATACTAACCTAAATCTAATTTAACCTAACCTAGCGAACATTTCAGTTCGCTTCATAAAAAAACCTAACCATTTTTAAATTAAATACTGATCAAAAAGGATTTATTTACTGATAAAAAATGAATAATTTACTGATCATTTAGAACAAATTTATAAAATCACTGATATTTTTTTCATTTTTTTACTGACAACTTTTGGAATTATAAACTAACCAAATAATTTTTCGCCTAAATTAACAAGATCATGAGTGAAAACGCTACACTCAAACATTTCCATATACTCACATAAGCCCTTAACACAAAACAAACCCATTATCCGCAACGAGGAATCAGCAACGAAAAATCTTGCAATTTCCCGCCAAGAAATCCCCGATTTTCCCGGAATAAAAGCCCGCCGATAGGTTTCCCTCGCAACGGCCGTTAATTAATTAGTTTAACGGGCGCTAACGACCGTCAGCATTCGGGGCAGGTGGCTGCCGGCTGTTTTGCGAGAACGCATTATTACCTCGGCGCCATTGTGTGCACGTTATTATCGCCACCCACATACGCGAGGGTGTTCTCAGATGTTGCACGATAGTGGGGGCCTGCCCGGATTTGGTTATTATTATGTTATAATTAATAGTACGGGCGTGGGGTGTGTGCTCGTTTGTTCTTCGAGTTCCTTGAATTTTGTATGATGCAGATTTTGATGTACGTCGGCCGTTTTCGGGAACGTTCCTTGCGGTGAATGTTTGTGAGGGTTTTGAGAAGTTTGAGGGGATTGAAAATTATTCAGGGTGTATTAGATTCGAGAATTTTTTCGGTACTTTATTTTCAGAATGGTGCAATTGGTTAGCATACATGAATTTAAAAATATATATATGGCTGATTTGTAACGCTAACGAATTTTCATACTTACAATTATTAGTTACATTAAAAAAACATATTTATATTGAATTCTTAGACAAAAAATTTTAAAAATTTTTGGTCCTGCCCATGCGCACAATGGTCAGAATATATATTTTTTTTAATTATTATGGCTGATTTCTAACGCAAACAAATTTTCGCACTTATTGTTAGTTACATAAGAAAAATATATTTATACTGAATTCCGAGACAAAAAATTTCAGTCGTGCGTATGCGCACGATCAGATTATAGTCACACATACACATGTTACTAGTAAAATCTTGAATTTATATCCAAAATCTAAAGAGAATGTATGTATACCATTTTGAAATTCTTTAACGCTTACTTCCACTTTTCTTTTAGAAAAAACTAAACGTAGGGAAAATGCCGCATTTTTTAGTAAAAATTCGGAAGGTATTTATTATTGAACGCATGAATGGGTTGGGAAGAAAGGTTTTATCCGTAATATTTACTGAATTTTCTTATTCTTTTGGGCATTCAAATCAAGGATAAGTACAATTATTTTAATTATAATTTAAACTCATATTATTTTTAATCGTCATTATAAGTGTAAAATATCATAATTGTGGGGAAGCCAGATAAGCGATTGAAAGTTAGCAATTTTTATGTGGGTGAACGGGCCTTTTTGCTAAGACAAAAGTGCCTTTTTTTATTTCTTTTAGAAATTACAATAAAAAAATTGGATATCTTTACTTATCGTGTATGCAAAACGTAATATAATTAAAAAGTAGTTATTGATGAGTTTTGAATATTGAAAAGTTTATTGTTTTACTGACCACATCATTTTTTGCTTGGATTATACAAATAATCCCTGACTAATAATATTATATGAAAATACTTGATTTGTGAAACAAATAAATACAATATGTTGCCCTTTATCAAATTTCTAGTCTCATGTAATAACACGGTTTGTTATTAATTTTCACCTAATTCATAATTAGTTAATTCACTGAAATTAATGACATCTTGTTGTCCATTTACCGACATCTGCAACACTATACATATATTGTTGGAAAATCGCTCACGTAAAAATTTATCGTTTCGTGTAAGACAAAAAAAACAATTCTAAAGCAATAATGAGCGAAAAAAAGGCAAATTGCACATTTTCCCGTAAACTTTCCCTAAAATACAAGCAATGCGTGAGTACGTCTTATTGCAAATTTTTGTCATCGTCTCTTACATTCCCCGAGTGGAGAATTTTCTCCGATTAAACGTTTCGGAATTTTTCGCATTCCCGTAGCGTTATATTATTACTTGGTAATTGAGTCGTTTTTTTCCCAGCCTCAGTGTATGCGTATTCGTATTTGTTGTCGCTTTTTTCCCACTTTTAGGCAGTCCTGTTTAATATAAAGGAAAAAAATACAAGTAGGCACAAGGTACGGATCTCGAGATTCGCGTTTACGAGGCGACCTCTTCTCTTCGGCCCCCTTGAAAATTTAATCAGGTAACTTTTATTAAATTATTCCCGCGAATACCGTTTTAACCTTCTGGGGAATATTCCGCGTGGTTCTTTCTTCTCCTTTTGCTCAAAAATAAAAAAAATACTCTAAAATGAAACCCCCCCTTTTTGCTTTAAATTAGCCCAGGAGAACGTTTTCCTTTTCGCCACAATACTATTGAATTTTTTTTCTATGCAACATGTATAATTGGATTTTTTTCCTCTATTCAAATGAGATTGAATTCATCCCTAATTGGAATTTTAGATTTTTTTCATTCTCTGAATTAGAATCAATAATAAATTTCTTCAATTATTGACAAAATTTAAAATATTATTCGTCTACAAATAACGTTTTTGTATATAGTATTTCATTAGAATGCTACCTGCGTTTTTTAAACGAAAAACCGAAAGTCGCTTCAACGAAAATCAAACTTGTCCGTGACTTTTTCGCAAATGACAAAACTTCAAAAATACACGAACATACCCCCGTACAACATACATTTATATAGAATGCATGTGTGGGTTGACTTTAGCAAAAGTCGGCACACTTTCCAGCAAAGGTCCCGCAAATTGGAAACCATCTGCTCGCGTCGCCCCGAGGCGGCTCGTCACGAAACTTTTCGAACTCGTAAAATACACTCGGCCAACGAAAAAGACATAAATTCGGTTTCGGAAATTTTCGCAGAGGGCCCGATACGTATACAGTTTCGAGTGAATTATCATCGGCGGTGATTTAATTTCCAAGTTTTCTTGCCAAAGTAACGGATGCCGGATGGACATTGGAATCGTTATTAACAGTTTGCTTATATTGGTGGACTACAAAGAAAATTTTTTTGAATCTATATAGAATAGTTTGGATATTTCAGTGTTGTTTCGATAAAAAATTGTTATTTAAAACTTCTTGAATGATAAATATAATACAACATATAGTGTGAAAATTTTCAATCGCAGAATTTTTCTATAAAATCTAAATATTTTAAATTATACATAAAAAAATACTTTCATTTTGAAAAAACTATTCTTTCAAATTTATCTACTAATTTTAACGACGATATCATCATTGAGAAAAATTCTGTATAGATTTTTGCAAAACGCTTTTGAGTTCTTATTGTTAGATGGATTAAGTTGAACATCAGAAAACTTAAAAAATCTTCCTATTTTTATCACAAAACAGCTAAATACTACGAAATATTATTTCATATAAATTAATAGAATAATATTACTTAATATTTAATATTTTTTCCATAAAATTTTTCGCAATGATTACATTTTAACTTGCCCATGTCGTAAAATGTCAAAAATTTCTAATTTGGCTGATATTCAACCTAATGCGCTGAAGAACTTAAACTTATTTTGCAAAAATTGCTCCAGGATTTTTTTCGAATCATCAAAATTATTTCATAAATTTGAGATAGAATAGATTTTATAAAATAAAGTATTTTCTTATATATTATATAATTTTAAGGAATCGGTTTTTATATAATAAATAAATTCCGCGATCAAAGTTGTCAAATAGTAATATATTTGATGCCTAATTCTGTATTGCTTCTTAATTTTCTATCGACAAAACATTGCTATTAACAGTTGTATATTATCTTGTTTTCATTAAGTGAATATTCAGCAGTGCTTGGAATCCGGTATTCACCATAATTGAATCATTTTATGCAACACCATTTGTATTCTGAGCTTCGTAAACTATGCATTGTACGCAATCGTCCGCCATTTGCAACTTTCGACACGCTTTCCCACCACGGCGAAATCCGCTTATAAATGAATGAAATACGAACTCATCGAGAATTCGAGAATGAATTTGCAATGTGATACGTTGCGAAAACAATTTTTCGAAATTTGCGAATCGAATTAATTTCCAGGAAATTGAAAAATACAACGATACCATCCGGTTCTTTGATTCACGTTTAAAACTCGATAACACATCCGTATTACGAAATGTTTTTTGTTACGTTACAATAACAGGTTTCAAATATAATATTTATAAAATATTCCAATGAAAATATTAAACCGGATTCGAAATGTTATGTATTTCAGAAAATGAGCAAGTCGAGTATACGTTAATCAGGCCGCATTTATTTATTGATCGATTCATGCGTCAGTTAGCATTCAATTCGTGGACCGAAATGGAAATTTTCCCAAATTGGGGTCCAAACCGAAGTTTACCCATATAAAAGATCCCCTATTTTCTAAAGTGGGCTTAGTTTTTTTTTCGATTTTACGCGAGTTGGGTTTTTAAGGAGTCCCTTGAAGTTTTTATGTATTCAAGTGAGCTTCAATCACTTTTTAATATAATACTTTTTTTCATTGCGTTTGAATATTGTGATTATGAAAAATTGCGTATTGGATTTTCAGGATTTATTATTTGTTTAATTTCATTCTATATTAAGGAGATTTCCCAAAACAGCCCAGTGTATTAAATCAGAGCGGTTCTCATTTGAAATTTAATTTCAGGTAAAATAAATTCCAGCAAACGTATTCTACGTACGACAACAATGGAACTTCCTCCCAAGCATATTTTCATATAATATACGATGCAACATTATACAAACGTAACAACCCACTGAGGTACGTTCATTGTGGAACTACCAAATTTGTGAAGAAAGTCGCAAATTCTCCCCTAAAACTCGCTTCACGTTTCCAAAATCCACACATGACGATTCTTACATAAAGAGGAGACACGGCTAGAATAGAAAACATTCTTATTTTCGTATTTTTTCCCCAATAATTTCAATCAAATTATTATAACTATTTTTGAATGAAATACCTAGATATTTTAATTGATTCATAATCAATTTTACCAATGTTAACCAAATAAAGTGATTGTTGTAGAAGTGATCTAGTTATATGACAAGACAATCATATATTATTTTAGATAAAATATTGATGAAAATGATGCTTAAATAACTGTTTAAAAAATACAATATAGACCACATAGTTGATGAATGGCAGTTTATTGAGTATTGATGGATTTTAATTTTGAAAAATCTTTGAAAAAAATATTATTAAGTTTAAAAGTTAATTAGATAAATACAGCCCGAAATATTAACGGTTATCTATGAGCGTTACCGAATTATGGAAATCGGTTATTATTATATATTACTAATGCATAAATCTATTAACAAGTAATCAACGAATATATTCTCTGAAAAATTGCAAAAAATTTAACATTGTCATGTCATGTAATTCATTCGAATGAACAAATAGAACTCAAAATATTAACGGTTTTCTTTAACCGTATCAAGCATTAACATATTAATTATTTACTATACCATAAGCGTTACAGCAGACATATGCAAATTGACTATTATTATACAATATATATAATTTTAATTTAAAATACGTATATCAATTGATCCATCGAACCATTTTAAACTAACCTCATCCGAAAACACCGAAACTAACCGACTCCCCCCTCGCAAATTCCCTCTCTCATTCTAAGCAACACACAAATACCTCACAGTGCACCAAACATAAAGCAACGGTGCACATTTATTTCGCACAATATACGACACACACACACGCCACATACGTACACACATCCTCACACTGGAGCAGATAACCGGAGCATGGGGCCTTGGGTAAAGTGGCCGGGAAACGAGAGGAGCATTGCCGCTCCGAAGCCGGGTCGTTATCGGAGATAATACAGCCTCGGTGTGAAAATGTGTATGTGTTTCAGTGGAAAACTGGTCGACTTGTCGTTTCCGAGTTGAGGCAAACAAAAGGAGGTCCCGCGGGATGTCGTCGTTAACGTGTTAACGGGGAGTCGTTATGGATTTTCGTGTTTGAATCGATCCGGTTTGGATTTCGAGTTCGTATTACATATATCGGATGTTTGTATGGAATGGCAATTTGAAAGGTTTTTGTATTTTTTTTAAATTGATTTTTTTTTTATTAAGATGAAATAATCAGTCTTGTAATGTGTATACTTGGGTCTGTTTTTATGCAGATCTTTTTTATGCGATTTTGAAGTTATGCGGTTTTCAAAAATAACCTATCTTTCATTTTTCTATAGAGAACAAAGCTTTTTTTTATGCGAATGTGCATAAAAAAACCAGATCACTTTCATCCAGTGATGAAAGTGATTTATGCTAAGTTCATAAACCATGCCGATTATTATCGTTTAATGATGATAGTTCTAATATGTTCATAAATATGTATGCTGACTGATAACGAAAATTTGTACAATTATCGTGTAAAATAGACTTTAATAAAGCAATTCTAAGATAATGTATTGTTTTCATTTATATAAATTTTTATAAACTTTTTTTATGCGATTTTTTGATATGCGACTCTCCGTGGAATGTATCTATCGCATAAAAACAGACCCAAGTGTAATTAGAACTAGAACGTAATAAAAACTAGTAGTTTCTTTCAAATTAGTTTTATTGAATTAAAAATAATTTTCTGATATTTATATTTTCATTTTTCTATCAGTGTTTAATTAGTTTATGATTATTTTTATAAAACGTACAAAAATAACGACTGTATAAGTTTATGTTATAAAATTTCAAACATGTTTTCATTATTAAAAATTCAAGACGATTTTTTTTAACTACATATTATATTAAATTTTTCATACAATATAATATTACATAATATCTCATCTCTTTGTAAATAAGCGTATTAAATTATTTTTCATTCTATCGGAATATTTTCAGTATTTACTTTCAAGTTATTCAATTTATTTTAATATTATATATTGGATTTTCGTAACCTTTTTGTATTTATTTTCGAAAATTTTCATAATTTTTCAAATCTTTTCATCGATGAAATCAAATATTTATATTAACCAAAACATGTTTAATAAAAAACTCAGACTATATTCTGGGAAATGTTCAAGTTCAAATTTAACAAATACCTCATTTCTCAGAAAAACGAAAGCAAAATCAAACTAATAACAATTAAACAAACGCTTTGAACGACGATTTCGAAATATCCAACATTTTATAACACCAAACCAAATCATATTTTCACAATATTTCGCATCGATCAATTATACGAAAACCCCGGTAAATTTTAGAAATCTCCTTTCGAAACCGCTTTCCTATACAGCGCGACGGTTAACTAATTCGCGATCGCTCTTCGTAATTTATTAATACTGTCCCACGTCGATAATTTTCGATAACCGTATTAAATTTACAAAGGACGACACGTGTACAGTGTGTACACGATGTATAATATATAAACGCGGTATCGAGGGTCGTTATCTCGTCCGCCATCGTTTCCTAATGGCATTTTGTATGTTGTCTTACCATGGAAGGTCCAAATTGAAAATTTGCATTATCGTTTATCATATTGGTATGAATGGCGATGATTTTTTTTAATATAAGATCTGTACTTGAGTCTACGTATTTGATTGTATTTAATTTAATTGAAAATTCTTTTGAATATAAAAATAGAATATAAAACGCTTATTCGAACACTATGCTTCGATATTTTAATTACAAGAGGCAATTTTCTTAAAAGATGTAAAATAATATACTATCTCAAGAATTTGCAAATACAGAAAAGTTTCACAGACGATCACGTTCGAGTCGAATTGACTTTCAGACGTCCTTAGGAGTGAACAATCTCCATAAGAAAACGCTACTTCTGTCTCACGTTTTTCTATTTTATCAAGGATTATGAAGGTAAAATTCTAGAACCTACCTAGATACGTGATGAATAAATTTATATTATATAAAATTTTTGACATTCTAAACCATTCATATTTGACCAATTCATTTATAATATTCACATTATTTGAAAACTCAATTTCCCATTAACAATAAAAAAATATCTAGATTTTTTTTATATCATCAAAAACTTAAAATATTATTTAATATGATAGTTATATACATATAGTTTTTACACTTCAAATTCAGCCTTTTACAAATCAAATTCAACTTTTTTAAAATCAAATCAGCCAACTGAAGTGTATTTTTTTTATAGATTATGGGTTTTAAATATTGTATGTAAAAGTTAGTATGATTTAGGGCAATATAATCATTCATAAGACATAGGACGTTTATATTTCAAAAAAATATAAAAACCATCCATTGAGTACAGTTAAATTGAAGAATTGATTATATTTCATTGATTATTATGACTACTGTCTTAAAAATACATTTTCGATGGTCAAATTTGAATTAGATCTGAAAAGGGTTGAATTTAGAACGTAAAAGCTGTACAAAAAATAGCATCATCGATATAAGAACGATCTTAACAATCGCGCATCTATACATGCGCAAATTTTAACAATCGCACAATCGCTTAATTGAGTAAATATCATATTTTCAAAAGCAAACATCAGCACGCGATTTAGGCATATGTCATTTGGAAATCGCGTGTTTTCTTTCGATTATAGGAGAAACCAGCAAAATGGATTACCGGGATCATCTAGAATCGCGGTTTGGCGCTTCGGCCTGTTCCGCGAATTTTCCGACGATTTTCCGCACAGGACCGCTTTTCCTCCCGAGGAATATTCCCGGCTCTAGACCGATTTAAGCCTGAGCTTAATTTATTTGACGACGCAAACAAGAGGCGCCCAAAAATTTTGGACCGAATTTAGCCAAATATTTGAACGAGCCCGCAATGCAGTCGGAGACCTTTGCAATGTCCAAAGTTAACTTTCTCAAATATTTTTTTCTCACCAATTATTATAATGAATAGTAACTCGAATAATATCATAAGTTTTTTTCTGAAATTTCATTGATCTATCATTTCTATATGAAATTTCTCAAGGAATCTAAACATAATTATTATAATATTATATATTCGCAAATCTAATTCCCAAATAATTTATTCATATAACAGAAGATTCTAGTAGGCAAACAAACCCGCGCAATACGCATTTCAATTAAATTATTTATATTTACCCGACATCGCGCCCAATTTGAATATTGTATTACACCCCATACTAACCATATGAATACAGAATATTATAATATGGCGCGAACGTATGATATTGAGGCCCACACGTTCGCCATAACCGCTTATTTGCTGTGGCTGCTGAAACGGTTCACCATAAACAAGCGTGAACATCCTAGCACTTGTTTGTACGTAACATACGACATATTTGTTCGACACGTTTCGAACTACCGTGTAGATGTGTTGATTGCGCATGAAATTGTAGGCAATATTCACATTCAGTGGCGTGTGGTCCATAGATGCTGTAGATGAGACGTATGCCCTAAAATTCTGCATCTAACAGTAATATTTTTCTATCGTATCGTATTCAATGTGGATCAGGTAAATTAATTGGTCACACATGCGCATGTATTTCTTCCTATGCGTGTGTTATAATGGGTGATAGAAGTAGTGATATCCCACCGCTGTCACCAGTTTGTTATTAGGATTCGGGAGATACATACTTCAGGGTGTTGTCCAGGGGTTGATAATAACAACGCTCGTTGATTATTAATTTGAAAATGACTCGAACGAATCTCTCATGGAGAATATCTGCTATGATTTTTCTTTTTGTTTATTGGGTTATTACATGCTCTTTTATATTACATCTTATCATTGGTTAAATATTATTAATTATACAAGATTAAATATTCGGTAAATGTAGACATGATGGAATTTACCAGAAAAAGTGATTAAAATGTATTTGTTAATTAATGTTTAGAATATAATTGATTATAATGGGTCTATGTCACAAAGAAAAATTAATATAGATCAGTAACTAAATAATAAATAATTATACATACGATATGTATTCAAGTCACGCTACTTTAATACGTAACAAATAAAATAAAAGATATTAATTTAATAGGAATTGATATCGGAGGTGATAACACGTGTGCGCCGACAACTAAACTACCTACCTACCTATTATACTAACTAAATCGCCTTCCAAATTTGACACTAATTTTATTAAAATAAATCATCACACAAGTCAAACATGATATGATAGAAAAATATTATTTTTAGATACCGAATTTAAGGGCATGCGCTGCATCTACAGCAACTATACGAGTAGACCGTACGCTGTAGCTTGCATTTGAAAATTGTATTTTTCTAAAAATTTTCATTGAAAAATATAGTGGTTGTTAATAAAATTTGTATAATCATGATATTTCAGCGTTTTGTGTGTTCATGTATATTCATGTCGCATTTGGAAAATTGCCGTTTGACACCTGTCAACTGAACGGAAGCGGGAAATTTTGCGCAAAAATTTTAACGCTTTCAAGTTTCTTTTTTTCGCACCACACGGTAAAAAAGCGGATTGATTTTGTTGCTTTTTCCAGCTTTTATTTTGTTCGATTTGCATGCGGTGCGAGCGGTGAACTCATTTCGAAATTACTTCTAAAGTGGAGCAGGCTTGGGGTTTAAAACGTGTCGCGAAAGCGAATCGAAAAACTCAGACGATTTTTTTTTTCGTTCACACCTTCATCGAATGCAAAATAATTTACTCCATTTTTTAAAATCAAAGAATGTTGATAAACGAATATCCAATTTGTATATTGAATTTATATCGTTCGATATCCTCCTATTATCGTAGTTTGAACGTCATTGTGAAGTGTGTACAATAATTTAATTCTGAAACTCGAAATAGACCAGTTTCATGATATAATAAATCTCTTCCATTGTAACAGAATGTCCTATCTGCGTTCACAGTTTATAAACACAATTCATATTTTCTGTATTCAAATACATTGATTATTCTAATTGCAAAGATTCAATTTTTTTATACAATGAAACATTTTAGAATGATTAACAAATCATGAATTTATATCCAAAGTACACATTTCCACTTTTCTTTTAGTAAAACTTAACGTATCTTAGGGCCGATCTTTCAATCGTCGGTTAAGAGTTATTCTCGGAATAAGCCTTTTAGTTTTTTTGGTTATTCGCGGCCGGTCACGGATAAAGTCACGTATAAAGTCACGTATAAAGTCACGGATAAAGTCACGGACAACTAGCTTATAGTTGTCCGTGACTTTATACGTGACTTTATCCGTGACCGGCCGAATAACCATAAAACTAAAAGGCTTATTCCGAGAATAACTCTTAACCGACAATTGAAAAGATCGGCCCTATTAATTCGGACTAAGTACATTATTTTAATTATTATTTAAACTCATCATTTTAAATCGTCATTATAAGTACACTTGGGTCTATTTTTCAAGCTTTTTATTTATGTGATAGATGCGTTCTATGAGGAGTCGCATAAAAAAATACTAGAACTACTACATAGAAAACTGAGGGTTAGGTTCCATTATTTTTAAAAACCGCATAATTTCAAATCAATGTGACAGAGAAAGAATGTACCAAAAATCGCATAAAAAAGTTTGTAAAAAATTCATATAATAAAAACAATACATATTTTATCTTAGAATTGCTTTATTAAATTTGAATTTGACAGAATTTAAGACATGTACAATAAATAGATTTTCTAGTTTATTGCAAAGTTGACTAGCTTCTTGTATAATTTTTACAGTAAGGGAGGCAGGAGTTTCTTTCACTTCAATAACGTCCTCTGTTTCTTCGCTGCCATGTAAAATCAAACCAGTAACATCATCGTCATTCAAGGGACTACCCTCAAGCAATTCATTGACATCATTTTAAGAAAAAGTATCAAAGCCTTCCCCACCAAGTTGATTTGCCAAAGTAATGATTTAAAATTAGATTTAAAAACGATTCCGTTTGCCTATCGCCCTATACACAGTCACATTTTAACAGTTGTAACTTGCACTAGTGTTAATTTTAAATTTTTTTTATATGCACTCGCATAAAGAAAGCTTTGTCCTCTATAGAAAAACGGGGGATAGGTTCCATTATTTTTGAAAACTGCATAACTTCAAAATCGCATAAAAACAGACCCAAATGTATAAAACATCATACAATTTTAACATAATATAGGCGCACTTAACTATTTCACTATAAATCATCAATTGATATCTAGTTATTAGTATGTGTGCGAATAGACAATTTTTGCCCCACTCTAAGAAAAAAGTACCAAAAAATTAAATTTCACATTGTATCAAAAAGTCACACGAAACTCTTTCCATACTTTAGCAACCTCTGACATAGGTAAACAAAACCATATTCACGATACGCCCACATATCACAGATCGGATAATATTTTAAAAAATCCAACAAAACCGAACGTATCCGTTTCAACGTCCGGAAAGAGGAGACGCGCCTTTTAGCCCATTCGCGAAAACGACTTCCGATACGGTACAACACTAACGTCCGG
This sequence comes from Hydropsyche tenuis, assembly GCA_009617725.1. Taxonomy (NCBI): domain Eukaryota; kingdom Metazoa; phylum Arthropoda; class Insecta; order Trichoptera; family Hydropsychidae; genus Hydropsyche; species Hydropsyche tenuis. Next base: position 210,892 of record VTON01000057.1, on the reverse strand, counting down.
ACGAACCCGGCTTTTTGCTCCGCCTATCAGGAAAAGCTTTCAGACGACACCCGAACCACCCACAACCACCTGAAAATCGTGCCCCTATGGCCGATGGGAAACCATTCAACGACGCCATCGAGAATTTGCTGGATAGACGCGCTGTTCGTTCGACGCCGTCGAGTTTCGCTTTGAAGCGTCGATTCGTTTATGAATTTCAAATTTTGTATATCTTTTTTTTTTTTTTGGACGTTTGTGTGATTGCGTTTGTAATGAAAAAAACGTGAAAAATTTTGTGTTTTTTGTGAAAGTTAATATCATCTGTTGTTATGTTGTCCACGTTTGTTGGTGTTATTAAAAAATTAAATGTTTAAACTCATCGGTCGAACATGATAGTTGACGTGTCTTATGATATACCTATGGAAGGTTAAAAAAGACTTGTGTTGTTGATTTAAGTATTGCAATGTAGAAAAAAGGCTTCAAGAGTCACAGATGCAAAGTTCGGCTTTATAAGTGCTTTGCAGGAAGTTGCTAGTTAAAAAAATCATTTCGATACGGATGCTGAATGTTAACATATGTTATTTCAATTTTTTTTTTTATTTCACAAAAAACCACAAGACATTTTGTGTTTTTCACGGAACACGCAACTGCGTAAACTATGCGTAATATATTTTATAATAGTTGATTAGTCTTTGGTAACTTTCATTATAAACCATTGTAAATTTGACTAGTTTAATTTAATAATTACAACTTCATATAGAATCGGATAAATTAATTATTATAATTTCATTAACTGAAAAATATAATTATTTAACTTTAATTCATATAAATATCCTTGTAGAAATTTAAAAAAAAATATTTTTTTATAAAAATGGATCCCTGTATATTGTCTTCGTTATATTGCTGATATTCTCATATATGTATGTATCAGTGCATCTGGCATATGCACATGAATAGATAATTCATGAATGGTATTCTTGATTCCCTGAGGAATCCAATGCACTCTAAATCGTTAAGTGCACCGAGCTTTAATGCAAGGAACTGGTTATATGCACTCACGTGCAAGAAATACATATAAAACTCAACTCACTATATGAAATGAATTGAACGTTTACAGACGTTGTTGAATCACGACTTCGTAATTAATTCAATTTATCCCAAACGAACTATTGTACCGACAATATTAACAAACTTCGTCTACGTATCCCCAATTACCTCGAGAATTGTTCCTATTAATTTTATATACGAAACATTCTATAATATTTACCGAATCTTCCAGATACGAAATTCTCTTTTCAAGTTATTTATTTGATTCTTCATCGACGTCTTTATATGGTAAAAAGCGATCGTGATCTTCTGAAATCGTGCGAATCGGGGCATTCCGAACGTAAAAATTGCTATAGCGTAAAGTATAAATAAGTGCATATCTGTCTTGGGATCTTCGAAAAGGAAAACACTCGCTTGAGGGATGAAAAAAGAGGAAGAGACGTCCACAATCCACTCCACGGTGAATTTTCCCACACTGGGACGAAAAGGGGCGAAGGCTTTTCTCGAGAGCCCCTTTTTTCTTCCGCTTAACCTTTATGTTGCCAAATTGGAACATTGTTTATTTTTTCACCCCTATCCTTGCCCCAGCGGCGTTGTCGTGCCAGGGATTTTGAAATGGTAAACAAAAAGGGCCGTTCAGGGAAAATAATAGCTATTTTCACGTGTACCTTTGTACCGTGTTTCTGTCGAATCTGATCAATCTGGACTGTTTGTTTTGCTGAAACAATAAATAATTCTACTATCATAATAATATAATTTTGCAATAGCACGAATGTGTTAAGAATCGAAATATTGGTTAATCTTAATTTTATTTGTAAATTTACCACTCTGAAATTGTGAAAATCTAAAAAAAACATGTATATGTTACGCGTCTTTTGCGAAATTGCTTAGTTCGTGTATAACGCACAAAAATTGCGAATAATTTAGTGAGATGTTTTTCACCAAAATTTGGACTTCTTATTTTCGTGATCTTTGTTTATACACCTCTTCCTTTTTATAGTTTTAAAAACTTCAATGGTTGGCTTTTATTTTCTTTTAGTTTTAAGCTCTGATTATTATCTAAAAGGATTAAGTTTCATTAGGTGTAAAGAAACGTAATGGAAAATAAGTTTAAATTTCGAATAATGAAGACGTTTATAATAGTTTTGAAAAACAACAACAAAACGTTATCCTACTACATGTATATTGTTTGCATACGACGTAAAGATTTTTGCGTCGTACACGAACGAAGCAATTTTTAAACGATGTGTAACGCAAACAATTTTAAAAAATGCTAGAAATTGTAATTTCGAGCTTCTTTTAAATAACCAATGATTAAAAATTATAAACAATTTTTTTCAGAATTCGTATTACCAAACAATAACGAATATTATATATTTATCATTTACCGATAAAACTTAAGATTTATCAACCTCCAGACATCCACATAACAACACAAGCAAAAAAAGCGCATACTCGGCAAATACATTTTTTGTCGGTGTATCTCGCCAGTACAAAAACGAAATATCGCGATAGATAAGTATGTGTACCAATTCCGCTTAGAAAAACGCCATTTCCGCCAGAATACGCAGAAAAAGCACATTTGTAAATCTAAAGTAAATTATATATACGTTCTGTTGTTTCGTGTGTGTGTGTGTGTGTGTGTGTGTGTCTGTGTGTGAGCCGAGCGGGTAGTTTGCCCGATTCGCTTTGTTTGAGTTTAATGTGGAAACGCTTCGATTTATCTAGTCAAGACAAATAAGACTGAATAACGCTCGTGCTCAATTTACCAGCTTATCTGCTACTTACCCGAAGATGATAGTCTCCTTTCTTTGTTTTTTCTTTCGTAAAAAAATGTCATAACGTTCAAAGAAGGGTTTGTGCTGAAGCGCGTAAATGATGTACTTTGTGGTACATTTTTATATAAATTGTTTTTGTTTTTTTTCGATATCGGACAAGATTCAATATAATGAAAGTGGCGTGAATGCCAATTAAAAAAAAAAATGAGTTAAGTCTAGATTTAAGTTAACATAGGGATATAATATTGTATTGACATTGTTTATTATGAACATACGAAGAGGAAATACATGTTAATTTAAATCTTGTTTTTCAAAATTGATGTTTTCGACACATTCATAAATACCATCTTATAATTTTTTTCAAGTTTAAAATAAAAGTGCCTCAATCAATTTTCATTTTCAATCATACTTAATTCAAAATATTAATTACTATTTTATTTGTTAAGTCTAGAATCTCAGTAAAGAAAAATAAGTTCATTACAGGTTTAATGTATTAACATACATATATGCTTAAATATTGAAAAACACAAAACTTTAAATATCTCGAAACAAAGAAAAATGGAAATACGCCGCCTTTCAATATAATGGATCATATAATATGTTATTCTGAACTATGTCGTCTGTTCTCTGATCACATTACTTCTGTCACATTTGTCTAGATTTAAAATCGGCAGATTTTCACGTCGAAACTTTCCCCTCGTGCATAATATTCACTGATCGATTCCGTGAAAAAATATTCGTATATATTTTTCGCCTTTTGTGTGCTCGTATAGTATTTCGCGATATTCGAGCTTCGACAAAATTTATCGCTCGGACGAAAACTCCAATAATGCAGAAGGTTCATTTATGATTATATTGAGAGGAAAACTTTTGAAATTATTTGTCCGGACTTCTGGTTCACGCTTAACTTCATTCCACAGATATTGGACCGAAATCCCGCGAGATTCGATCCAGGGATAAACTATTTCGATACAACCTATTAAAATACCCACTCATATACAGTACTACAGTACATTCGAGTTTTTTTTTCGATTTATATTTTTCTAATTGAAAATGTATACATATAATGATGAATGTTTTGGTCGTTCGATAAAGTGATGAAATTATTAATTTCCATAATTAGATTGAACGATATCAATAACCGTAATTTAGGTTTATTGAGCAAAAGTTATGAATTCGAATGGGAATTCACATCGGGTAATTCTGTTTACGACTTATAATTAGGACATATTTGATTTATTCTATTGCACAGGTTGAATAATACGTCTTTCGATTTTCATACAAACGACTGAATTCAATAAACAAAACCTCAATTTTCCACGCTTCACAAAATTCCACCCTCAGTCTTTAGTACAAACTTATCTCATAATAAAGTTTTTTCTAGAAGAAATGTATAGAGTTTCTGTCCTCTAGAGCCGTATCAATGTCGGGTCAATTTCGTCCGATGTTTTGCAGAACTTGCAAGAAGTCCACATTTTTTTTACTGACCGCAAACATTGCACGTTGAGGAAATTTTGTTTGTCCACCATTCAATTTAGCAAATTGAATTTTGTCCTATCCAGAACCGTTCTGAATTAGAACGTTAGATTGTTTCAGAGAATATTCGATTTCTTATTAAGAATAATAAATAAATAAATTTTGAATATTAAAAAATAATATATTTTGATTCAATATGACATTCGCGAGTTTCATTCACAACACGCCCAATTTCTTCTCACAAAATTTTGTCAATACGTGTTCTGTTTTTTAATAAAAAATATTCGAGTTATTCATTAAACGTATCGATATTGGAATAACCCGATTTGCAAACACATAAAAATTTAAAAAAGATGTTCGAAAACAACGCTGCATGGATTTCTCGTACAGCTTTTTCAAATTTTCGCCTTTTTAATTTTACCCGCGCGATTCGAATTCCAATCGGAAGTCGGTTTTTTTTCTATGAGAACACACGATTCGTAAAAAAATAACAAACAAGCAAACGGAAAATAATAAAAGGATCGTGCTTGCGGAGCGTTGCATATGCGAAAAGGTCAAAGCGATTGTAGGATTTCCCTTCGCCCTTATAGAGAGCGAGCTTTTCCCCAAAGCTCTCAGTCAAATTTGTTTCGAGCTTTTTCGCATATTGAAAAAAAACAGCGGCAGAAATTTCGCCCGATAAGCGGTTTTATTTAAATGTCAATCTATCGTATGAAAAGCGGCCACAAAATACAAAAAAAAACAGTGACATATTTATTAGATTTAAATCGTGTATGTAAAAAATTGTTCGAAATTTACACTTTGATGTTCGTGAGGACCTTATTTACACTAGCGAAATTTGATTACGTTTTTTGTCGTAATCCGAGAATTCAATATGTGGAACCCACATTCATATGATAAATTTCTTTTTTGTATAGGAAAAAAGACCCTTACTCGCTGACACCGAAAGCAATATATTCTTGAAGCAAAAAAGCCTCAAAATAGCCTGTATCGGACACTGATCGATCGACTGAAAGATAAACACGTGTACATGAAAAAAAATCACTAAAGTAATTTCATATAATATTTTTATCACTGTTATTTACGATCTTGTATAAAATACTTGGAATAATCCGAGTGCTTGCGATTATCAATTTAATAAATTTCAATGAAACTGTCATTGCCGCTACATTTCCGCAACATTGAATAATTCAACTAAAATTTGCATTGTAACAAATTTAATTTATTCATTCGACAAACCGTTAAATTTACATTCGGAAACCACCTCATATCGTCAAAACTGTTCAATTTAACTAATCTACATAAAACTACTTTCAGACATCGATCACTTTATTTTTAAAATAACCCTCCTTTTTAAAAACTGCTGAAAAAAAATTCTCGAAAAATATTACAATATTCATTATATGTATGAAAAAAACGAACCTTCGTAGAGATGGTTTGTAAAATTTCGCTGACGACTTCAAAGGCACGTATACTCTTTTTTCGACACGAATTTCATGTATTTTACGAAAACAAAATATTTTTCGTTTACACGCAAACATCGTGTACAGATGGATACAAAACATTCCGTAAAATCCTTTTGAGGCAGGAATCGAATAAAATCTGTTTGTGTTTCGCTTATAAATTGAAAACGTTCAGCTCGTTAAGATTTATTTAATTCCGCTCTGACACAATCAAATTTTGTTATTAATTTTCTAAGAAAAACATTTAATTAATTTTTCTACATAACTGTTACATCATTTTACAATTATAATTGTAATCATTATATACATACATGTTTGACATTATATATGCAGAATGTATCTATAAAAACTATATCTTTAAAACTTAAGAGAATACTCTGATTGAAAAAAATTGTCCTTGCAAATTTATGCATATACATAACGTGTTTTTTTTCTAAAAAGTTTTTTTTAAACAATACCAACGATATTAAGCAATAGCAAGTTTTTTTTAACAGTGCATTGATTGCCAAAGTAACGCGACAATCAATGCTTTGTTGCTTTACTTTGACAATCAATGCATTCTATAATACAAAATTAAATAATAATTACTTTTAAAATATATTTAAATAAAAACATCTCACAACCAAACAAATCCTATACAACATAGTTTTCGCTTCGGTCTGAAACGGGATCTCTGCTTTTGGCGTACGTTAGTTCACAGATTAAATTCGAACCGCTGAAACGCGTCAATCTTTCAGTTGACGTTTGAAAGACACGGACACGAGTGATTCTGACACGGAGGGTAATTCGGACACGTCCGTCCCTAACATCATTACCGACATAAATAGCCCTTATCCATGAAAATTTCCATGAAATCTTGCAAATTTTCAACGGTCGCCATTTATTTTGACTGGTATACGGCAATTAGAGGACAATCGCCCAAGTTGGCATGTGTTCGGGGGGGTTAAATCGTCAGTGGGATACGTGACCGGGATGGGAACGAAGGCTTCGAGGATGCATCCCTTTCTGTGAGGGGTGTTTGCACGATGGCGTCTTTCATGGCTTTCAGACCCTTATTCTTATGGGCCGTGACCCGGGTCGCTGAAATCTCCATTATTTCTGTGACCTGCTTGAAATTTATACATCCGAATGCTAACAATTGAATATGCCGTTCTTCTCGATGTTATCTTAAGCTGTTACCCTAAAATGGTTTAAGATTTTGTGAAAAACGATGATACTTTTCAATAAAAATAATTAATACTTGATTGTAGCACTTGAATTTTTAAGGGACAATGTTGTTGGTTTGCGGCCGTTTTTCGGGAAATTAGGAGGTCTTGTTTGAAATTAATTTATGCAGATGTAATACATTGTGTGCGTTGAGTTTTGAAACAGAAGTTTTGGCGAAAATGTTGCCGCCGAAACACAGTCGAAAACAAAGTTTATACGCGCCGTGCGCTTAATACGCTTTAATACGTTAAAAGTAGTCTGTTTGTATTTTAATTGCTTTTTAAAAGCCATTTCGAACTAATGGCTGTATTTTAAATTTATAATTAGAAACGCAAAACTAGCACTCGAAATAATTATTTCGGAAAATCACTTTATAAATTTAGTTTGTCATAACATGTCGCGAAAATTGACTTTTAATTATGTATAAACACTCAAAAAGTTTAATATTCTTTCAGCTCATAAAATTTGCCTTTGCAAACTAAAAACGTCAGTTTAACTCGGGCAAAACCGCAATTTTCTATGCAAACAAAAGTTAGTCAGCTGCAGCTACTTTGTAAATCATTTTCCTATCACAAACAATATATACAAGTTTTCAAGCTTCCGACATTGATTAATTATTCCAATTCTTTGAATAAGAAATTTTTATACTTTGAAAAAACAATTTTTATTATCATATTTTTGCATATCTATAAACTTCTTTCAACTCCCATATATGTATGTTAGCCAAAAATTCGGTAGATAGATATTATTAATTTTTAATTATTTAAAAATAGTTTATCGAAAATTTTTATATATGTTATTCAACATTTGTGTAATCGCTTTTTCTATAAAAAACGCAAAAAATCTTACCTTTTTTTCTCAAAAAAACGTAGAGTCGCCAATCGCTAGTTGAACAAAATGATGTCAAATATGCCCCGATTTACGCGGTCAAGCAAACAATTTTTTTTATTAATTAATTAATACAAATGGTAAAAATACTTACATATTATTTGTTTTTTTTTCATTTGTAGTATATTTTCAATAAAACATATTTTTAATACAGCCCTACAATGTCAAACGAAGCTAAAAAGCTAACTAATTAAGAGAAACGTCATATCATTACAAACAAAAATCAAAATTTTGTATCGCTTACAAAAAGGAGAAAAAGTGCCATATGTTGCTAAAGCTTATGAGATGAGATTTTATTTAGTTTTTTTATTTAATTTAATCATATTTTTAATCTTATTTTAATTTTAATTTATTTTTTGGTAGACTTTTTTTATGTGATTTCCTGAACTAATCTTCCCATTTAGTATAGACTTCATGTCTCAATTTACACTTTTTTTTGCCCTGGAACCGATCTTATTTTTTTGTACGGGTACATACACTTTTTTACGCGATTTCAATTTACGCGGGTTTTCACGGAACGTATAAACGTAAATTTTTTACACTATTCATAAAAAATGCAATTACACAAAAATTGCATAACACATACAACCATACAACAAAAAAAATCAACGCGATCGATTCACACCTTTGACTCCGAAAAGGCCATCCTCAGAAAAGGTATCATTTTAACGATCCTCCATCCATTTGCACGCAGAAAATAAACATTTCGTCGCAATAATTCAATCGCCCTACCCTCGGGCACGTCCGCATAACCGGCGATCGCACAAATCGCGAAACGATCCACCAAAACGAATTATGGCGGCGGGCAAGCGGCTAAATGCGAAACGCGGTCCGAGCTCTCGGGTGTATCAAGTCGTACATTACACACGCCTCGTATACAGGTGTGTGCGCGAAATAACGTAACGCGATAACCGGTAACAACGTTTCGGCGAGATAAATTGAACAAAAGATTCAATTACACGCGGGCGGTAGGGCGAAAGTCGCGTAACCGTAACGTAATACGCTCTTCGTTAATAATGGGACGTTGATTTAAAACATCGTTTCGCTAGTTTTATCATCGTTTTTATTTATATTATTGGATGACTTTTTTTATTGTTTAATTCATAATCGTTAACGTATGCATATTTGGTAGAGTTCAAGTTTTTTTCGATATGTTACTCAGGCGTTTGTGTAATTGCGCTTTCTATGAAAAACACAAAAAATCTTCACTTTTATGTGAAATTTAAACAGCGTTTGACATACGTATTTCAATTGACTCTCTGATTCTCATTTTTCAAGCTTTTTATTTAGAACGAGCTCTTATATGAATTTACAAAGCTGAGCCTTGCGACTGTGGTCCTCAACGTCCTTTTTAACTATATTACGACACTCTGGTAGCAGCAATTCAAGTCTTTCCCAGCCTTTTATAAGTATATTGTAAGACACTTCAACTCTTAATATTTGACCAATGACGTTTAACATATATTTTTTTAATATTACTAACAAAGAGGACAACACACTAACAGATGACATTAAATTTCAAAAAAATTGCGTATTTCATGAAAAACACCATTATATAATACAACGTTTATGTAACAAATATATTATATCATCGAAATTGCAGACATTTTTTCCGGATCTCATGTGATGAGTTATTTTAAAAAATTACTTAATATTCAAAGTTGTTTTTGTCTTATTATATAATATAACCGTTCATTAAACTTCCAAAAAAAAACTCGCATCGACAGCTAAAATATTCTTCTATTGATCGCAATATTCATTACTTAACTTTTATAGTGAATAGAAACCATTGCATTTGTTAAAACTAAATCAATTTCCTTAATTCCTTATTTTTATTGAAATCCTTTGTGAATTTTAACATTAGAAGAAAATTTTCAAACAATCGTATCGGAATACAATCATTTCTCATCAAAAAATAACTAACAATAAAAAATTTATTCGAAAAGATCTCTATTCCTTCATCGAACTTAAAGAAATTTTATCCATCATATCATCATTTACCATCTATATGGTATATATTTATCATATCTTACTACTTGATCAACCCATTACTCAACAGACAATTCCCATCACTTTCCCCTTTTTTATCACCTTTATTAATTATATTTATTCAATATCTGTCATACCTATTTACAAATATTGAATATTACATAATAATCTAACCCAAATCACCAAACTACCACACAAATGCGCAATCGAAACGCTCGATATTTCCGAAATCATCCAGTGTCAATATTTCGCAATTCGCACGAAGCAGCAGGCCTAACTTTCCACTCAGCTCATGCATAATGGATGGAGGTCTCGCAACTCGCAAACCCGCTTTTCAGCCGTTTCTTAATTGATGCCGACGAATAATCTCTGAAAGAACGCACTCGGTCCATCCCCCGACAGATTAAACTCAATTAAAACTTTGGACAATGATCGATTCGCGAAAAAATTACGCAAAAACACGCCAATCCCGTGTCGAACACTGATCGGCTAGTTTATATCGTCGGATCCGATATATACGTCCATTTTCGAAAAGCGGGGCAATCTACCCGATATTATACGGATAAGTGGAAACTCCGAATGGCCTCCTCCATGTGTCCAATTATTGGAAAGCTCGGTGCATCGTATTTCTTTGCAATACGATATTTTTCGAATCCGGGTTCGAAAGTACCGATGCGACATTTCCGAATTGAAATATTTTAACGGTTGAGTTTTGCGAGTTTATTTATTTTGATTGATGCTTTTTATAAATGTGCTTGATTGATATTAATTTGTTCATAATATTCTTGGTTAAAATTTTTCTATTTGATGTTTCGATTAATCATCATATTGTTATGACAATTGCTAACGTGTATATACATACATAGTGTTGTTTTGATTACTAATACAAATGGGGAATTAATTATCTCACGATTGATCAGGGATGAATTAAATAGAGAATGAATTAAATGTCCAATAAAATACTACTTAACTTGTAATATTATATTATGATTTATTTTTAAATATATGAAAAATAAAAGCAAGAAAAACATTTGCGTTTTCTAATTTTCAACCCAATGCACCCATGAACTCAAAGTGTTCTGCAAAAATCACTATAGAATTTTCCCAACAATAATAACACCATCACAATTAGTGCATACATTTTCAAGGATATCCTTTTTAAAATGAAATTATCTTTTTATATATGTATACAATACTTTAAAAGATTAAGTTTTTATAGATAAATTTCGCGATCAAAGTTTACAGTCGTATTTGAAAATTTCCTGAATAGTCTCGCGTTGCCAGTCCGATTCTGGGTTGCGTGAGAATATTGATTCAATTTGTCTCTGCTGACCTATTGAATATAATACAATTTGATATATACAATAGAAGTTTCTAGAATCTAATCTACAAATAACACTCGAGTACTTCTTTAATTGTATTAACAGTTTAACACATTAATTTAAAGTACAAATTGAATATAAAACTAATGAGAAATCATTACTTAACAGTCTTCAAAAATGTAAAATACTTTTATTTATTACAGTGAAAATAAAACAAATTTATAATAAGTAACGATATGAATTACAGGGGCATGCAAATATGCTTACACTCTGTTATTAATCAACTATATATTGTATAATATCAATTATCAACATTCTAACCATCTAACATTCTAACCAGACACATATTTTATGGTGTTCACAATTATCTCATATTTTATATTACATACATATGTTATCAACATTCAATATGACTCAAATTTTGTAATATCTTTGTGTGAACCTATTTTAACCATTTGCATTATCTCTATTTAAAACTGACAATGAGAGGGTGAGAACTATTTTGAACGATATAAGCTTTCGTATAATCTTAACATGAATCTGATAACAAAACTATATACAAAATACGATTAATTGTCATTATCAATTTAAACATTACAGAACAATGATCACATTGTCAGTTGTTTGCAATAACATAATTTCCATCAACCAAGGGGTTTCGGCAGAAACGCGAAAAATTATTTCGAAAGGTTGGGACAATTTAGGTTGGGTTAGGATCGCAACGAAAATATGCAATCTTCAACGATAGGTTGGGTTCGGTTTCAGCAGAAACGCGAGAAATAATTTCGAGAAGTTGGGTCAATTTCACAGCGACAACATTCATTGTTCAACGCATGAACGTCATTTTAGATTTTTCCAATGGTGGGGAGCAGGCCAAAACTTTTTTTTTTCAAAGAAGCTTTTTGCAGCGATAATTTCATTACCATTTTGAAAACATTACTTTTTTTGGGTTTTCTTACAAGTGGCCCACTTTAGAATCATGACCCGCCACTTGTGCATTACCTTATTATATAAATTCATACTATTTCTATAAATTACTCCCCTCTCAAAATGACGTCCCTCTTACGCACTAATATTATCTCTAGACACTTTGATCGAATAACATTCCACTATCGATATGATTTTAACAATTATTAAAAAATATATATAACAACCATCTCAAACGCCCAAATACCAAATTATAAACATCAAGCAAATTAAATCAACCAACACTACACAACCACTTTTTCCACCGACGCCTCGAAACTAACAAACGGCCCTGGAATTCCCCGAAACATCCTTCGAGCGCCACAGAGTCCATCGCAGAGAATCTTCACCTCAAAAGCAGTACGTTTCGATTGGGGATGGAATGGTAATTGAACGGGCCGCGAACTTGTGCGGGCATTCGAAACTCGCAAATATGTTTTGCGGCTGACGACAACCGACCCGGCAGGATACGGCCGCCATCTTTATGTCCGTCCCGAATTCCTTTTCCATCCTCCTCTCAAGGCAGTAAAATCCGCCTTAGAAACCGTTTATGGCCGCAGTTATAGTCGCCGTAAAAATGCCGCAGGCGACGAACTTCGTCTATATATTATAAGTGGTTTGTTTTGTGAAAATTAATATTGGATGGAAATTTATGATTGTTTGTTTTCGTATGTGTCAGAAATTTAAACTGTTTGAAAGTTGGGTCGTTAAAGTGATTTTAATTAAATTATTTTTATTCAATATAAAAATATTGTATAATACGATTTAAATTAAGCAATTCGATTTAAATCGGTGAATAGAGCCTGAAATCATGACGGCTTTTTTATCTAAGGCTTCCATAGTAACGATTTGACTTATGCATTACCACAGAAAGATTATTGAAAACAAATTATTACATATATTATGTATACGAAATTGTTTAGTTCGCGTACGATACAAAAAAAGTACGTATTTAACGAACAAAGAGTAAGATCTTCGTATCCATACCAATATTTTTTCATGGTCTTGGGAGTGTCAATGGTTAAGTTAGGTTGAATTATTTAGTGTTAAGCTCTGGTTGTTATTTATAAGGCTAAAGTTTCGTCAGGTAGAAAGGAAGGCGACGAAAAAGAAGTTCAAATTTCTAATAATGAAGGTGTTTAGTTTGGAAAAACATCAACAAAGCGCCATCCCACTATATTGTTTACATTTACAACACGAAACTATTTTGCGTCATACTTAAAGCAAGTAATTTCATTAAAGACGCATAACATACTACATATGTATATAATATATTATAATTATAATAATAATAATAATAATAATAACTATAAAAACTGAAAAGAATATTGCATAGAATGCAAACACTCCTTATTTATTCAAATTTAAAATCTCATCTACAATAGAATGCACTCCCGATGTGATGTTCAGAATAAATACATGAAAACATCCAGACAGAAACCACCTTCTGTTTTCCAGCTTTGATGAGCATCTAGGCTTCGTTTAAGTTTTCTTTTTTGAAAAAAAACTTGGCACTGGAGCACTGATGAATTATGCATCGTCTGCGATGCGGCAAAACGCGTCCCTGCACAGGCCAATGAGCAAAAAATACATCTGTTTCGTGTAACAACACTAATTTCTCGATTTAAATGCTAACGTATCCTTCAAAATATATAAAGACTTAGTTTATGGAAAACGCTTTATCCAATATTTTATTTACTACGAAAAAATAAAAAAATTATGTTCAGAAAAAAATTGATGTGTAGTATATCCATGAAAAGTTGTTCACTTGTTGGAAAATCTCATAAATTTGGGAGTGAGTGTAGTATGAACGTGTACAGAACGTGTGCATCCAACGTAGGGCAATAAAAAGGTTTTTGTTATTTTATGTCCGTTTGTTTGTTTATAGCTTTCCGATTTTCAAATGTCCTTCCCACTGGATTTGCTGAAAAATAAAATGTCCCATGTCAAATATAAATTTTTCGTGGTATTTTAAAGTACGAAAAATTCGATATTCTTTGTTTAACTACCATACAAATTATTTATATAATTTAAACGTTAATGAATAAACTTAATTTAAATTAACTACGTATGTCGTTAGTTCAAATTTCATGTCATTAAAATTTTAGAAACCATGTTGACGATGTCGTAAACGATAATAATAGAAGCCTATATTATAAGTATGTATAATATAACACAAAACTAAACGATTATCCTTTAAACGATTTATGGACATAACATATATGTATATTTTTATGCAATATTCCAAAATTATTTTACTTTTAATATAAAAATAAATAAATCATTTTATAATTTCAACCTATTGTGAAAACATGAATTTATTCCATTGTGAAAAAAAAGTTGGATCGGATAAAGATAAAAGTTGAGACAAGACCGCGCTTAACCTCCTTCCTATTACCATCCGGTATAATTTGTACCGTTAATAGACTTTATTTCTCTTTTTTTTAAATTACAGACGAAAAAAAGCTTTTACAGCCTTTGAAATACAGAAGTTTTTCAATTGCGCACCATCGCCTGACTCTTCGAAGAAAATTCTGAATCGAAATCGTTAAATAAAGTTTTATAAATATCAAATACTTCAATTGAATTGTATATATTAAAATCGTTAAATTTAATTATTACACAAAGACAATAAAAACATTATTATCATATTATTGACAGTGGCGTACCTATCCTTTTCATTTTCTTAAAAAAAAAAAACAATTCCCGTAATTTGTATTTTAATAAACGCAAAGCGGAAGGATTTAGAGTGTCAAAAAGTTTCTTTGAAAAATTTTATATAAAGGGCACTGTCGGGAATCACAAATCCCGTAAATCATGTCGACGGGTTAAAGTGGGAAAATCCTTGGCATCCTTTTCTTATTTTGATCCCCTTTCGGGAAACGGGTTCGTATTTCCCGCGCCATAAATAACCCTTTGAATGGGGATTTCTCGATTGTGTATGAGAAATTTTTAATTAAAGCAACCCGCTCCTGAGTTTCGGCCCCGTACGTGAACGATGTGCTAATTTTATGAAAATATTTGAATTTTATCAATTTTTCATTTATGATAAAATCGTAAAAACAATAAAAACTTGTTTTCTATAGAATAATAGAATAATATACCAGTTATTTTCCGAAAATCGAAATATTGCACCATTCATATAAATTCTATGAACTTATTTAGGTAAACATTAACTGTATCAAAACTGAATAACACTAATTGTTTATATTACAAAAGTCCGTCGTTTATTGTTTATCGTAAATAAAAGCTTTATGTCAAATGATAATAAATTTATTCGTACCGAAAAGGTTTTATAGCTCTAGCGTTTCGTAAGAACAAATAATTTCTCATAAACCAATAATAAACCTACTCTCCTCAGAAAAGTACTTAATTAATTGGTTTCTTTAAGCATTAATTATTAAAATTTTCATTATCGTCTTCTACGTTTCAGGAAGATGGAAAAAAAAATTAATACCCAAAGCCAATTTGTTTATTTTTAAATGAAAAATTCTTAACGATTCCCAAATAAAGCTTCATCGAGAAATCGTCTATTTGACTTTGGTCCAATTAAAAATTGAAAAGTAAACAGCGGAAACTTTCCGAGCAAAATCTGAATTTTGTGTTAAAATTAAAAAAAGTCGTACATGTGTATTTTACGAAGTCATATAAGCACTCGAACGCAAACTTTCAAACAAAATTGCAATATTAAAACGGCAATAATAATTTTACGATGAGTGAACAAACACGCGCGAAGGATGAAATCTCGTAAAATTGAAAAAAAATACGTGTACGTATAATTTATAGCTAAATTTTCCACATTGCGAATTGTATCGTTTGTTTTTGGCCTCATTTCAAAATCCACATGAAAAATTTTGACTATTTCAGCACTTAGAAATAATACAACTTTGATCTATTCGAATGTCATATTCAAACATATGATATACTTCGTTAAGTCAAGGCTTTCAATACAAACATGTTATGATTTACTTTAACTTACAATTAGTTTGCGAAGATTCTAACATTAAGCAAGTATATCAATAGGTTTCAATCAAGTTTATTATTCAACATCAATATATGATACATATAAATTCAAAAGATAGTATAGTATTATACTACTGCAATAAAATAATTACAATTACTAAGATAACATTACTGTCTTCGTACGTTTAAGAAAAAATCCCTAACATCAAATCAACCTTTTTTGACTCGCGTGCCACTTGGTAGTATTATACATTGAGCTAAACGTACCACCCAGAGCCGTAGCAATGTTTTTGGCGTCCCTCTATTTTTTTTTAGATCGAAAAAAATTATTTTATTAAAAATATTTTTTTTAATTAATTATATAAAAATTGTAGTCAGAAACCAAAAAAAAGAATAATTTTTTTCATACTTTTATATAAATGTAAGGTGACAAGGAAAGTAAAGAAAGAAAAATCATGCTTCTGAGCAAATTGATATTGTGGATGCCCTTTTTCGATTTTTATTTATCCCACGATTTTCAAATATGGAAAAAATCTAAATTGTCTGAAAATAATCATCTGAAGATTTTATGTTTAAAATAAAATGTTAATTTACGAAAAAAGAGTATTAAATTCTTGAGAAAAAAAAGTAGCACCGCAGACGAAAATTTTTTCGCTTTTTCATCAACTGAACATATCAACGTCGCCTATGAAATTAAGATGTTTATTAATTACAAAATATATATTTTTTATATTTATAAATCACTCATTCCTATATGTCCGTCATTACTGATCATTACCACCAACCATCAACCACATTTCACCAAGTAGTACGCGTACCACAGGCTGGGAACCGCTCTATTTAACAGAGTATCGAAAAAATCTTATCCCACACAAAACATAAAATAGAAAATTTACGATGATGAAACTCAACCAACCCCAACACTTTTTTCAGACAACGCCCATAACACCCAACAACAACACTCACTTCAACAAAATAAATCGAACCCTCGAAAGCCTTCACCAATCCAGCGTCCGAACAATCGACAACACGTATGGAGCAATTAAGGCGGCACTTCCTTAACGAGCTCCGTCCAACTTCGGCAATATCCAGATCTTGCGAATTGCCGCGCGAATTCTGGCAACGCATAAATCTCCGACAACGAGCCCATTCAGGTCCTCGGGCTTAATCTGCGGCCATCTTGCTCTTTTTCGCCATATTTGTGTGCACAAAGTTGTGCGGATAAGTGGTTCGTATTGATTGACCCGAAACCAGGTGCTTCCGCCGCATATGAGTGTGTGCTTCACGTGTATTATGCCCGGGTATGGTTTCGCAAAACAATGGATCTAGTGTTTCTCAAATTGTATTATATATCGGGATGTGAATCATAAGAATCTGTTCTGATTCGAGAAGTTTTGAAAAAAAAGCGTATTGTTTTTTGAAAATATATGTTATGCGTCTTTTGTAAAATTGCTTAATTCGCGTACAATGCAGAACAATTCTATGTAGTTTGTATGCATGTTGCACAAGATTATGGAAATGATCTAATTCTCGAAATGGGCAGCAATGTTTGCCATTTCATGGAAGTCGTAGTGATATCTATTCTTTGTAAAATTTTTAAAATAGGCAAACTTCGTTACCCATTTCGAGAATTAGATCATTTCCATAATCTTGCGTAATATACAAATAATGTAGTGGGACGATGTTTTGTTGATGTTTTTTTTTTAAACTAAACACCTTAATTATCCAAAATTTTAACTACTTTTTCATTGCCTTCCTTTCCACCTAATGAAACATTAACCATTTAGATAACAATCAAAGTTAAACCTAAAAAAATACAAAACCCAACCTAATCATTGACACTTCCAAGACCATGGAAAGGAAGGAGTGTAAAACCGAAGATAATAAAAAGGAAAAGGTCCAAATTTTAGAGAAAAATACCAACAAAGCGCTATCTTACTTTATTATTCGTATATGACGCAAAACTTTTTTGCGTCGTACGTAAATTAAGCAATTTATATTTGGAGGAAAGAGTTTAATTAACTGAACGATTTCATTATGCTTGTTTTCCATATAATAGTTTCAATATATTAGTTTTGGGTGATAGTGATTTTCAGAATATAAGAATAAGTTTAAAGATCAGGTGAGTGTGAGTTTTGTGGAAGTAGTTTATTTATAATTTTAGAATAATAATTAATAACAACGCTTAATATTTTTTATTTCGATCATTCGAGTTAACACTATCATATAATAAGAAATTTTCACTTCAAAACTCTTAAAAACAATCCTCAGATAACTCAATTAAAATATCCGTTCATCGTTCTGAAGTTCTTCGGTTTATCCTAAAATTCAATTTATATTCTCGAAAAATTATTCGAATCGTGAAAATTATGAGAAACTCTGATTCGCAACGTACAATATATCAACTATCGGCTGAAATGAGGCTGTATATTGCCCCGATGACGCATTTCGATGACGCTTTAACGTGTCATCCGACAATGTTCACCGAAATTAGTGTACGATCATTCATCGCATGCAATGGTTTTAATGTTCAATGCATGATGGCTGAAAGGGATTTGTCAACAACTGTTTTCAATGAACTAATTCCCTCACAAATATTGACATGATTAATACATTGCTACAATTTTTATGCTGTTGATATTGTATATTTGCAATGCGTATGTTTGCAACACGTTGTCACATTCTGCGAAATCGTTTCGTTTTAATCATGCGTAATTTTGTGTGCCCTATTAATTCTACTTACAATAAAAGCGCCATTTGTATAATGAAAAATCTTTTATTGCACTGAATGTACGTCCTACGCGTTTACGAAGGCTGTTCAAATTAATATTTACGTTTTATTCGCAAAACTCTTGTCATAACACTGCTAAATTTCATTTCGACCAACGGTGTATTATATCGGCGCGAATTTATTCCGACTCGTAGATTCCCTTGGAGAAAATCAATACGGTTTTCTTTTTACGATTTCCCTTATCGCGATCCGATAGATTTAGCCACTTCACACAATTTTCTTTTATTTCCCCGAAACGAAAACAATTCGACGCTCTTATTAACGTATTCGCGAACGACTTCTTTATTTTCGAATGGCGAATTTTCATTTCGCGCACGTGTTTACTACCGTATTATCGCCGTGGGAAAGGCGGGAAAATTTCATATTTTTTCAGACAATGGCGCTACAAATGCCGACCATGTACTCGCGAACATAACGATCCGATTATGGCCGAATTCGTCATTGTTTATTCGGTTATTGTGCGGCGCCGAATTGCACCCGCGACGTATCAATGAAAATATACAATATGTATTTATTTCGAATTGTAAATTTTTTTATGAATTGCGTATATTTATTATCGAAAATAAATTTTATCTATATGACGTATTTCAATTCAACAATAGTAAACAACAATGTTGATAACTCAATTTTTTATTAAATTTTTATGATGATAAAATAGTTTGAATTAATTATCGAAACAAAGCAGAAACATCACATTAATTATTTAAGTAATCATTGAACTCTATCATGTACATACTAAATTATTCCAAGAATTTAATTAAATACAATATTATTGTAAATAAGGGTGAAACTTAATAGTGAGCTTGAGAATACTGTAAACACGTTCATATATAAATTTTCGTATGCTCAAACTCATACTATGCTCACCATGAGACCTCACCTTTACGAAACGACGGCGCGTTAATTACTTAGTGAAATTTCAATATACTAAACCGAATATAGTAAAACTATTTATATTAATTTAATCCAGTTTTTCCAAACGAGATTATAGACGGGTCAAATGGAACTTTGACCACAAAAGGCCGGTTAAACGAACAAAACCCCAGTCTAGACAGAGGGCCCATGAAGGCTCGTTCCCCAGTCGATTGGTCTCGGCTTCTACGCTAACTTTTTACTCTCGCTACATTTGCCTTTCAGCACTAAATGTCTGCACACTTTAAAAATTCCCTCTGTGAACACAACTTTTCAAGTGCTTCAGCCAAACTGCTCACTATATATGCAGTCCGCTTCTGAAACAACGAAAACAAAACCGCTTTGACTTGGATTGAGAGAATTCTTCACAATTGACTGATTGTGTTTAGTGTTTACGTTCGTTTGAGAACTCTTTTATTTGTAGAGATGTATAGAAATGGGAACAATTTGAACGTGCATTCATAAAAAAATAATTATGCATTAAACCTGAGCATGAAATAAAACGAATGTGCATTCAAAAAAATAATGTGTGCATTTAAGACGAGCATTAAAATGTGTGCATTCGAAAAAATATCTGTACCTTAAAACAAATAAACGTGCATTAAAATGAATGTAAGTAAACGACGGTAACGTTGCAAATGTGATTAGGACAAAAAATACCAACCACACGACCACGATTCACAACTTTCATAATAGAATCTATTCGCAACAAACCGAATTCAAACAAAATCAACACTGATTCAAAAATGGACCAAATTGTTAAAACGTATAACGTTCTGTCGTTTCGTTCATACGAAAACGATGACACTTTGACAGTTGACAGTTGTATTGTATTACCTATAGAGAAAGGTAACGTTGTCACCTACTGTCACTTTAATGCTCAAACTATTCATTCTATTAAACATTTCATATTTTTTTAATGCTCACTTTATACTGCACAATTTTTTTTTCTAATGCATACTATGAATAAAATAATGCTTAATTCGAGATTCTTTGATGCACCAGAAATAATACACATCGTATATTTTTCTAATGCACAAGTAATTTGTTTTAAGACACAATTTTTTTTAATGCACAGTTAAATCGCACCCTATAGAAATGTAAAGACACCCAAAAAAATCTCAATTTTCCCAAAACACTTTATACACTAATCCTAGGAACTATTTTTTGCAAAATTCATTCTGATCATACGGCCTTTGAACATGGCTAATCTCGCGATTTACAACGCACGTACGCAAGCACGAAATCGATCTTCTAGGATAAATCCTGTCGTTAATCCAAAACGGGATAATCCGGGGTCATATTCGGATGGATAGTTGACGTCGGGCCGGACCATGAAACTTCGTACCGTAATAATAAACGTTTCGGCGATTAGGCCCCAGTCCAAAACTTTGGCCCTCTCTGGCCCAATTTGGACCGTAAATTTGACAGTGCAGACGTGATCGGACGGAACCGATAGACCGTGAGGAAAATTCGATCACTAGTGCAGGTGAACTTTTTTTATCTTTCCGTTCTAGTTAAAGTTGATCAATACATTTATATATTTACTTGTATTATATATATAAATTATATACTATTATTATATTATTACAATTTTTACATTTCAAATTCATATTCATATTGAATTTTTTAGTGTAAAAACTGTATTATATGATTCAACGAATAATGCTTGTGACTTATTTGAATATGGTGTCATTAAAAAAAAATTATTTTTATTTTTATAAAAACATCAAAATGGGCTTTGTACATTACGCAATTCTGCAACATTAGCGGAAGTTGACGCAATTTTTCTCTGCGCAGTTTTCAAATGAGGCATTATAAAACGGTACATTTGTATGATTGGTGCGAGCTATTACTGAAAAGTTGATCTTATTTTTTTGCGAAAGACGTTAAAGTGCCGCCCAAAAGAGTTTATATGAATCATTTTACGGCTGTTATTTTTTTTTTGGCAATTTTTAAATTTGCTTTATTTTTGGTGGGGGCATAAGCGTGCGGCGTGTTTTCCCTCTTTACGTATAACAAGGTAAACCTTTTTGGGGCGTGTGTGTAATAAAGAATGGTTTTGGAACACCTTCTGGGAACTTTCGACGCACAATTTCATGGAACATACAAAAAATGTGTATTTATTAAAAATATATACATGCACAACATTACACTGCATTTCATATAAACCATAAATATTCATATATTTTATTATTAAAAATTGGTGTTGTACTTAGTTTTTTATTTTATCGAATACACAAATTTCTGCGATTTAATCAAGAGTCAAATAAATCATATTTGTTTAAGAAATTTTGATGAGGATAATATAAGAAAAATAACATAAGTAGTTTTTATTAGATATTTAAGGCATGAGTTGCTTCTACCGCATCCATGGGCCCATACCCTACTGTTTCATATAATTAATTATTTTTTTCGACGATTTAAAATTTCAGATTTTCTTATTTTTCTTTATTATAATATACATTAAAGTATTTTCAACCAGGGGCGGCTCGTGACTTCAAAAATAGGTGGGGCATAAAGTGCAAAGACCCCCTCCCTATTTTTTTCCCCGAAAAAATATTTTTAGTACATTCATATATTATTTGAAAATTAAAGCATACTTTGTAAAATATAGATGAAATGTCAAAAACTTATCATGTATTTTTCGATTCGTATAGAAAATATATGCGACCGGGCAGACATGCTTTTGCCCAAAAGAGACCTTTAGCATGCGACGAAAGGCGACCTTCTGTATACGAGAATACAGACCTTTTTCGTCTATCTCGCCTGACTGTTAACACAGTACCACTTGCGAGCACCAGAGACGCAAATAAACTGGAATCGGCGAGACAAGACCCAGACGCATAAACGTCTGCTATTTATTATATTTTTATTACGAGAAATGTATCTGGGGCACTGCCCCACATGCCCTTAAAGACAAGCCACCACTGATAACATACATGAAAGTATTTTGAACCATATAAGTTCATCATAAATTTAATAATCGCCTCTTCCCCCAAAAAAAGAGCCATCCTGTCGGCTCAGCGCAACAAAGAAGCACCTGTGAATAAATAACTTTCCCACTTACTCTCCGTAATGGGAAAAGGGTCTTACGAGCTGTAAAGCCGAACATAAAGACGTCAGTGGCTTCCGTTGCAAATTAGTGCAAGCCGAATCTCCTCAACATGCCCTCCTCGACTCTCGATCCGGCCAAGACACCTCTCCAGGGTCCGCAAAACGAAAATTACCCTCGTTTAGCGGATCCCATGAACCGCAAGCAAACACGCCTCCTAATTTTCATTAAGGCTAAGGATGTTAAGTGCTGTGGGTAAATTTTGTTGGCCTTTGTTGCGCCTCTGGGTACAAAAAAAAATTATTTCGCGTCAAAAATTGAAAGCGTCGCTCGAACGCTTCAATTTGCGCTATTTCTTTATGGGTGTATGCTAATTTTTTCAGGAGACCCGTTTTAAATGTTAGTATTTTTTATTTGGTTTTTTCAGTGGTGATGGTTGTAAATTCGTTGTTTGATTTTTATAGGTAAACGACAGTGTGAGTATATCAATGGATGAAAACACAGCGAAACTCGACGTAATTACCCTTAATTAGCAAATATGCAAAAGATGTAAGACGTAATTAGCAAATACGAGTATACTCAAACTCACTAGGGAGGCTCTCCCTAAGTTGTGTTTTTTTTATCGTGGCATTCACATGAATTGGAAGTGAAATGAAATGATTTCGAACTATAAATATATACTTATAAATAAATAAATACTTTCAAATTAAATATATTGAGATCCTATGTTTTAAAGAATTCATAAAAAAATTTACAATTTTTCCTTTGTTTGAAATTTTTTTTTTTTGTGAATAATTTTTTTTTCCACCGATTATTGAAAAGATAAGGTATAAATAGTTTAGTATTAACTGTGATCACATATCGTCGAAAACATATGTTACTATTTCAAAGAACAATTATTTATT
This sequence comes from Hydropsyche tenuis, assembly GCA_009617725.1. Lineage (NCBI taxonomy): Eukaryota > Metazoa > Arthropoda > Insecta > Trichoptera > Hydropsychidae > Hydropsyche > Hydropsyche tenuis. The sequence goes on along the minus strand of VTON01000057.1, from coordinate 187,152 downwards.
CAAACTCTTTCAAAAATCGTTTTTTCCTCATCTACAGAATCCGACTTTGTATTCAAAAGATCATTATTTATATAAATTCGTTTATAACGATTTCAAAACATTTTCTTTAATACTCAAAAAAATAACAGATTTCGAAAACCTTCACCCCGCATTTTCCTACTTATAAAAAAAATTGAAGGCAGTGCGCAGCGGCAAAACGCTACACCTTTGTGCGTGGAAAAAGTGCTCGGGACGTAAAACGGGAATAGTGTTAAGGCGAAAAGCTTTCATCGGCCTTTCTATGGGCCTCCTCAACCTTTTTTTTTCGGGCCCCGTCGACTAAAACTGTTTTTCATTATCATTAAGAGCCGGCCACTTCGGTGCCCGCTGGAAAACGCCTGGATTTTTATCGACGTCGTCAAACAGCACCTTTATTTTCTTTGCCGCTTTATATACATCAATGCTCATGTTTTCGTAATAGAAATGTTTTTATTGTCGATGCGAACTGAAATGTTGACATACGTGATTGATTCTTTTATATATATTGCAATAAAAATTTCAAAGCGTAGTAAATTCATATATTTACTGGTTCCAGTCTGTGGTAATGTTTATAAGAAACTGTTGCCGTATTATCATTTGATGACTCTTAAATTATCATCATAGTTTCCACAGCAAAGGTTTGCTATGAGTATTACCACAAACAAACGCTAAAGTCCTGTTTTACCAAATATTCTTTACTTATTTATATTTTACCAAAACAAAATAGATATATTTTTTCTTATTTCAAAACTTGTCGATTAAAACTAAAATATAGAAAATATAAAATCCTAACAGCTTCATAACAGAAGTTTGAATTGAATTTATAGTCATCTGGACTGGAAAGTACAGCGAATTGGAAGTTTCTAATATTGTCCGCATAACGACTCCTTTGTCCGCTCCTTTTTATCTGCAAAATGCACACAAAGTTCTGAGCAGCAATCCAACTGCACAGCATTTGCATAAAAATGCAGACAGAACTGGGTTTTTCCTTTGAAACTCGCCGGGTTAACGACAGCTCGTTAATCTCTCGGTTTAAATATTAGACAGAGATGTTCAACAATCAAAAAAAGGAGACAAGAAAACGAAACCTTCACAGCGCTGTGTTCATCCTCTGCCCTTTCGAAACTGAACACTCCCGGTTTGGCTTTATCTTGGCCAACTTTCTAATTAAAAGATTACAAGAAGCTTTTAACAAAGTGCCGACCGAGAAATGTTCCTAGTTCCCGAAAAAAGGGAGAACAACGCGAAAAAAGAAACGCAATATAATGACAGTCATTAATCAGGGTGATTAATTCAAAGCTGGAATTAATACGAATCGTCTTACTTTGAACTTGTTTTTCCCTGTTTATCGACAGACACATGTTTCTAATATATAAATTCTCTTTATTTATATACATAAATAGAAAACTTAATACAATAGATTTTCATTCAAAAATAATAGTTTACATATATTGACCAATCAATTTCTATGCGAATTAGACCGGCGATTGCAAAACACAATAGCTCTTTCAGTTATCGATCAATTCAAATTTCCCGCGAAAATTCTATATTCGAGCGCCACAACGCGAGGGAAACTTTCAAAGGGAAAATTGCGACACTGTTCACACAATTTAATGAAAGGCCGACTCCGATGGGATCAATTCAACGCGAAAATGTGTCCGCGAACATATGAAATGTGCAAAATATTCTAAACATATAGGTTATGTAATACGTTTTGGCGCTTTGTGCCCGGCGGACGTGAAAAGGAAACTTAAAACTTGCGCATCCGACCATAACCGGGGCGGCGTTTACATACACGTCGCGTGTTCAATAAACGGGCACTCGAATGAAAATATTGACGATATTCTATGGCTTTGAATAAATATAAAAACGAGGTCCGCGTACCGCAAAACATTTTCATACGAGAATAAACATTTTTATATCTGGAAATTTTGAATAAAAAACTGCAGAGTCGTAAAATTGCAAAGTGCAGTTTTAAAAATTCACAGGACACTGCATAATCGCCTTTAGGCTTCGACACTAATGCAATAAACTCCCAGACGGGTCGGCCATTAACGGCCGCGTATTAATTATTCCGTGCAGTCACGATTCGCACATAATTACGGCTATGTCCGGCGTGTGAGGAAGGCGACGTTAATGTCACATGTGCCAACTTTAATAATTTGACTCCTGTGTCGAATAATGTTGCTATTAGTCATTTCGGACCACAAAGTTGGTAATTCTGTTTGAGTTGTTGGCTGCAGTGCGGATTTGAGCTCATTTTGTATGTTTTTGTTATTTTGTCAATGTCAATAAATGTAGCCTTTTTCAACCTTTTTATTTAAATTTCAATTTGATCGTGCTTGAATTCGAAGATATTAGAATCTCATAACGGTAGCAAAATTTGAATGTTCGTTCGAGTGAACGAAAAAAAAATTCGTTTGGAATATTGACATTGCCTGTAGTCAAAACAAATTATTTTTTTTTTTAGTGAAAATAAATATTTGGTGACCAGCAAATGAGCGTATGATTTATGAACACACGATAGTTGAACATAGCGACAAATGAACACATAAATAAAATGAACAAAAATTCATACTCTTTCATAATTTTAATTCTATAGCTTTACATTTTCATGATTTCGCAATCTAAAAACATTCACAATCGTGATTGTATAGATTTTATATACTTATCCATTGCACACAACAATATTTATTTAGATTCATCACCTTGTTCTTTGTCCATAATTATTATGACCTACATACGCTTTGAAATACATAAACAAGGCCATGTTAACAAACCACATCACAACAATATTTCTCGAAAAAAAACATCGAAACTCGATAATGAGTTCATTTTTAAATACACTTCCGTCAATAAAAATTAAATTGATCGGATACATCAAAAGAAAAATTTTCTGCATATAAAAAGAGCGAAGACGTTCATAATTATTTAGGGCGGAGAGTATTTAATTTCGATGTTTAATTAGGACGTTCTTTTTCGCATCTCGTATTTATTTTTTGACAGGGAGTTGCGCGCGCGTCCTTTGTTGGTCCTGACGTCAATTAGTACGACCGTTGCCCGCCCCTCGGCCGCGCTTTAGTCGTCGAGAGTAAACAACAACAAATTTATTATGATTAATAACGCGAGAATATGATTAAATTTGTATGCGGACCGAGCGCTGCCTTTTCGCTCGGCTTTGGATATATTAATGCCGCTTATGGCCAAACGCCGTCCGCTCTTCTTGAACTCGTTTTGACAAACGATCAAGATTTAAAAAGGAATTTCAGTTGTGGACATATTATATAAATCAATGCTCTTACGTATATTTCCGTTTTGTTTATTAATTATCAATTATACAAATGTATCCATTTTCAAAACGGTAACCAAACAGGTAAACACACGACACTTAATTGCACGACAGTTAAACACAACGGTAGTTATACACGGCGATAATTGAACACAGCGACAGATGAACATAGGTAGCGACAGTTTAATCTTGAATCTATGCAATTATAATAGTACACGTGTAAATACGAAACGTTCAATGAATATCGGATTTGATAACGGTTCAATACTCTTGAACTTTTCAAAACGAAGTTTTATGCAACTATAACAAAGTCTCGAAAAAACCACCGCCATTTATTGCTCCGGCGAAAGCTTTCAAAACGAACTTTCCCGAACGTAATTCGTCCACAATTGAAAAGGCTCCGTTACGACAGACTAGACTATTGAACTCGTACGATCCACAAAAAGCCCTCTCTCATACAAAATGCACGATAAACTTATCCATAAAAAGATACCAATGTATTATACGTATTTCTGAGTGTCTCTTTGGAAAACGAACTAGATAACTCTTTTTTATATGTGCGAAATAAATATATAAAATGCGTCTCAATCCAGGGCGGATGGAAATCCTTTGGGGATATACTTGTGGAGCTCAATGAGGAATTCGCATTTTTCTATTGAAAATGAAATCAGAACTGCTAATAATATATATTGTTTGGTATATGTTTTCATCGGGGGCTCGGGGCTGTATATTTGCTTCAATATTGACCGACTCTGACTTGAGTGATTTTAGTAAGATCAAATTTTCTTGCCAACGTAACTACTGTGATCAACATCAAACTAGACAGGAGTTTTATTTCAAAGAAAATAAATATTGCCGATTATTTTCTTCAGTTTTCTATTGAGTTAATCTTCAAGACTTATTGATAGATTGCAAAAAATGTACATGCAGAGTGCATTTGTTTCTGAGATAAATATGTATAACCGATTTTGTTGACTCACATTTGTAACTGGCCAAGACGTACATACATATGTAGGACTATGAATATTATATGTTAACGAAACAGCAAATATTTTATTTAGAAAATCCATACGATACGGAGGAAACAATCGGTTTTAATCATAACATTATAGAAAATAATAAAAATAAATCGGGATCGGTTGATTTTTTACGACTCTGACTCCGCATAAAATACTACGACTCCTTGACTCTGACGAAGTCGGTGTAACCTGGTTGTCAATAACAATTCTTAAAAAAACTTAGCTCATCCAATTAAAATTTCGGCAAAATATTATTTTTGAAATTTCAGACATTTTTCTTTTACTTTTGAAAAAATTACTTCAATCAGCGCAATGAAAACTGATGCGTACAACACTAGTAGAGTCTCATCAGTTACGCATCAGGTACGCATCAGTTTCCATTGCATAAACTGATATACATAGATCGCTCAAATTTAAATTTACCTTGAAATAAATCTCGTTTTTCCAATGGAATGAAAGCCTCGCGCCCGAGGGCGTTTTTCTAGGAATTTCCTTTCGTCAGAATGCAATATTCAATGCTTCCGTCAGGAAAGCACACTTTCTTCATTCTCGAGAATCGCTTTCTTTAAAGTCTGACTTTTCTCAATCTGTTTTCAAATCGAACATTGAAAATTCCATTCTTTGAGTTCATTTTTAAAACATTTCTATAAAATAAAGTCCCTGGTCGCAAATATTGTATTTGATTATGATGCATTTTCTAGATAATTCTTATTGCCAAATGTCTTTGAGGATATTTTTCTTCTTTCATTTGCGAAACTGTTCATATTATTGCATAATATGTTTGATTTGAATATCGTTCCTTGCTATGTTTAACGAATTGCATAATATGTTGTTTTAGGGCAACGCCCCATGGTGAACTTGATCGTAAGCATATTTACTAGGGAAAACGTTTCGACATTTTTGGCTCACTGATTAATATATAGATTTTTCACTAAAAAAATATGTATTTAGTTATATTTCTCCATAATTATTTCATAAAAATAATACAATATTCTCCTTCACTACAAATGATAATTCTCATTTTTCAAGGATATGAATCAAGTATTATTAATTTCTAATGTCTCAAGTTTATATTGAAAAGTTTAGAAAACTAACAAACACTGATATTTCTTTTTTTCTTATTTCCCACATAGGAACACGCTTTCATTCTGAAATCCATCTCAGTAACCCCCTCTGGGGCTGTCGCTTCCTTTAACCTCTTTTTCTGGAATAGAATTTTCCACATCGCAACGAAAATGCATTGGAAATTGGAAAACCAGCGAAGTGTGCATGAATGCAATTGATTTACAATATAGGTAATTGTTTTTAAATTATATAGTAATTGCCATGTACATATTATACATGAAAATAGAAAATCATTTTGAAATGGTAAAAATAAAAAATACTTTACATGAAAAATTTATTCCATAATATTGTATAATATAACATAATATTATTGCACTCAAAATGTATTATACAATAGTACTTAAGACTTATAATTTATTTGTCAATATATTATATATTAAGTCATATGTCGATTTGTTATAGTATAAGCAATTTATTTCAAAAAAAAGTTAAATATAATTTATTGATTCAATAACTTTTACTTATGATTATTTTAGTGGCAAGTAATAACTCTAATAATAGAACTTATTAGTGAAATATTTTCTTAAAGATTCTCCAATATCATCATTCAAGCTACCATATAATATCAAAAATTGCAACTAATTATGGAGATACTTATTGAGCTAATAGCCAATGAATAATAGCTAAATATTCAAGCTAAAATAAATACTTAATAATATTCAAAATTTGTAGAATTAATATATCACAAATCAGGTATAAAATTAAAATCACAAAAACATATGCCACATATATTTAACAAAAAATATATACTTCTAATTTCAGATTGTTTAATTACTTAATAACTTTTTGATATAATCTAAAACTCTGGGATCTCTCAATATTCCCATATGATCCGCTTTCGGAAAAGTGGCTTGAGACACCGATTTCAATTTCGTCTTTGAACTCCACAAGTTCCAATTATGCTTTGTCCAATGAAGACAACCTTCTAGAGAGCGAATGTTCACCGTACCATCGCCGTCACCATTGACCAACGTCGGATAACCATCCAACCACGTACCAGGTTTGTATAACATTCTACGATACATAAACTAACATTAATTAAAACATATTCATATTAATGAAACATATTATTTATCAAGACAAAGTAATCAAGATAAGCATGATATCTTTGATTGTTATTAAACAGAAAAAATGCATACTTTTCCACAGTAGGTACACTCGTTCCGTAAAGACAATGTAAATCTACACCAGGAGGATTGAAATCCATGGTATATTGAATGGTATCCTTTCTCATTTCCCAACCAGTAATATAATCCAAATCACTATAATTTGATTATGATTAATATTCATTATTATTCCGGAAATATTTTGAAAATTAGAAACTTACGTAAAATATTTTTCTAAATCTTTAATAGTATAATTGAATTTATCGGTCTGAACTAAAACTTCAGTATCTTTCCAAAACAAAGGAGACGGTAATAACCAAGATAGTGAAGGAGATGTTATTTGTTCTTCGCGCAAAACGCTTTCTCTTAATGCAAACGATCCCAAATCATCCCCTAAAATTTAATCATTTTGATACAGATTAAATTGTATACTATTTGAAAAAAATGTTTGAAAAATCAATACCTATCGCAAAGACTTTCATTGCTTTGACTGCACCACCCCACGGAGATGCGAGAGTTACCATTCTTTCGATATACTGTTTTTTCCATTTGCTGGACTGTTGATGCAAAAAATGAAGCCCCATAGGTCCGCCCATACTGTGTGTTAATAAAGTAACTCTAGATTTGTTATTAATTTCATAAGTTTCTTCTACTAAAGTACGCATTTTAAGGAAAAATCCTTCGTTTTCATCTGAAAAATAAAATAAACAAGTTGTTATTTCGATATCGAATTAATTATAAGCAAAATTTCACAAGTCAATATCATACTTGGAGCTTTTCTAAAATCATACGGAGCACCTCTTATAGAAACATTCCTCACATAACCGATGCTGACTAGCGCATTGGCAATATCTTTGAAATATGATCCGGATGATGCATGAGACGGATCTAGCCATTCCACTGGCTCCGGATCACCCCATCCAGGAACTCGGATTATCACTCCAGGCGAATTAAACGTTTTTCTGGTCACGTTATCATAATGTAATTTGACATTATCTATCCAACAATCTATCACTAATGGAACGAGCAATTCCAAATTTAGCCATATGTTGAAATAACTCGATGTTTTCTGGCACAAGTAATGAACTGCTGACGTTTTATTTAACAATGCATCCAATTGACTGCCTCCATCTCCAGGAACTGGAAAAAAAACATTGATGATGAGTAAATTTATAAAATTCCATAATATTTTGCAATTTTTTGTCATAATTTTGTATTATATTCTAATATAAACGGTCAAATCTGATATGTCTTATTTTGTAATACTACAGTCAATTCAAAATTATAAAGTTATCATATTTATCCCTATAGATGTTTTAATAAGAAAATGATATACAATTTCATCTCTATTCTAAAAATTGATTAATTTCAAAAGCACTTGTTTTATGCAGATCGAAAGCTTTGTTTTATATTATACCTTTCTATAACATCACATATCGATCGTTATCACCAAATTATGTCAACATAAATTTGTATATTTACTAGTAAGCTTCTAGTAGGTATAGTTCTCAAAAATACATTGGTATTATTAAAAAAAAATCAACTTTATTAGAACTATTACGGAATTACTCATATTTCCTCTATCTATTGTGGAAGGTTATCACTAAATATGTCAGTATGCATTTTTTGTATTTACTAGTAAGCTTCTAATAGTTATATTTCTAAAAAATACATTGGTATTATTAAAAAAAAATCAACATTATTCGAACTATCACGGAATCGGTGTTATCACAAAATACCCAAGCTTCTATTGTCTAATTTAAACTAATTAATTCTGAAAAAGATTGCTTTCAATGAAAATTTTTGACAAAAACATTTTGAAATAAAACATTTTTCAAGATCCAAATTAATGAATAAAACAATCAATTAAATCATATCAGACGAACAATCTGAACAATGACCAATCATAAAAACATTTTTTATACACGAATATTCCAATATGAAAAATATTTAAAATATCAACTCACTCAAAATGACGGGAGATAAACCAGATGCCAAAATGGTGTAATAACATAATAGTAACAAAAAAGAGCACGAGCTTATTTTGAAAATCATGTTTTTTGTATAAATGAGATCGCCTCAGACGTCAGCTGTTCGCTGTCACTGATCTCTGAAAACTGGTGGTGTGATGTTTGGTGGCCTTAGCACTCACCTTTGGGACTGTTATCGCAAATTTCAGTGATCGATAACCTTTTTGTTTATCGAATGTTTACTTGGCTAATTCAATATTTGTTTATTTGTGGTTTTGAGGATGTTCGAAGTTTATTTGTTGATTCATAATACAGTTTGTGTAATGTATTGATTTTTGATAATTGTTGAAATATGTATCGAAAATATTTTGATGCAATGTGATGAATTTATGTACATAATAAAAGTTTGACATTGTCTGATATAATTATCGGTTGATGTAGGATGAACAACATCGTATGACGTACATATTAATGCTAATAAACAAATTTACATACATACATATTTATTTTTCAACAAATCAAATATTTTTTTAGATTTACAATACAATCATTGATTTTTTTTTCTCGTATTCGTATGACTGGAATTTCCTGGTTATTCTATTTTGTTATTACAATTGAAGCTTGAACTAAAAATTAGTGAAGTCAATGTACCAAGATAATCCGTTTTTTGTCCGAATACGTTATTATTTTGCAAAAAAATTAACAATAAGTACTTACTTACTTATGTAAAATCCTTTCATCACATTTTCGGATTTGCAATTAGTCATAAAATAACATAAAAGATAAGGGGTACCAATATTCGGCCCAGTATAATGGTATTAGTTCGAGCAGTATAATTTAACATTTCGCACAGTAAAGTTGCCAGTAGCAAAAAAAAAATTATAAAACATAACTGAAATCAAAATTCAATCAAATTGAGTATATTATAATGACTATTTGTTTAATAACAACAATATATAAACTCGAATTATAATACGGTGGAATAAAAGATGTCTTTCTTTATGAGATCATCTCAAAACATTGTAAAGTAATTGATTTCTTTACAAAATCAGTTACTTGTCATTAGCTTTAACAGGGACTAACTACCAACCAAATAAAATGCTATGCCACGCTATATTTTTGTATAGTATGTGGTCCCAAATATAATAATACGTATACCTACTAGTCCACAAAAAAAAATTTAAATTACTGTACATTGCAATGTACACTGAGTCTAATGTTTAGTTTTTGTAATAAGTTCACTACTAAATATGTATTTTTGATACTAACAACTATTTGTCGGGCGAAAAGCTGATTTTGTTGCGAATTTGGCATTTGATATATACTTACTGTGAATTTGTAATGTAAATATGTACTGTGACCAATATATTGTCTCTTTCAGAAATGGATCTTCAATACTACCATGGTGAAAACGTGCATATAAAATATATACCAAATAAGCTGTAATTGCATTACGATTGAGAACTGTCAAAGTGTTCGCGTCAGTGTCACGCGATCAATCGATCCGAAAGTGGTAAAGTGGAGGAGTGACGAAGCAACGATGGTGTCGGGCGCCCCCCGTGGCTTCGCCCTCAGCTCCAAACCCCTCCTGTAACGGATGGGTATGTTGCAGGTGAACTACTTCCATATCATTTACAAACTACTCCTAAGTTTAACTCTGATGCAGATTTTGTTTTGTTTGTTGGGTTAGGTTAGAAACCTTCTATAACACCTAGAGCACCAACCTAACACTAGGTGTTAGGTGGGTTATACTAAGAAAACAAATCCCGCATCAGTCCTAAACCTAGGGGTACCATTTATAATGTGTGATGTATTTGCAGTGTACTTAACAATTTATACAATCATTGCAGAGTAATGACAGCTTAGGTACAGGTGGCGGTGGTAGTGCCCGACTGGCGTGGCTCGCTGCAGGTAGCTGCGGAGTCTTCCTGCTGCTACTGCTGCTGCTCACCTGCTACTGCTGCCTGATGCCTCGCGATCGCAAGCCCACTCGTAATTATTTACTTTGTTTTTGTATAGTTCATGATTGAAATAAAGGTGTAGTATCTTTGAATGTATGAGACAACAAAATGATGTTTTCTATGTGGAACTTACAATGACATCCTGAAAAAATTTATATCCAATACACTGATATTTTACATCACATCCGTAGCCAGAGGTGGCCATGGAGACTTTTAAATTTTGAAAATAATTACAAATTATACTTGATTATTACAAGATATATGTAGAGAGTAAGTACTTATCACACAATTGTAATTAATTAATTGAATACCTTGAACACATTTTATACTTCAAATGAAAAAAAACAACGGTATATTTGTATCACATACATATAAGAAGTTATGCTATGCCCCCCTCCCTAAAAAATCCTGACTAACAATAAGACTGTATTTTACACTATGAATCAAATAAAAAGCATAATTGTTTTTCCATAATAAATATCTTGATAAACTATAAAATAATATTGAAATAACTTGTTTTAGTTGATCCTTGCTGTAAACGCATAGACATTCCCAAGGAAACCAACTGGAACATGTATCAACCACCTTCTGATATTCAGGTTGTTAACTTTTTTTCCAATCTCTTACCAATTTAATACTAATATATTTTCATGTTTCGATCAATTGATTTATTTAGATACAAATACCCAGGGGAGTGAGACCAGTCAGCTATGCAGGTCATGTAAATCATAACTATATCGTTAATCAAAATGAAAATTCGTTCAGTAACCACCAACACCATCACCATCATCATCATCATCATCACCGAAGTCACGAACGTGTTGTGAATCACGGATATATAAACAACACAAACACTATATCAGAGTTTACAGGACAATACGCCTCTAGTAGTGGTGGTTATATATTATATTATTTTTATTTTTTTCACAATTAAAATAATTATTATTTAACTTTCTATATGCAATATAGTTTTAGATGATTTGGTCAGTGGTGGGAGTATGGACTCACTAAAAACCAGATCTCTTCCAGCATTTCTCAGATCCAAACAACGTCCACTTTCAACAGAAGATGACTTACATCAACTTTATGCAAAGGTATCATATTGTTTTTTTAACGTATTCATTCATATTGTTTTAATTTATTTATCTTTTCATTATTTCAGGTTAATTTTAGCAAGAAGCGTAAAAATCGTATGAGAAACGACGATGCTGCTGTGATAGCTCTTAGTAAATCCCGAAGTGAATGTCTCAATGCTGATGCAGTTATCGTTTACGATGAAAGAACTGCACTTTAATACTGTATAATTTTCTCTAAAAATTCATTTTTGAATATTATGAATTTCATCATTAAGTATCTACAATTTTTTTGTAGGTAAACATTTCATATTTCTTTACATAGAAAGTTTATGTAGTCAAAAAGTATTCATTATATTTCTGAAAAAGATTTTATTATTTCCATTACTCATTTGAAATATTTTTGTGTAATGTAAATAATTTCAATTAAAACGTTTTCTAGTCGATGAAATCTAAGTCATTTATCTAAAATTTACATATCGTACTTTACAATACAGAGTTTTCGAATTAATAAAACTGTAAAATATTTTTTATTATTTTTATAATTGTTAAAGGCTTGTGATCATTGTTTTTCTACATTCATAATCAATTCAACATTGAATATCAATCTGAATAAAAATACATATATGTATACTAAAAAATTGATTATAATTATGCACTATACATATTAATTCGTTAAATTCTTCGAAAAAAATTGAACGGTGCCTAAATAGGTAGAAGTATTTTTATTAATTTATATTACTTTAAATAATAATATAATTTTATATTGTATATGAAATCACTATTCTAGAAATATGTATAATTTATTGTATGCTTCGTGTTATATTTTACTGTAATTTTCTTAACTGTGCACAGGTATATAAAATCATAACTATTCATAAAATATGTAAACTTACACGACTAAGCTTTAAGTAACATATGTTTAGAATATCGATATTCAAATGACATAAATTAAGTTGTATAATACCGTTTCATCCCTGGTACCTTAGAATATTTTCTTAAATATATAATTGGAAAATTCTCTAGTCTACAATACTCCATTAGACATTGATTTGGATATTTTTTTACATTGTGTAAATAACTTTCTCTATTGAAGATCTTTGTAAAATAAATCTATGTCAATGTATATTTACATTCCCCACAGTAATCATTCAATAGTTGTGTAGGAAAACTAATTATATATTATAACATAATGTATTTTTTTAAGTGAGACCATGTTTAATTATTTTTTTTAATTAATTTTACTTATTAAAATGATGTATTTAGATATCAAATGTGTGACAATAACCTACTAAGTATTCATGAATTTTATAGATATTTTGAACACTAAACGTTTAGTGAAACAATTGTTTTTTAATGCCTAATTTATTTTAAATTCACATTTATGGAGCCATACTTGATCTTTTTAATTAAATCTCTGATTGTAATTGTAACAAAAGAAAAGAAAAAGAATCATTATCAACTCAATCACAGGATCATGAGTAGCTCCTTTAGAAACTAACATTTCTTTAAAAAAACGATACTTTTATTGTATATCATAATATATATTATATTATTTTTTATTCGCACAATAAAAAAAGACTGAAAATGTACTTAATACTTATCGATTTTTAAATGATACGTATGCATTTTAGTCTTTTTAAGTATTAGCATGTTTTATAAATGAAACGTCACATTAATTTATCTAACAATAAGATGCAAACATCGCATAATATTTGTTCTTGGGTGATTTCAATAATATGATTGTGAAACTGTCAAAGTCGGATATGTTCTGAGTCTTTGTAATTCGAGTTCTGTTTGTAGCATTACTATAGTGGAATGTTGTCTTTGAATTTCATTCAACAGTTTGTTTCTCGCAATAAATAGATTGATTCTGAAATATTTTATATTTATATATGCTTTTCCTGTAATCTGAATTATATTATTTTTATGCGTTCAAATATACTGTACCTTTTCATTACATTTTGTTGCTCATTCAATATTTCCGGACCGTTTTCTTTTTTACGCTCGTCAATATCTTTTTTCATCTGATTTATCATGTTGTCCAATGATAATATTCGAGAATTGATTGATCCTATATTTAACTGAAGAAATAGTTATTAAAATGCTGACTCAAAAGTGCATCATTGTAACATTTAGCAGAAAAAAACTAACTTCAAGTTCCTCTACATTCTGTATTCGAATCAATAATTGTTTATTGAAATGGGCTTTTGTCATTTTGATCTTTTTCTCTATATAACCTTTTTTTAATTGTTTTTCCTTTTCATTCATATATGACTGAATTTTTTTGGTAACCTTTATGTCAGAATAATAAAATTACTATCTACAAATAATAAAACACAATATTAGTCGTCACACATACCTTAAGTCTTTCAAAATAATTCAAATCATCTTCTAGTTGTTCTATTTTCATTTTCAAAGTAGCGTGTTCCCACTCTTTATCGATTATTCGTTTCTTAAATTTTGAAGTGGTTCTTACAGAATTTATTTTCTTTTGCGCTGCTTTCTTGAAAGATAAATTAACAATTTTATTTAATTGTATTTTAAAAAATAATTTAATGTTATGGGGCGGCCATAATCAATTTACCTGTATTTGTTTGTTTATGGCTTCAATTTCGTCATGCTTAATTAGAACGGCTTCTTCGAAATCTTCGAGATGTCCTGTCATTTCGATTTCGATTAATCCACTCTTCACTATTAACTAATTATTTTTTGCCAATTATATTAGGTTCGCTTTTACAATCTTATTAATTAATATTAGCTATTTTTATTTTACCTGCATTGGAGAATTACGAGCTAATCTTTCTATGTAAAGACGATGATTGGAAATATCCGTTTTCAATTTTTGATGATTTATTTTGAGTGCATTTATTTTTTTCTGACATAAAGCATATGCAGATTCAACTTCAGCTATTTCAGCAGAAATCGCACGCATCTGTTATAATAATCTTATAAATTATCAATAATAAAAATTATATCCATAAGATTGTCAATTCGTAGATGTGAATTTTGACATTTTTAAAGTGGAAATTTATAAGTAAGTACAAATAATGATACTTTCTGCTTACCTTAATTTCATTTTCGATTTTTACTCTGCGCAATTTGCATAAAGAAACCCAAACACTTTCATCTATTAGTGTCGGCATATTATTTAATGAATCCATTTGGTCTACACTAAAATTCAATATTCCCATATTACAATGAAAATAAAATATTAAACATCAAACACATACCTTTTCAAATAATCAAAACAATCGTGATGCAGCAATAACGTACGTTCTTTCGATAATGACGATGCGGCCATTTCATATAATACCCCTACGCTCATCGAAGATTTTTGATGCCACTTAGGACGTTTTCTAAAATTAAACAATTGATATAAACTCGTAAGATTCTACGACTTTGAAAAACAAATAAAACTAACTTAAATAGTTTATAGCACAAATCCAAAGCTATTGGAGAAACGTCTTCTAAATTAGTCTTGAAATTTTTGTCCAGCATTTTATCTCGAGATGTTAACGCTTCAAGTGCTGTGTGACATTCTGTCAACTGACTCTGTACAGTATTTGTTTCAATATAGATTTGCTCTTGTTCATTTTCTAATTTATTCATTTCTAATCTGTTAAAATATTACATAACATCATAATCGTGAAAATAATTAAGTAACGAAATACTAAAACTTTTAATACTCTAGTTCTTTATATTTTTCCGCAGCTTCGATTCGATCCAAGTTATGAACTCTTAATATCATCATTTTTAATTCTTCTTGGCCAATTGCAGATTCGATTTTTAATTTCGACAAATATAAATCATCTACCATTTTATTAAAGTTATTGATATCATTGTTTAGAGCTAAAGAACGCTCGTCATATTCCAAATGAAGCATTTTTTTATATTTTTCTCTTTCCATTTCTTGGCTTTCAATTTTTTCTTTCCACTCTGCAATCTCCATTACATCATTTTCAGTATATTCATCAGGATATTTATCAATCTGAAAAATAATTAAATTATAATTTCGTTAGTTTTCTTTAGCAAAACATAATTTTATATCTACCATGCAACTCGGTTTTGGTATAGGTTTTTTAATTTCTTCCTCCCACAACTTTTCCAATGCACCGTCCATCATGTCTACAAGTTTTTTTTCATAGAAAATGTCTTTAGAAACACTTGTCGAAGCAGATTTTGAAATTTCACTTAAACTGATATAAGGAGATGCTTCAACCTATTAACACAAAAATTATAATATAGTGGTAATTAGAAAAGCAAAAATAAATAAATAATTACCTCATTTGGTTCAACAGTAATTAATCTTTCAGGCGTTTCTTCTTGTTTCCACTTAGGATCGTTTACTGAAAACTCTATTACTTCATTGATCCCTTTTAATTTGTTAAGGGTATTTAATTCTGTAATATAATATTTTACAACAAATTTATTTTTAAACAATAATATGTTGTATTAATATTGATATACATATATTTACCTGATATTATAAATTTGAGTCTAGTATTTTCTGAAATTACGCTGTTTATTTTTTTATATTTCAATCGCATCAACTCCTCAAATTTATTATTAAAGTATGATTGAAGATGGAAAGTTGTTTTCTAAAAAATAAAATTATTATTACACAACTTAACTAATCTTATACAGTCAAATCAAACTCTTTTTACATACGTGTGTTTTATATTCATACCATGTCATTTGCATAAATGAATGCGATAACATTTGTGAACTAATGAAAGGTTGAGCTTCAACAAATTGACACGCAGTCGATTCAACAAGATTGTCGATATCTTTCAGGTAACCAGATTTTGTCTCTTCGTTTATTTCTAAGGCTAAGGATACATTGCTAGTAGCATGTTTAATTTCTGAACGATGAAAATTTCTAAAATTAAAAAAAATATAATATCAACATAAAAGATATTCATAGCTAATCAAATTTACCTTTCTGTTAATTTTTTCCATGTCAGTAACAACAAATTTTTCCTTTCTGTTTCTATGTTTTTCAAAATGACAGAAGAATCATCATCAAAATATTTCTTGTTTTTTGGTAAAAGAGAATAATTTTCTATCAATTTAGTATTGAAAATTGCATGAAGTTCTGTGCTTATAATTTCTACAGAATCCCAACAGTTTGATTTAATCCAATTAGTGATTTTATTTTGATCCGTTATCTGTTTTTCTAGATTTTTTTTAAATAATTCTCTTTGAGACGCAGCCTGGAATAATATATACATACATATATGTATTTGAGAAAATAAAAATTAATATGAAAATTATGATTTATTTTCTACCTCTTCAAATAAAACTGTATTTGCTTGAGGACACATTCTGAAATCCTTTAATGGCAATTTATATAATATATCCACACTTTGATTTTCATTTAATAATATTACTAGTTTTTCTTTTATAGTGTTGTATTTGCTTAAAATATCTTTTCGTAACGATGACCAACATTCTTCTTCCTTCTTCATATCTTCTTGAATCTTTTTTGAAATCCAAGGTTCTAAAATACTCATACCCCATCAACAATTTGAATAGAATAAGTTTTATTTTTATTTTTATTTTACATACACACCGGTATTTTCATCAAAATAATGAGGTAACTGAATATACTCCACTTTTTCTTTCATATTATTAACTGTCACATCTGGTTTTCTTTCAATAGATTTTCCAAAAGAATACGAAGTGATATTTCCACATTTTGTCAACGATACTCCAATTTTACTATTAAAGCTTGTTACAACCATACTCAAATTTTCACCGAACCGATGGCAAGCCCCCACCTTCTGAACTAAATAAGTATTTATTATTTTACTATCGATAGCCAAAATCAACTCTCAGTATATTAGATATTCGTACTTATGTCAGGTTTTGGAAATAAACTAATTGTGAAAAAACTGTTATCATCCCAAAATACCACGTAAGGAAATCCACATTCTGTATTAATTCCTCTTATAGATGTATCAAAAACAATATCATTGATACTTTTCAAATTAACCAAATCACTCTGAAATTTCAATGAAAATATTACCAATGAAATTTAACTCTTTTTATATTTTATTTATATTTTTATATTCACATTTAATGCTGCTTCATACACCGTTATGGTTTTCATTGTACTTTCAGTACTTGCAAAAATATAAGCATCTTTTATACATAAAGCTTTGAATTTTCCATTTTGTGTATCACTAATGTTCATGAATTTTTTTGTTATTGGATTATAACACGAGAAATGATTTTCTAAAAAAAAAATCAATCAAAACATAGATATTATTAAATTATCTGCTTATTGAATATGTTAACACTATTTTATATTGTACCAAAACCAATCACAAAAAATAACTGCAAATCTACTTCCCATATCCAAATGTTATTTAAATTAATCGCAACGTCAATGAAATATAAAACATTTATATCTAGTTCATCTGAAACCTAAAATATTTCAAAATTATAATAAACCGTTTATCATAAAACACCACCATTAAAAAATATGATATTAAGTATACATTAATATAAAATAAATGGCCGACTTCCATAGCTCCGACTAACAATTTTTTTTCTGATTGGGACCATATTATTTTATCAATACAATATTTTGTGAGGCATATAAATGTTGTCTGTTCTGCATTTTCATGAAAGGACATGAAACCAACTCCATATTTATCACTAATCCCAAGCGCTAGGGCTACTATTGGTTCCATTGGACTACATTTTATGAAAAATATATTATCTTTTAATTTGTATCTCGATATCTAAAAATAAAAAGTGAAAACTTAGAAGAAAAAAAACACAGTTAGATTTTTTGCAAATGACATTACCAATTTTCCTGTATTACATTTCCATATGCACAAAATATTACTGAAGTGCAGTGAAATGAGTTTGTCTATATCTGGATAAATCAAGTCAAGATACAAAGCATTCCTTTAAATTTAATCAATAATTAGTATGAAAATATAGCATTACATGCTTAGATACTTATTTATATTATTACAAACCTTTGCCAAACTGTGATGACATTTTGTACAACATTATCAATCTCCGTTAGAATTTTCACAATATCACCGTTGTCATTTACATAAACCAAATGCTCACCATTACTAGATGACATCATTTTTAATATAGTATATCCCAATTTACATGACCAGTTTATAAACCATTCTTTAGAATTTTTTTTCAAATGCTGATTAAAAATAAAAAAAACAACAATATTTTGAAAACAATTGGGCTTCTGAAAACATGTTCTATTGAATTAAACATACATGAATACAAACATCCGGTCCATATAAAGCAAAACCATTTTTATAAAACACAAAAGACGGCTTGACTTCACTTTTGATTTGAGAAGACCATTCCTTTGATATTGACAAATTGAGACTTTCTGTTGTGATCTAAAATTATTATCTTACAAAGACTGATCGATAAATTCATTAAGTCAAATTCGAAAATTCAGTATTACTAAATATAAATTAGCTTCGATATCGATAGCATACAAACTCCCTTCGTTATTCCACGCATAATCGATAATATCAGGTACTTCTTTGATCAAAAAGCGATTGTGTAATAAACATAATTTGTAAGTAGGTATAATTTCCCACAAACAAAAATTTGTATCCCATATATGAAGAAAATGAGGAGAAGCAAAACTGGGACTAAAAAAATCATTAATTTTAAAAAACATTACAAATATCAATCTTGAAATTTCGAAAACAAAATACTTTATCATGTGTCGCGAGCTTTCTATTCCAGTATCATATGTTATTAATTTTTGTTCAGTTCTCCAACACCAAACAATCAATTTACAACATGGCTGAACAGATAACGCCATGATATATTCATTTTCAACTAATTCCAAAGCTACAAATCTTTTGATTGCATTATCTACAAAATTACTTTGATATAAGAAATTTTTTTAATAAACTTTTTGTTTTTATTCTAAAACTACCTTTCAACTTAACGATCATTTTGAAATCAGGATATGTCATCAGATATATAACTGAGTGATTTGATTTATCGGCATATGCAAATATGTAAGTATTTTTATGACCTAAAAGAAAACATAATGTTCATATTACAAACGAAATTTTATCAAATACACATACAGAATTGAGTGTCTGATCAATATTTATAAAAAACCAGTAAAACATTCGATGCCGTCGCCGGTAACATCATTTTGAGCCACGTAAATTGATTCAATGTTTGTACTCAAGTTAAAAAACAATATATTAATACTGTTATATCCAGCAATCACATCTTTATTTAAAAATGTTAACTTCTCAATGTTAGTTAGGGTAGTCCATCTATAATCGATTTGAATTATCGCCTTACATGAATTTTTTCCATCAAAAATATTTATATTTTCAAATAATCAAAAATTCCATTAACTTACTTTACAGTGATATCCATTTTGTAAGAAAATTCTTTGAAATAAATAAATTTACCTCAAAGCTTCATGATGATCTGTTTGTTTGGTTTCTTGGAAACGGTTGACCCGTTTTGAGTAGCTTTTTTATGTATAATATTTAACACATATAAAAAATTTAATTGTAAATATCCAATTACTCATTAAATAATGGGTGAAAAATGAAGGCAAAATGAAAACATTTCAGTAGATGAAAAAATAAATTTTATGAATTAATTCCTTTATTTACAAAAAAAAGTATTAACACTCGGTTATAAATAAAAATAATGCCATTGTGTTATTTTACTTATGAAAAAAAAATTATAAACAAGTAACATCCTTTAATGGCACAAAAATTGCAGCTGCATAAAAAAAACAATTATTGCATTGATAAATCATGTTATTTTAAAAATAACACAATACTAGAACAATTTAACTTATACAAATCGGACGATCGTAAGTCGTAAGATTCCTGAATTCAATATAAACAAACGATAAGCCAGATCCTTTAATATCCAGCACAGTGGCAAATAGAATATCTTCGCCACTGACAAATGACAAATGCTTGTGCGTTCTTTGTGTAATTTTCACAAAACCAACATCAGTGGACTAAGGAATCTTTTCATCAATTCTTTCAGTGCGAATTGATTTTTTCCTTTATCTCAAACTGATGCTAGTTAATATCAAACGTTGCATAAAATTCCCTTCATTTAGAATATTATTTCATTTTATTTCAACTTTTTTGGACCGAATATGAGATCTGCATCGGGAGCTCCTTTAGGATGTTGATATTTATGACGGACATGTTGGCTCCTGTTTGGGTTTCCGCCACTTCCACCAGTCGAGCCTCCTCCTCCGTCAACTCCGTATTCTTCTTCTTCTTGTCGCTCAGTTATATTTAGCGTTAACCTTAATAAGTCAATAAACAATTATTTTGGTGAACGAATCTAAAAATGACAAATTAAAATACAAAAAAATATCGTACCTCTTGACCCTTTCCATTTCTAATCTATCGGCCATAGCCTGTTGTTTTAAATTTGTTGCCATTTCAGATGGAGCGTTAAATGGTTTATATTGTTGTTTAGTTCCCTTTCTGACCATCAGGACGAATTCTACACTATCGTTCCCTTCCTAAAATTATATCATCATTTATGTGCATATAAATAGTAAAACTTAAGATTATTATGCAACTTACAGTATTAGAACTAACCAGTAATTGTTCATAGCTTTTTTTAGTTTGCTGACGACAATGTACTGGGACTGGTATATCTCGTTGGGATGGTCTACCTTCTCTTTGTCTCTCAGACATATTATCCAATACCATCTTTTCAAGAGCGTTCTCGAATTCGGTATCTTCAATCTATTGTAAAAAAATTAATTATCAATTTGAAATACAATAATCAAAAATTATTTTATACCAAAGTTAATAATAATAACCTCTTTTACAGGGGGTCTTTCCGTGTCCTGAATATCTACTGTTGGAATATCTTCAGCCTCGGTGATATCCTCTTCATCTGAACTGTTCGATGTCATTCTATGATCGGATGTAACTTCGTCGTCCGTTTCTACAATCGTTTCCAATCCGTTAATCTGTGAGTCGTCGTTGATATTTTCATCATCAGCATCTTCTTTATCCAAAAATGGATACAGAGTTTGTTTGAGTTCTTCGACGGCATTTTTACACTCCTGCCAACTCTTAAAAAGCGCTAATTTTGGTCTCAAACTCGAAAGGCATTCGTGATATATATTGCTGACGTATATAGGAAAAGGATTTTCTTCCGTCCAAAACGGATCGGTATGTTTATACCAATAATAATTTTGAAAAAATATCAAAAAGTAATCAAGTTTCTTTTTACTGGAGCCGCTATTGAAATATGCACCACACGTTTCAAGCAAAACACAAACTAGTCTTATACGAAACGCACTATCGGGCGGATCCAATTGAGACTCCACACTATGATCCATCGATACGCCGAACGTTATAAAAGAATAGAGAGCGTTGAATATATCTCGTGAATCAACCAGTTTATAATTGTACAGTTCACCAAGATAACGAGCCATTGCAATCCTTCTTTGATTGTGACGAGGATGCGGATGTTCAAGAGTGATTCTCAAATCTTCCAAAACTGCATCGACGACACGCGAACCAACAACTTCCTGCCAAGAAGCCAAACCTGCCACCAATCTAGCGAGACATCTCCTTCCCGTATGTTTCGATCTCCAGCCGGCTGCTAGCCACTGCACACATGCAGTGCTGAGTTCTTCGTTTTCCCAATCGACTTTACGCATGAGTCTCAGAATTTTGTCTTCGTTCGTTTTTTGTAAATCCTGATGAAGAATTTTTTGAATAAAGGTGTGAAGCGGAGGTTCTTCTATGCGAGTCAAAGACGTGGATTCTGGTGGATTTACGTAGTAATAAGCATTTTCGATTTGAGTGATATGTCTAGAATCTGTGACCGATGCAGCCTATAATATAAAAAAATATTAAATCTAAATAATAATCAAAGAAATCAATATCAAACATGTTGTTAATAAATGTACCTTTTTCCTCATCATTTGTTGCAAATAAATAGACATCCGTTGATGACTTTCTGGACAGCAATACAAAAACCTTCCGCACGTTTCTAATAAATTGCAAGCCATTTCGATGTGGTGATGTTTGAAATCATGCAACAGAACTTTCAAACAATAAAGAGCTTCGATTTTTGAATACAATCCAAATTTGACGAGTTCACCAATAAATCTAACTACTTTTATCTGTAAATTATAAATACATAAAAAAATATATATTTGAGTAACAAAATGATGAATTGCAAAAACTCAGAACTAACTTTAGATTCTATATTAATTTGATCCTTTTTACGGACGTGATACTTGAAATCTTGTTTTAACATTTGACTTAAATCGGTGCCGACATCTGGCATAACAGGATATAAGATTGCTGCGAATCTCGCATAAAACGGAAGTAAATCCAATCTAGTACGAGCCACACTAAACAAAACCCTGGTAAGTTTTTTTCTATTGTGCTTCGTATTTAAATTCAAGATGAAATCAACTGCAGAATTATCGATTAATTCCCGGTTAATACAGTTCGGCATGTGATTCAAAAATGTTTCTAAGGCGTATCTGAAGAAAAAAGTTATTTTGTACAATCTTTAATATTGAAAATATTAAATAAGTAAAGGTATATTACTTGTTTGAAATATTAGCAGTTTGTGGTTCTTCTTGTTCCAATTCGGGTAAAGGAGCTGGTTCTTCGTCGGCATCGGTAAATTCTTCTTCCGGCAGTTCTTGATCGAGTATTTCTTCCGAGACGATTTCTGAGTCGACCTTTGAAAAATTTAAAATAAGCGTATTATATATTTCAAATTATTTTATGGGTTTTATTTGAACATACCTCTTTAGGTGGTTGATAATTTGGAAGGAAAACTTTCAAATCGGGAAGACTAGTATAAAAACTCCGAGTGTCTTCATCTTGCCATGGATCATTTGTTGGCAATTTATGTTCAACGTCAATACCTTTTATTACAATATCGACATTGCTGCCTTCGTTAAGTAACGATGAGCTATTAACAATAGGTTCGCCGACTTCGCCTAATTCTTCACCGAGAATTTCAGCAAAATTTTGAGCTCCTACCAGAAGTCTATCGTAATTAGTCTGAAAACAAGGACTTATTTACCACAACTTTTATTTTTATTCAAACAATATTATTAAAATTAAAACCTGTTGCAATTCCAACTGATCCTTCCGTTCTTGAGATAATTCACCTCTAGTGTGTAATGTTCTTTGATTTGCAGTATGAATCGTTTGCAACTGTTGCCGCTGAGTCCCTAAATGCTTAATCAAAGAAGTGAAATAGTCTTTTAAGATTGTACGAACTGCAGTCTGTTTTTCCGCAGGTAAAAAGGTACTTTTAGGAATTTCAACGCCATACTCCTTAAAATATAAAATAAATGAAAAATTGTGCAAAATTATAAATACATTTATTTTTTATATTATTTACTTTAGACAAGTCTTGAATTTTTTTCGGCACTAATCCTGCATAATCTTCTCCACAATGTTTACAAAATGATAACAAAATCGGAATGTTATTATGTTCTTCCTTGTCCATAGTAATCAACACTGTCAAAACACTTCCCAGCAAAGGAAGTCCAATTTTGTTGCTAAATATTCCACAGGAAACCAACTCTCCATAAAACCTCAAGTCGACTCTTAACTTTGAAGTGTTAGCAATTTTATCAGACGCTTTGAAAGTTAATATTTTGTGCCAATCGTCGAAAAAGTTTTGAGAAAATTCAGAATAGTTTTGGTGGAGGACTGAACATAGTTTTACAGCGGCCGATATATCAGACATCTTTAATTTCGATTCGGTTATTGCCGTCGCTACTTCCGATATGTACTTGGTCAAATTCAAAACAGTGATATCTTTCAATAACGCTTCTACTTGCCCAGCTGTAAACGACTTGAGTTTTTTCACGAAAGCCGTGTTCTTTTTCAGGCCAGAATCCAATTTGGTAAAGTGCGATTCCGGAGGTCTCACACATGTCGTATTTTGCTGTCTCAATTCCGCTTTACACTTGAGTCTTTGTTCAAAATCGGAAATGAACTCTGTCAAATTAGCTCGTTCGTTTTCCTTTTCCGAAACGCCTTCATCGTTCACTACAGTATCACTTTGAGCATCCATCGTTGATGTTCTTGAAATATATAAGGTCACGAGTAATTGTTACATTGCACCATAATTAAAATTGTTCTGTTAATTATTAATAGATGATATTTCAAAAATCTCTATGCATAAAACACTGATAAATAAAGATAAATCAAAGATAACCAACACGTTGACAGATTGACATTTTACATTTTATCAACGCTAAAAATTATCGTAACAACAATTTTACTGTCCATTATTAAATTTTTACTCATAAGTAAAATTTCAAATTTTTTTATTTATTCTGATTAAAATTCATTAAAAAAATTAAATAAAAGTATAAATGTACTTATAAACCTCAAGAAGTTATTTTTTTAAATGTAACAATCTGACAGCTCATTTGACAGTTGACGTTAGCTTGTGGAGGTTATGTTTAGTAGAATCTCATTGTCAGTTTAATAAAATATGTGCGGAATATTTTTTAAATGTACCAGAAATTTAAATACTCCGAAAGACTACAAAAATTTGAAAAATCATGTAAATTTCATGGATTCATATAATATTTAGCGTTATTTTAGTTTGTAAAACATTTTCGATGTTCCATATTTTTAGGATGATAAAGTTTTTCGATTTCTCAAAAACAGAGGACCCGATCGTCAAGATACGTTAATAATAAATAACAATAATACGGAACTTTTATCTGATGAAAAATCACAAGATACTATCGAAATGTGTGGATGTGTTTTATGGATGCAAGGCGAAACACCTAGCAATCAACCCGTTTCTTCTGAAACTGGACACTTACTTTTCAATGGAGATTTATTCGATACTAATTGGATAGAAAATAAATCTGATACTGAAGCTTTATTTTCAAAACTCAATAATCATCAGGTAAACTTTAATTAGCTTAATTTTATATAATTTAAGATATTTATATTAATTGAATTGAGTGAAAAAATAATTGCAGAGTGTCAAATGCAGTTCAAATACAAAAAACAACATTATTTCTATTATTCAATCTCTAAATGGCCCATTCGCTCTTATATATTTAGACAAAATTCACCAAAAAGTATATTTTTGCCGTGACCGCATTGGAAGGCGCAGTTTACTTGTGTACAAAAATGAAAATGAGTTTATTTTAAGTAGTACATTGTGTGAGTCATCAATTTGTTTTGATATATGAAATTACAAAAAAACTTATCTATCATTGAAAATGATTTTCAGCTCGAAAATATAAAAATGCAGTTGAGCTGCCTTCGAAAAAAATGTATTGTTTGTGTCTCTTAAATAATTCCATAAGTGAATTTTCTTGGGCATCAGATGAATCTTATTCAATTCCACACCATGATTGGTATCAATCCCTTCTAGAAAATAATATTGAAAACAACATAGTGTCAAATGTAATTTTAGATGAGGCAAGTTTAATTAAAAAATTATTTATATCTACATATATCCACGTATCTTCAAAATTTTATTTTCATTTCTAGGATTCGATATTGATAAATCGCCTCAATGAAATTTCTCTAGATTTTTCATCACCAAATAAATTTTTCAATAATTTGTTGCAAGAACAATCAGTGGTGAAAATAGTAGATTCACTGACAGAACACTTATCTAAAAGTGTGAAAACTCGTGTTAGAACTCAACCAGATATGTGCCAGAATTGTGTAACTTCCAACGTGTCTTGTAAAGAACATTGTACAGTAGGAATACTTTTTTCGGGAGGCTTGGATTGTACAATATTGGCTGCTCTTGCACACTATCACATTCCAATCAATCAAAGCATTGATTTGTTAAATGTAGCTTTCACCAAAACTGAAAATTTCAACACTCCCGATCGTATAACTTCACAAAAATCATATGAAGAATTATGTGCATTATTCCCTCAAAGGTTGTTAATATTATATCTATTATGTATGAATTCATTATTTTAAATTTATTAAAATTTTTAAAAATACGTGTTATAGAAAGTGGAATTTGCTTGAAATTAATGTTACTTTTGATGAACTTGAAAAAAAACAAAAAGAAGAAATTGCCGATCTTATTTTTCCTTTACAAACAATTCTAGATGAAAGTTTAGGAAGTGCTTTATGGTTTGCAGCTAATGGAAAAACTTCGGAATACACTTCGACGTGTAGAGTACGTTTCTCACTATTCATTAATTATTAATATATTGATTGACAATTAAACTTTCTTATATTTCTAACAGATTGTATTAACTGGTATTGGGGCAGATGAATTATTTGGTGGTTATACGAGACATCGAAACGCATATAAAAGAGGAGGTTGGAGTCAGCTTCATAACGAATTGACAATGGATTGGCAAAGAATTGCATCTAGGAACTTGGCAAGAGATGACCGTGTCATAAGTCATCATGGTAGACAACCTCGTATGCCTTATTTAGATGAGAAATTTGTGGAATATGTTATAAGTTTAAATCCCTGGGAAAGGTAAAAAAATAAAATATCAATTTTGTGTTTTTCTTATAGTTTAACGTGTATTTGTTTAATATTTCAGATGTTTTCCCAGTGAAAAATGCGGTCCTGGTTTAGGTGACAAAATGTTCTTAAGACTGGTGGCTTTCAAAATGGGACTCGTGAATACATCAACATTTCCAAAAAGAGCAATTCAATTCGGATCCAAAATAGCCAACAAAAAAGAAAATGCTAAGGACATTTCTCAAAGATTATTATCCTAACATGAACGTTTTCTTCCAAATAAATTATTACACTAACTTCTTTTATTTTCATTATTATGAATTATGAATATCAATATTAGCTATTTCACATTTCGTTAGAACATCAGTATGTAATCCACCACACTGATTTTTATTATAATGTTTAAGCATACCAGTGCGTGACTTATATCCTTTAGAACAACGTTTACATTTGTAAGGAACCACCCCAGTGTGTGTTCGCATATGAGCATGAACGTCTGCCGAACGCTTAAATTTTTTATTGCATTCCGAACACGAGAATTTCCTTTCATCACTGTGTAGACTTTTATGTCGAATCAAATCTTGTCTTTTGACGAAAGAACGAGCGCAAATTTCACATACAAACGGACGTACACCGGCATGTATCCTCATGTGTATACTTATATATTCTTTGCGAGTAAACCGCTTCGGACACAACGAACATGCAAATTTAGCTTTATTGGGAGAATGAGTGTTCAGATGTTTTTTTAATACGGATTTCCATTTGAAGACATCGCCACAAAGCTGACACTGAAACTGTTTGGATGTGTTTTGTGCTTTGTTTAATATGTTTTCTGGAGTATGCCAAAGCTTCGAACTTTTGTTCTCGGACGTATCTGAAACGTCTGCGGAAACTTTTTCGTTTATATTTACAATTTGTTTTACTCTAATTGCTGTTTCTTCGTCATATTTTTGTTTGTGTTTTGACTTTAAATTAAATTTTATTTTCTTTAATTTTCGTTTGAGTTTTTCTTTTTTGTGTTTATTTGATACACAGTTTACTTTATCATTTTCTACAATATCTAATTCTTCAGTCTCATATAAAAAATCATCAATGTTAACGTTATCACTTAACGTATCCTCTCCCTTTTCTGAAAATCTTTCAACTGAATAAAGTCCAGACATTAAAACCTCTTTTAATTTCAATTCGGTTACTTCACATTGCTTTTTGAAATCGTAAAATGAACATAATTTAACTTCACATAATTCACATATGAACGGAGGAAAACCATCTCCATCTTGCACCTGAATTTAATAAGTTCGGTTAATAAAAAAATACTTACACTGATTAATTCTATTATTTACAAAAGTATAGTATGGAAACAACATAATTACCTGCACGAGTGAACAAACAGTTAATTTCAAATACAAGTTTCTGTCTGTCGTAAATAAATGAGTCAAATGCATTTTAGACATACACAAACGGCAAACTTGCCATATGTTTTTATTTGTTTCTTCAGTGGATGTCATTTAAAGTGTTTTGTATAACTTGACAGATCTTTTGACAGTTTGCTATATAGAAGTGGTAGTAAATATACACACATGCACACTACCGATAATGCAGCTTTGGCGAGTGTAGCCTCACTTTACGTGGGTTTCATAAATATTCGCCACAGGGAAATTCATAGAACGAATGTTCGCCCCTGAAAGTTAACCCCCACACTTTTCTCTCCCATATTTTTTGCCACAATAAAATAATAAACCAATATGAAAAGCATATAAGACAAAACCCCGGGCACGTAATTTCAGATTTTTCCAAGGGGGGAGGGGACAGGCCAAAAATTATTAGACACTTTCCAAAATTATTCAAACCCCAAAAATGTAGGGAGGGCAACTGTCTCGTTTTTCTAACCTAA
The DNA here is from genome assembly GCA_009617725.1 of Hydropsyche tenuis. NCBI lineage: Eukaryota > Metazoa > Arthropoda > Insecta > Trichoptera > Hydropsychidae > Hydropsyche > Hydropsyche tenuis. Next base: position 158,214 of record VTON01000057.1, on the reverse strand, counting down.
CCATCGGAACCCATTGCTCGATGTTGGATATTTTCATAGCGGAATTCAGCCAACCTTCCGAAATAATTTCTCTCATTTCTAACCCAACCTATCTGAACCCAACGTTCCATGTTGTATATTTTCATAGCCAAATTGACCCAACCCTCCAAAATAATTTCTTGCATTTCTAACCCAACCTATCCGAATCCATCGCTCGATGTTTAATATTTTCATAGCGAAATTGATCCAATCAGGGACGTCGTTTCAGATTTTTCAAAGGAGAGGGCAGTTCAAAAATTATTCGAGCTTTTCAAAATTATTCGAACCCCAAAATTTTAGGGGAACAATTATCCCCCCCCCCCACCCCCAAATAACGTCCCTGCAAAACCCGTTCGAATTTACTCACAACGGTAATGACTCACCAAAAATAATTGTATCAAGATACAAGATCAAGATACAAGATACAAGATACAAGATCTTGTATCAAGATACAAGATCACGTTCATCTATTGACTTACCCACTTAACCAATGTATTCGATAATGTCGAAAACTGTTCAGTTTTTATACATATATGCTAAGTAATGTTTATATTTTTAATTTATGAATTACATTAATGACATAAGTAATAAATTGCTGTAAGTCATGTTGCCATAAAAAAAATATATGTAACTGTTCAAATTGAATAAAATATTATTTAGTTTATGTACATATTTATTGATAACAGTAAAAATGTTAATAAATAGAAACAATGTTAATATTTACTATTACTAAGAAATATATAAATATTACAATAGACATGTTTAGGTTTCATGTTGGATAATTGTTTCTTGAAAGTTCAAATTTAATATTAATAATAGAAAACAAATGTAATTTTTTACAATAATCTTTATTTGTACAAAATAAATAAAACGGTAAAGCAATCAAGAATATATTAATTCAGGTACGAAGAAGTCTATGTAATGTACCTAATAAAAAAGCTTATGAATATTTGTTGGAAATAAGTATTGCACTTTATTCTCGAAAATATTGAAAATTATAAAATACGATTTGTAATTCTTTGAATAATAATTCATATTTTTTATTAGATTTGATGGACTGAAATTTTTAATATTTTAAATATTTAGAAAAATTCCACAAAATAAAATATTTCAAGAGTATTGCTAAATTTTTCGAATTTCTCAATACAAGTAAAACATTGACCAGTGACATTCGAAAAAAAATGAAACATTTTTCATTTTATAATATTCTACACGCATTTCTTAAAACACGCTTCTTTTTAGTCCCCCTGTGTTTTCCTGGCCTTAAAACAATTGTACCATTTGTTGGATGCGTTAGATGACTAGGATTAAATGCACCTAAAACAAAAAAATTTCGTTTGAAAAATTACAATTGCTAAAACGTTCAAATCATAAAAAAAACAATTACTGATGGCAATATGACGTCGAGGTTCGACAATTTCAGATTCCTCGTCTTGACGATGCAACTCTGCAAGGCATCTAGAAGCCAAATGTCTGAAAACAGCTCCAACATTGACATCCTCTTTCACAGATGCTCGCATCAGCCTACATCCTAATGAACGAGCTAAAAGTTCAGCTTCGTCTCTGCAAAGTATGCCAAAATTTAAATTAACAATATTGAAATCGAATCAAATCCATCAATGTCATATACATACGGTCCCACGGTACTCTGATCCATCAAATCGATTTTATTCTGAACTATAACGGTAGGAATATCACCACATTCATTTTCGACCTGAAATTTATGATGAAAATTGTATTAAAATCTATAATATAATATAATTTTTTATAAAAGACACAGACAAACGGGTACTTTTGAAATGATCAATAAAAATATGTATAGAGAACCCAACAAAAAAAAAACGTATGTATTGACAAAAATCGAACTATTACATCTCGGAATTTTAAAAGGCAAAAATTCAAATTGATAATTTCTGAATAAAATAACATTGTCACCGAATGATTCTCACATAAATTCCAATAATTTACTTTGTATGTTATGCAATTTTGCTGAAACGAGGCTTCGTGAAATTAGAGAAAATTGTTTAAAGCAGTTACAAGATTAACAATCGTTCTTCGACGTTCTTCATTTACGAAAAAGTAAGACTCGATTACTCATTGTCAGTGTGAGGAAACTGTATGCCATACCATTACCTTATAAGATATAGTATCTTTACAGTTATCACCTTGGTATCCCAGTTGAGATAAACCCTTTTGCACTCAACAGAAATTTGAGATTTTCATAAAATATATCGATTTTTTTCGTTCTTCTTTAGTTTCGTAAATCGAATTAGTTGGTGTTGCAACCACAAATTTTGAGAATTGACTAAAAAATACATTGAAGATGAGTGCCTATAACTTATTATTTAAAATTTATCCAGTGTTCTCAATATTTAAAATTTTCGAAAAAGTACTTTTTTCATGAAACTTTGTATACACAATAATTTGAAAATACAGCAAATTTATACTCCATAAATTTGTGGACTATATGAACTATATCTTAACTCTTTGGACATCAAGAAAAATATAAAAAAATTGATCGCAAAAATTGAGAAGATTATGTTATAGTGATGTTGCGCAAGTTTTAGTAAAACATTTGTAAATTTTATAATCATCAAAATTTTTAAAAAAATCTTTAAGGAACATAATTACAGAGATCTTTAGATTGAATTTTTGAAATAATAATTGGAAATACATACATAAATAAAATAGAATTATCAACTTTTTTTTAAATATGTACATCAAAAATGGATTCATACTTTAACCGGTATATAAAAATTTAGTTTTCATATATAGTTATGAAGGTAAACAAGTAATGTAAATAGTTATGTTTACCTATCATTACCCCCAAACACTTCAAAATCTGATTCGCCAATTGTGTCGAAAAATATGAAATCATAATTTCATGTTTTCGTGTCATAAAATTCATATATTATTGAAAATGTGGTATATAATTGAAGAATATATATCCTTTTTTATAATTCACTATCAATACAACGTTTATTTGATTTGTAGAAAAATAATTTTATCAAAAACAAAAATACGGGCCGATGGAGTAAGGATTAATAAAGAACCTCAACAGCAGACTAGAAAATGCACTCATCGAAGAGAATACCGTCTGCAGGACATAATTTTCAAAAATTGTCAATTTATGATTCTGTTTCTTAAATGACAAAATGTATTAGTCCAATTTTTGTTAGAATGCTCTTGGATTTTCTATATTTTCACTGATTGTAAGCATTTCAAAAGTTCCCGTTTTCCGGTACCGCAATTAGATTTAACAAAATTTGATTTTCAATTATTCTCACTTTCATCTTCCATGATTGTGCTGCTAAAAATGAATCTCTATCAGTGGTAGAAAAGGCTAAAACACAAGCTTGTGCTCCTCGATAATAAGCTTTCGTGATTGCATCGAACTCTTCTTGTCCCGCCGTATCCCATAACATAAGCCGCACTTCTTCACCGTCCAATCTACGAAAAAAATCAAACATTCAATTTTTTCATCAAAATTTAAGTTAAAATAATTCATTTTCAAAACTCACTCTATTTGTCTTTCTAAAAAGTCTACTCCGATAGTCTTTTTGTATTCTCTGGTAAAAGTGCCTTTGCAGTACCTTTGTATCATACTAGATTTACCAACGCCGCCATTTCCAACTATCACTACCTGAGATTTATTTGAAACAAAAACATTCACATTATTTACATAAATTGATGTTTTTGTAGATGGAATGAATACGAAAGTTTTTTTCTACTTAAAAAAAATACACCGCTTTGAGCAATAATAATTCACATAAAGTGAAAGCAAGATACGTATATTTGAGATTAACGCGATCTTATATCATTATATGAAACAAATTGAAAATTTATAAAAAGAAATACCTTAAGTGCTATTTCTAACTCTTCTTCCCTCATTATGAGACATCAGAGAACTAGCATTATATTACGTTTTCAGCTTTCGTTCGACGAACCTGAAAAACAAACAAGACGTTAACGTGTAAAATACGTGGAAAAAAGCGATTGTGCATTCACATGGAACAACAATGGGCGAAATTTCGCGTTAACTGATTGATGGATTGATCGCCAATTACGTAAAAAAAAAACACGTAATCGTGTCGAATTATCTCGGTGTATATGCAAGTTCGTGAAAGTTTAAATCATGTAAAAAATGGTTTAGATAAAACGCGTATTTTACATAATGGAATTTTCGCGAATCAAAATTCTACTCATAAATTTTATTAGTCGTAACATTCGACTTTCTTTTTGATATATTGATTTTTTAGTTTCTTAGAGATGCATAACGAATACGAATTGCAAGTGCATATCGATTGTTTGATCGACAATAACCGTTTTAATTGGTTGAAGATGAAAGCAAAAAAGTATAACGGTTTTCTTCGATGCTGCATCATATATTCATTATTAGAAAGATGTATTTTTTATGAGTCAGAGCTACATACATGAAAATATTTATCAATTTCAATATACATATGAAAATGAATCAACAGTTTAGCTTTGTTGAACGTATCTTCCCACTGATCACTAAAGTTAATTAAAAAATTAAACATTCGGTAACATTTATGAATGACGTTTTGGTACTTGAACTTGTCTTGAATATTTTATCTTTTAATGATACATCGAAAAGGCCTTGACCTACAGCGGATGTCAAAATATAAGCTATACGTGATGATGATATAAATAATACCATATTTTTTACTCTAGTTTTCTAATGCTGCATTATACACTAACAGAATAATTAAGTTATATAATTACCGGGTTTACTCAATTAACTAACATATGTTGAATTTTACGTACGTATCTCATGATTAATGATGGTAGTTGTTGATTATAAACACATACACAACAAAAAACGTTGCTATAGTATCCGCAATGGATGCGAAAAAATAAAAGCAAACATAAATTCGACTAAAATCATATTTCATAAAATAATATAACATTATAACTTTCATCTGTCAATTCTTAAATCTAATTCGATTGAATGAGCACACACGCAATCAATCTTCACGTTAATTTTTAATAGAATGATTTTTTACTTAATTATACCAATTGAAAATGAAACTAAGCCAATACAACGATTTTTTAATAAGAAATTTTTCGATTTCGTTCAACAACCAAGAAAAATAGGATCAAAAAACTCAACCGAAGTTTCAAAGACAATCATTTCGAGGAACATGTAAAATTTAAATTCACTCTTAATCGCAACCGTTCTAGTCGGCTGATCCCCAACACGGCAAGGCAACATCCACCAGAATAAAAGAGGCATTTAACGAATTAGACGAAACAGCCAAAATCCTCGTTGTGCAATAGCAAAAAAAGCGCACACGTGCAATTACGAATTATACACAGTCGATCGGTCGGAGTCCAAACTGCTTCACGGTTCGATATTCAATAATTTAATGAGCGCACCGTTGCCGAAGAATTCCTAAACACAAAAGGCGAAAATGGAGGTGTGTTACAAAAGCAGACGACCGGAATGCGAACGGTAGTTTTATTATTAACGACACATAACTCAACACCCCGACGTTATCGGTCCGCGTATGTATGCTGGATGTACAACACTAGTAATAAGTAATAACGCGGACGCACATACAATTACAACTACGTGTATGTATAAATTATTTATGTTATCTTTGCTTACATACAAATTTCACACTGATGCATTATTCATACTCGTCAACGCTCTTGTATGTCTAATAGGGGAAATTCGATTGGTTTTGTAATTCAATTACATTTTTATCGTCGTATTATGGCAAGATCATTTTGGAAATTTGAATATTACAATCAGCCCTTACAAATGGTCTCAATAAATATCGCTTAACTTCGGTGAACTTAAACTGGTACATCTACGAATGTTCACTATCTGAAGATTCATAAAACCAAAGTTGACCCCAATATTTTTTCCCACCCTTAAGCCCCTAAATTTTCACCTGCAGAGATCATTTCACAACACTGTCATTCAATATTTAATAATCGTTAATTCTATTAATAAAATCTGTAAATGAAGTGCTGAAAAAAGATCTTCGTGGGCAAAAACATAAAGATATGAGGGGATCTAATTGCAAAACCTAAATCTAGAAACCTAAAAAAAGGAAGGGTGGAACAGTTTGGGGAGTAACTTTCGGGAGTGAACATTCATTCTATGAATATTTGTGAAACCCCGATAAAGTTACATATGCAGTTAACATAGTCTATATAATTTCCACAGCTTTTCCAAATACATACTAACAAAAACTCGAACGTGTTTTCTTATCATGAGAGCTTATTAATGAGGTAACTTTCAAAAAATTCGAAGTTGAAAATAAACCCTTTCAGTAAGTTTCAGATCAACGGTATACGATTACATTCATATAATGATTGTGCCACTTGTCACTTAACATAAATTATTGATAGAAACCGATACGTTTGACAAAAATTAAGTACATACTTAACGAAATCTAATAAAAATAATATATTCTTATTTTTCCGTTTCCAATTTTGTATTGCACAAAAAAAGACAATAATAAGTGTTAAGCAAATTTGCACAATCTCGAACTTGTCACAACAACCAAATATTCAAAATAAATCTTGACAAAAAAAGTTATTTGTCGAAAAAAAGCTCTTTCTCTTTTAATATTTTATAAAAATAAATTGTTATTGCTATGAAATTCACTGTTTTTCCTCTTCACGTTAAGATGATCTCGCTCACAATGAATTTGAGGGCACTGGGACTCAAGTGAAGAACTTTTTGCTCACCATTTTTAGCTTAATGAGAATATGATTATCATCAGAAAAAATTACGCTATGAAGAGATTACATTTTTCATCGCGTTATCGCATCAATTTCGATACTAATCACATGATATTTACACTACCTTAAAAAACGGATCAAATTAATTGAATCCATTTTGAAATGCAACTCGAATCCTCACCGGATACATTTAAAAGCACAACGAATCTGATAATAATTTATTGATTTTTTGTTCGTACGCATCAAATTGGATACGTAGTTGTTTTTTTTCGGGAACAAAAATCTAAAATAACGATCCCAACATAGTTATATGGTAAGCTCTCAATTCAAGTGTAATAAACGCGATGTTTTTTAAAAACTGTACGTAGAAACCAGTTCTTGGAAAAACATCTTGTAAATTCGATATTTCGACAATCCCGATTCGTGTTGACTATCAAATTCCACTGTCGGAAAAAACGGAAGAGTTTCTCGAACAAATTCGTGTTATTACACGAAAAAAATTAACAATAATAAATAAGAAAAATGGCGACGAATGTTGGCTTAATTCGATCTTTCGCCATGTCCAGATGTGATTACCGCGGCTCGGAATTGAACGGCGTCTTGTTCAACGACCCCGCCGCGGAAAAAAATTGAAAAATTATTATTGAAATACTCGAATATGTCAAGAGACCGTCTCCGACCGTGCAAATACCGAAATGTCATCGCGGTGTTAATTTTCGAATCGTGCCGGTTTTTTCGTCGTCGCTCGCGTGCGCTGTTATTGGACAATATAAATGGGTGATGTATCGCGTGAAACTTTTCGAAAATATGGGAAAAAAGGTGATAAGTATCCGGGAAATCGATCGAAAGTCGGCGATTGTGCGTTTCCACGCCGTTCCGGCGCTGTCATTCCTCATGTGCTTCAAAGGCAGATACGTACAATCGTTTTGTATATGTTTTTTCTCATAATAAATCATAAGCTTTCTTAATATATCGATGCGAATTCAAAAGTATGAACATGTGATGTCGATTACCAAAATTGCAATTGTTGAATAAAAATCTTACATACACAGTATAATTGGATGTAATCTGAAACGTGTTTAAAAACGAAAAAAAAGTGAAACTTACTAACGAGTTATATCTAATTCGGTGTATAATTAATTATCCATTAAATATAATTGCGCAAATATATTTACATATCGAAAATCAAAATGGTCATAAATATAATAAGGAAGCACCTTGATTACTTTCGAGTCTCTCAAATATGATTGAAAAATAATTTAATTATTGCCGTTTTTTTATGAGAATACTCGGTTGAGTTCAAAAGAAAAAGGTTATCATGATAATAATTATGTCTTATTAGAAGAAAAACGTTAACCTTAATTGTTATAATGGTGTTGCCGGTTCGCCCTTTCCATTCCATAACGAATCGACACGGAAATCACTGGATCGAAACGAAATTTTATTCAAAATACAGTACATCGAAACAGGATTTTTTAACCTCCTTACGATGATTAAACGTTATCTCAAAAACGAACAACACGCTCATTATTTTTAACTTACGGTTTTTTAAAAGTGTCCACTGTTCTCTCGACACATATTTATATTTTAATACAAAAAAACCAGATTCGAAAATAACAAATCCGTTCGTCACATCCAATCTGTTTTGAATCAATCTCGAAAATTGTTAACAATCGTCGAAACGAGGATATTCACATACAAAATTTCATCCATCAAGATAAGCACTTCTAGGTTTGAGAAGCCGCGTTCTGGGGCGTCCGACGTTCGCACGCCAAAGAGCAAAGACATGTCCAAACAAAAAAGCACAAACTTCTAGAGCACGTATTTTCGCATACGAGCGCTGCCCACCTCAACATTTACAATCCGCACGTGAAGAAAACCGCAGACATTCGTTGAATCCAAACGAAGAAGAATGAGGTGCGGCTTTTACTCACACTTTTCGGCGCGACGATGCTCAGAGACGCATCGTCTTTTCCTCCGCGGAAGCCTCTTCCGTGTGTTGATGATTGCGGTAACTCGTTCCGTTTGATCGTGCCTCGACGACGATCTTCACACAGACTATCGAGCTTGCGGTGTGAAGAGTTAAAAATGTTTTCGGATCGTCGTCGTGGAAGCGTCCGTTCTCTCCACCTGCCGGCCACGCAACAGGTGAGAGAGCTTCGCGTAAGCCACAGTTGCCGCTCCGATGATGTTTTTCAAATTATTTTCATTCAATTTGATTTCTTATTGCAATGTGTCATAAGATATGTTTTGAAAATTGTGAGTAGAAAACCGATTTGAAAATATCGCATGCAAAATTGTGCTTTAGTGTAAATATACATAAGAACGTTATTTTTATGATTTATTGTGTTTGTTGATAGCGTCATGATGGTTATTTTGTAGATGTTACGTTTACCATGATTTGATGGATTTTTACGAGAAGACATCAACGAGCGGAGCGTTAACAAACCCGAAATATAATTTGAAAAATCAATAAAAATATAATATCGATGAATTTTCACGAAAAAACATCAACGAGCGGTATATTGGCAAACCCAAAATATAATTTGGAAAATCATGAAAAACATAACATCGATGAATATACCTATATTATTAAATTTTCAATGTTTCAAATTGTATTTAATCAATTTGTATAACTGTTTAGAAAAAAAAAATCAGAATTTGAATTTAAAAAATTTAAATATTTACTTTTTCAATGAAATTATTTTTTCATATACATACATACGTCTGTATATTCACAAATTATAATTATTTAACAGATCACTTATTTAAGCATCGACATAAAATTATTGCATTCCAGTTTTCTGGGAAAGTCGTGTCACACCAGTTGAATTCAAGAGAAAAAAAAGCGACATGCGCGTGTTTCGAATCATTTTATCTCGCGTGTATGTGTTTGTGTGCGTGTATGCGTATATGTGTGTATGATATCGCTCTTGTTACGCTCGAAAGGTATTCACGTCTGGGAAAATATGAATTTTATTGAGAATTCGATCTGTTTATCGCCGAAGAGCCAATGAAATTAATTCAAGCGAGACTGCGTTCAAAACTTTTACATTCCATCGACAATGCATGCGGAAATTAATGATTCCAATCTTTGCATTTTAATTCGACCGTTTTGATTGCCCATTTCTTTTCACAAAAACAAAAACGAGCTAAATCTATCTTATCGACACATATGCATAATTTATTTCTTGATATTTTTTTATTACATCCAATGCCATAAAAAAGTTACAGTGTATAACATAATATTTACTTGGTAAAGTAGGGTCTTAGCGTCCTACAATTACAGAAAAGTGAATTGGTCTTGTATCTTTGTCTGCATGTTGTCTTGCATGTTTATATTTGTATAGTGTGCAGATTTGATCATAATTAACACAGCCCATCGTATTTTTAATCAAATGCAATTAAGTAAAGTAGAAATAAAAATTGTCAGTTAAATTACAAAATAATTTCGTAGGCGCCAGACATCTTCGTTTCTTATGTTGTTTAAACATAAAATTTCAGCTGAAAGTATTATCATGGGCAAAAGCAAAACTATCGTCTCTCTACTATTTGATGTATGTATGTTCGAAATTAAGAAATTTTACCATTGAAAAGAATGTAACTAGCGGAAAAGTGACAGAAACGAAAAATCAATCAATGCAATGCAACTCACTTTTATATTAATGTAGGACACCAAAACCCTACTTCTCCTATAAATTATCACAATTAAAATGAATTAGAAAAATGAAATATTAGTTTGTAATTATAATTAGGGCATTAGGGGCGACAAACGTTTGTGAAAATAACACTAGAATACACGACACTGGCACACACCGTCAGTAACACATACGGTTTTAGGACAATTGCTTTATAATTTTTATTGGGTCAATATATTGGTAACAGTATTTACATTATAAATTCACAATACATACCTATATATCAAACGTCAAATAAAATGTCAAATTCGCAACAAAATCATCTTTTCGCCCGAAAAATAGTTGCTAGTATCAAAAATACATTTTTAGTAGTGAACTTATTGTAAAAACTAAACATTAGACCCAGTGTACATTGCAATGTACAGTAATTTAAATGTTTTTTTTTGTGGGCTAGTATACGTATTATTATATTTGGGACCATATACTATATAAGTATAGCGTGGCATAGCATTTTATTTAGTTGGTAGTTAGTCCCTGTCAAAGCTAATGACAAGTAACTGATTTTGTAAAGAAATCAATTACTTTACAATGTTTTAAGATGATCTCATAAAGAAAGACATCTTTTATTCCACCGTATTACAATTCGAGGTTATATATTGTTGTTATTAAACAAATAGTCATTATGATATACACAATTTGATTGAATTTTGATATCAGTTATGTTTTATCTTTTTTTTTGTTACTGGCAACTTTACTGTGCGAAATGCTAAATTAAACTGCTCGAACTGACACCATTATACTGGGCCGAATATTAGTACCCTATAACAAATAGTCCTTCTTCGGCATAACAAACAATAAATTGACAGATAAAGTACATGGACGTGATCACGATAATTTACGAGCCTAGAATGTGTTCGCGCCGCGGCTGCGTGATTCGTCGGTTACTCGCAACACTATAGTAGTGTAGTAGTGTAGTCGGCATTGTGCAAAAGCAGTTCGAGAACCGAACCCAAACACCTCATCGTCATCTTCCATCATCAGCAGCCACCGGTGGCCTTCGGAGAAGAAGTCACCAATTCGAGATGCCGGCGTTCACAGGTAATCCAACTCACCCGTCACCGGCACAGGTTATGTCAAACTGTAATGTCATCGTGACGGTGACCCGACTAAACAACAAACTATACTGTTGAAATGACACTATGCGGTTTCGCTTTTCGTTGTATAGAGTGTCTCAAAATAGACGACAGAATTAATTTCGATATCAAACATAGATTTTTAATTATAAATTGTTATTTTTTTTTTTATTGATTCACACAGTATACAGTATAGGGTTAGTGGAATAGCATATCAGGTAAATGACTTTATTGACACATACACATTTTTTGTTGAAATTTTCCATGAAGTTTTTCCATACATGTTGCTGAATTTTGTTGATATAGTGCTAAATTTCCTCCTTCAAGGTGTGAGTGATTAAGGGCTTGTTGGCATAAGCCTTTTACTTCAAAAACCACCAAAGGCGTTAAATCGCATGATCCGGCCAATTCTAATCACCAAAACGGGAAATTACACGACTAGGAAATGAATCATGCAATGATTGAATTGCTTCTTAGGGAGTTTATTTTCTTTTCTTTAGGGAGTTTCTTAAATTTCTCTAGGGAGTTTTTGAAGTCTAAGGTTTATGCCAACAAGCTCACGACCCCCCACACCTTGAATGAGGAAGTTGAGCGCTATATAAATGAAATTCAGCTACATTTACGCGAGAAAGTCGTGGAAAATTTCAACGAAAATATATGCGTATATTCCAGTAAAGCCATTTACCTGATATGCTATTCCACACATAACCCTATACTGTATACTGTGTGAATCAATAAAAAAATTACAATTTTTAATTAAAAATTATGTTTTCTATCAAAATTACTTCTATCGTCTATTTTGAGACACCTTTATATCTGCTAACTGTACGGTTATTTTGTTTAGTGAAAGTTAAATGGGGCAAGGAGTTGTACCAGGGAGTCGAAGTTAACACGGACGAGCCGCCGATGCTGTTCAAGGCACAAATCTTCGCTTTGACTGGAGTGCAGCCTGATCGGCAGAAAGTCATGTGTAAAGGTGCTACGCTCAAAGACGACGATTGGGGCAACGTCAAACTCAGTAATGTAAGTTTGTATCAGATTTTTCACTATCAGTTTCGTTGTTGTTTATTAAACATAACTTTTGTTTAGGGAGCGATGGTTTTAGTTATGGGCAGCAAAGAAGAAGATGTTCCAGTCGAACCTGTTGAAAAGCCAGTTTTTGTCGAAGACATGACTGAAACTGAATTGGCTTCTGCTGTATGTATTTATTTATATATCTTTTAATACATATACCTTGTTTTAATACTGTAAAATTTTCAGTTGGATCTGCCCGGAGGATTAGTCAATTTAGGTAATACATGTTACATGAATGCGACTGTGCAATGTCTCAAAACTGTGCCAGAGCTTAGAGAATCACTTAGGAAATACACAGGTGAGATGATATGAACGGATGAACGGATTTATATAAATCTACGGTGAAATTCAACTCGTTTTTATTTTTCAGCTGGACACGGCGACGGACCAGGAAGCACGTTAGTGAGAGATTTAAAAGACACTATACATATAATGGAGATGTCTACTCAAATCACTCCATTTGGATTGTTGGCTTCTCTACACGCTGCCATACCTCGTTTCAAAGAACGAGAACCTGCCAGTCATGGAGGAGCGGGAGGAAGCATGGGAGGTGGTGGAGGACTCGCACAACAAGACGCTAACGAATGCTGGACTGAATTAGTACGCATACTCCAACAAAAACTGCCAACTTTAGAAGGAACTAATAAGTAATATTTTTCAAGTCGACGGTTGTAATTCGAAATAGCAATTTTCTTAATCTACTTCGCTTTTAGGACTGTTATCGATCAATACTTTGGTGGGAAACTAGATGTAGAAATGAAATGTGTTGAATCTGACGATGAACCTGTCTCGAATAGTGAGGAGAGTTTTTTGCAATTAAGTTGTTTTATTTCTCAAGATGTTAAGTACCTTCAGTCCGGATTGAAATCGGTTAGTTCATACAATATTTTTTTAGTATTTCAAAACTGAATTGTCAACTAATGATATTAATATTATAGAAAATGCAAGAACAAATAACAAAAATGTCATCTGTGTTGGAAAGAGATGCTGTATTTACGAAAACTGTCAGTATACAATTTTAATGTGCTTATTTCTAATTTTACTTATTAATTATGAAAATGAAAATTTAAAAATTTTCAGTCAAAATTAAGTAGGCTCCCAGCATATTTGACTGTACAATTTGTGAGATTTTACTATAAAGAAAAGGAAGCCATCAATGCCAAAATATTGAAAGATGTGAAATTTCCATTAGATTTAGATGTTTTCGAATTATGTTCCAATAAATTACAAGAACGACTAATGCCAATGAGATCGAAATTCAAGGTATTTATTTATAAATTGGTTATTTGTTAAAATTAAATAATTTCACAAATAAAATACATCATAATATTTATTTTTCAGATAAAAGATGATGCCAAAGTTGAAGAAGATCTAGCTGGAAAAGAAAATAAAGGAAAGAAACAAATGGTCAAAGAATTAAAAAAACTTGAAAAAAGCAAAAAATATTTACCATATTCATTTGGAGATGGTTCGTTGTGTGTACTGTTTATTCATATATTCTTAAAACAATTTTACTTTAGCAAAACCTAATTTTAGATATTGGAAGCAACAACAGTGGCTTTTACACTTTAAATGCTGTACTCACTCACCGTGGAAGATCATCGTCTAGCGGTCATTATGTAGCTTGGGTGCGTTGGAACAGCCCTGAAAGCAATGAACGTAGTTGGCTCAAATGTGATGATGATGTCATAACTCCTGTTTCCGATGAAGAAGTTCTTAAATTATCAGGAGGAGGTGAAAACAAAACTTTTTCTTATTTCCATTGTTAATTACAGTAACCCAAATTTCATTACGTTTACAATCAATATATTATTTATAGGGGATTGGCATTGTGCTTATGTTTTATTATATGGACCAAGACTTCTAGAAGAAGACGCTCCTGCAGAATCTTCGTCGACTGAAATGGACACTGCATAATCATCGTAAAAAAAAAGACAATTTGCTTACTGTTTAATTTATAATTTTGTACTATTTTTTTAAATTCTGAACTCATGTTCTGACTTAAGTCAATTTTAAGTATATTTTTACTGTAAATCTAATGTATCTTTAAATTTGTTATGAATGTTTGCAGTTTATGTTGAAAATTTAATGTTCATATTTAATTTATATAAATATACATAAATGCTTTCAAATAAATGTTTTGAAATACACCGAAAAAGTTTTTTGAGTTATTTAAAAAAAATACCATGACATTTTTATTCATTTGTTATATAAGATCTCTTAACCTTTTGTAAGTTGAATGAAAATGAAAGTTTTAAAAGCTTTGGAATATTTTTGCAGAGGTATCTTATTCGGGATATGTTTTCACTTTATTTTCATTGATAAGTTGAATTTATCTTATTCGACAAAGTTCTTTTTTGGATTGTCATTAATTTTTACTATCGGTCTGTATTTTCACGATAAAATACTCAAATCATTTTTGTTTCTAATTTATGTTTGAATCCGTAGGTATGGGAAATTGCATATCTAAACAATTCAGATGTATATCTATTCTAGTGATACCTTCATGTTTCAATAAAGTGGGAAAAACAGTAATTCATGCCATAATTGTTACATATTTAGTATCCGGTAATCAGAATTTTGTAATTCACTCAATATTGTACAGTAAACTTAATAGAATTTTATAGGACCAGTCAATAACATTGCTGAAAATATGAATCAAATTGTTAAAATCGTAACCTGCAGTTCGTCATTGAGTTACAACTACACAAAAGCGAAACTTGATTTAATGTTACGACCATTTACAGCGGCTACCTTAAAAATAAAACCAGATCTTACTGAAATAAACGACACACTTAAGTAAAATATGGGCTGAAGGAGTTTTATTGTGTATTTTTTTATCATATCACATTTGACCGTAAAAAATTACAGATCTCTCGATAAAATAATTTTGCCAATCACTGATGAAATGGAAAATAATAATCGAGAACGAGCCTTTTCTTTTGATAATGACGATGATGATGAAGTGTATGTGTACAAACGATACATCGATAAAATATTCAAAAATTTAATGATATTATTATGATATTTTTAGTTCAAAAATTGAAGCTGACAAATATGAGTTTCAATACATAAATAAAGTAAAAAATAGATGTATTACTGTATTAAAAAATGGTGAGCATTCACAGTTTTTCTCAATATGAGGAAATATAAAGAAGTATCTTTTTTGTTTTAGCACAAGATAAATGCAACAGCCATTTTGTTGATGCGTATCGAAATTGTGCTTCAAGAATGGTATTATTAGGAGCGTTGTTTTGCTGGCCCATCCAGTTGAGTGTAGTCTGTGCCATTGCCAATTTTGTGGGGGCTGATAGTTGTGATGTGAAGAAGCATGTTAGTCTAATGTAATATGCACGTAATTTTGTTCAGGTATTTATTTATTCGTGACTAGATTGATCCAGGACTGGGAGAAGAGTATTCGAAACTTTTGAAAAATTCGAAAAAATTCAAGGACGATTTTCAAGATGTGAATTTGAATTATAAAATGAATAATAGTTACGAATACCTTTTTTCATATGACGACATGAACGATGTTGCACAAGTATTGAAAAGTATAATAATGGAAAGGAAAATTTTCATTGAATGTGAATATAAACATATTTTTAAAACTGAATTCTGATAATTGTAGTGTTTCAATTTAAATGAAAACGTTTTAATTCTTCAGACATATTAGAAATTCTACATATAATATTTTCAATATTGTTTCTCCGAGTGATATTGTCTGCCCAAAATTATCATAATAATTTCCATAAAGAAATCAATTTTGATAATAAATTCATAAACTATTATTTTATTAAGATAGACAGGAGGAGAAAGCTTAAAAAGAAGCTATCTCTGTTACCGCTAAATAAGGTTTGAAAAAAATTATATTTTTCATATTAACAATTATAATGTAATAATAATAAATTATTATTAGATTGAAGGAAAAGAAATTTTCTATTTGAATATTTCCATATTGAAGAATATAAAAGTTATTAATGTTGTCAAAAATATACTTAAAACAGTATTGAACATGATAGTACCCATAACAATAATACTTTTGGATAGATTAATTTACGAAGCATTGTGTGTAATCAAAAATCACGGCGAAGTACAATATTATGAAGAAGGATCTCATAAAATTTCTGTGAAGGTATTTCGATTGAATATTATAAAATTTTGATAAAAAAATAAATACGTTCATCAGGTTAAAGGTACTGGAATGATGGCATCGTTGGTAAAATCAATGGTGAAAGAATTTGATCAAGCATCGAATTTGAGCACTATTAGAAGCAATACTGAATGCCTTCCAACTCCATCGGAAATGCCTTTCAGTTTTTTATACATAATTTTTGGATGCTACTTTATGATGTTTCTAATTTCAATATCAACTTTATATACAACTCTGATCAATAGGTACTTATTGTTCCAAAATTGGTATTGACTGCGTTAAAAGTTTGAATGAAAATATGAATTTATTTCAGATTGATATGCGCTCGATTTTATCCAAAACGAGAAAAGTGCAGAACCTTATATCTGTACAATAAAGTGTTGAAAGAACGTTGCATATTATATAAGAAATATAAAAAAAGTAATTGCGAAACTCAAAGCATTTATACTAGACAAAATGAATACATGTCACAATTAAAAAATCAATTTCCCAAGCTAGCAGTTTATTTTAAGTATATGAGGTTATTTTTAGATAAATGTGTGATTTGTAGTGAAAATGAGAAAATAAGTAAAATATTATTTTTATTTATTATAAGTAATATGAAAAAACTTATTCTGAGTTGAACGGTTTTCAGGTGGTAAATATCTGAACTTGATTCAATGTCAAAGTTGTAAATTGTTTTATTGTTCAGTTTGTTGGGAGATAATCGATGAATACTGTCATGTGTGTAGAAAAAAGGAAAAGTAAAAGAAGAAAATTCAGGAACATGTGCTTTATTGCACAAAAATATGCACTATCTAATTACAGTGAGTGATCAGTCTACAAAAGTACAATATATATATGTATGTATATATATATATATGTATATATATATATATATTTATTTAATTTATGTAAAATTATTTTCTATAAACATACAAAAACAACATAGAGCATAATAAATTTGTACATTAAAAATCATCATTGAGGTAGACTTGTACTTGTCAATTGGTTTCATTTATTTATATGTAAATATAAATAGGAACTCGTAAAATGAATAAAAATATTAAAAAAAGTCTTGAATAAGTCATTCAGTCATATATGAATTCAGTCTTATTAATTTGAACATGCACTTTCAAATGAAAAATACATTGATTAATACATTTTGTTCGTATATAATAAAAAAATGATTGTGACACAAACACAACATAGAAAATTTCACATAATCAAAGCTGGATATTTTTTAAATATCAAAAATACATTTTACAAATTATCATAACACTGATGAATAACTAAATCTAAATTTACTATAAAAGGTGTCTATGCAGGCCACG
This sequence comes from Hydropsyche tenuis, assembly GCA_009617725.1. Taxonomy (NCBI): domain Eukaryota; kingdom Metazoa; phylum Arthropoda; class Insecta; order Trichoptera; family Hydropsychidae; genus Hydropsyche; species Hydropsyche tenuis. The sequence continues at coordinate 140,168 of VTON01000057.1, read as the reverse complement.
ATTCAAGATTTATGCAATGAGTTCAGATCTCAGATAGACGCCGAGACCGTTTGTGGCCGGCGACAAATTTTTATTGCGAATCTTATCTATGTAAATAAATGCAAAGGCATTACAGTCTTATATATTCAGTCTTACTGTTACAAAAATAAAATAAAGTTCACCTTTTACGGTAAACATCAGTAACTGGAAGGTACTCGAAACGTTTCGAGGGTAAATAAAATTAATTTACATAAAAACACATCTTAGAAATTATCTATTAAGTTATTGCAGCAATTAAAGAAACTTTATCAATATAGCTACGATCACAACACTGATGGCTTCGTTTATTACATTTTATGTAAATTTTTAATTAAAAAAAAAATCTTATTGATTTGAGTGAAGTATTTTGCAATGTGTGAGAGCAACTCGTCACTGTGCAGACTCCACCAGTAGAACCTTCTAATCACATTATTGTGTCTAAATAAATTGTTTTATATTAAAAATAAGGAATACTGAAGCTTCACTTCAATATTTGAGGTAATATAAATTGGTATAACTTTGTTATCATTAACAAAACAAATTATATAGTTATCTTAGAATATTTGTATGAAGGTTTTTCCCGGTGAAGAAACTTCTCTCGAGTCAGGGAGACCTTCCACAACAACAACGAGGCGGCCCTGTTGTGTCAATCCTATATCTGTCGGACGATCGTTATCGTCTGGTCCTTTGCCCTTTACTTCTAAGGCCCACAAAAACTCCAAATATGGCGAAAACGCGATCACCCTCTGATTCTTGGAATCAGCTACAATTATTTTACCTTCATCATCGCATATAATTCCAGATGGCCGACTAAATTCCCCGACTGCCAAACCTTCATAACCTTTTGCCCCCAATATAGTGTTCAACGAAGAGTCAATCAACAGAAGACGATGATTTTCAAAATCAGATATGATAATGTCTCCGAGAGGCGTGAAACAAACACCACGAGGAGTGGTTAAACCTTTTAACATACGACTGTGATTGGAACCGTCGAACATGAGCATAGTTATGAAAGCGCCCTCGGAATTAAATAATTGTATACGATAATTACGAGAATCTGTTACGACGATTTGTCTTTCAGAATTTATAGCAACATCCCAAGGATATCGAAACTGACCGCAGCTTTTACCATACGTACCGAACATTAAAACGAAACCACCAATAGGTGTGAATATTTGTACTCTATGATTATCTTTATCGACAACAACAATTCGCCCTTGCGGATCGGTCGTGATGCCAGCAGGCAAATCGAATTCGCCAGCAGCTGTACCTTTGGTACCGAATTTCAATTTGAATACGCCCTCAGGACTGAAGACTTGAACACGATTATTTCTACGATCGGCTACTATGATATTACCTTCACGATCTACACATAGACCCCATGGTCGACTCAATTGTCCATCTTCATGGCCATCTGTGCCAAACGATATCAACGGAGTGCTCGGAATCTGGTTTCGATTTGTTTTAGCATATATTGGAGAAGTGCTTCCTGGTATACATTGACCCGTGCCTTTGCGAATACTCGAGCTGACTGAACCTGAGCCGGGATTTGGAAAAATACTCATAGGCGGCACAATTTGTGTAGATTTAGTAGTGGTAAAAGGTGGTACTGGTCTCTTTACCACACGCTGAGCGTCAGTGAAACCGTGAGTTGTGGTGACCGGCAATGCGTTGATCGAAACATTGTTATTCACTTTACTGTTCATATTGAAAGTTGTCGATGTGACGTCTCCTTGCTTTTTGATTTCCATGATGAGTTCGAAATTAGGGGAAATAAACAAAAATCCCTCATCCATCGGTCGTAGATTTTTATACATTCCTGCAAATAACTCGATCTGAGCTTCAGATTTATCCCTCGCCAGAAGCATTTCTATACCATCGAGTTCTATAGCTTTAGAAAGATAATCGTTAGTTTGAGCAAGACCAGCCAATGCATTACGCAAACCGTGCATTTGATCAGATAGTTCATTTAACTTCATCTGCCTCATTTTCCCAACCTTCTCAAGAAGTTGCCTTTCTCTTTCTTCTATAGCCAAAATGAAATGTCTCATAGCTTTTCTTATTTTCATGGAGATTTGAGCAGCGTCTCTCTCAACTGTTCTAGATATGGCTACTGCTCGATCGATGCTGTGTTTGATGTATTTGGTACCCATCTTGCCACTCTCCAGAGACTTGTGTAATTTTAATTTGCACGCTTCTATCGCTTCTTGTAGAGGAGGACAAATATGATCTTTATGTTCCCATAATGTACACTCTTGGCAAACAATTTTACTGCATGTCTCACAATAGTAACGAAGTGTTTCACAGTGAGTTTCGCATTGGAAATCTTTCGGTATTTCATTCAGAGTGCTTTTAAACATTGCAGGAGAATTTTGACTTGCCGGAATGATTGTGTGATCTTTAATACAATCTATAGATGGAATGCTCAAACAATCGTGGCAATACGTTTCATTACAATCAATGCATCGACTCGATACTAATCTATCGTCACATTTAGAACACGAAAGAGACCCGGCCGAACTCGAAGTCTGCGGCGACTCACTCAAAGAATTATCTTCTATTTTGCTTATAGAATGTAGGAGGCTCGTCGAAATGAAGTCTCGTCCTAAATCACAATCATATTGTCTCGTAGGAATAAAAGTAGGAGAAGTTCTTATTCCGTTAGGATCAGATGTAGACGGCATGGGTTCGGCGGGACCTATAACATCGAACAAATTCGATAGCAATTTGTTCATGTTGAGACCACTGTTGATAGGCGTCACCGAAGAGCTGGTGATAGAGCCGGAAAAATTCATGGAGTTCGGTAGTAGAGCCATTTTGGTAAATTATGAATTCTGTAACAATACAAAAATATCAACTGAATTATGATATGATAAAAATTGTTATCAAAACCAACAATTAACATAATCTAAAAAAAAACTATACATAAAAAATGGCGCGGATCTTTAAAAGGGGATTTAAAACGCAAGCGAACCGAACTCGAAAATATTGATCGCGAAAGTAATAATAACATTTCGGCCATATCTGAAGCATTTTAATAATTGAAATAATGGACATATTTCTATGTAAACGCATATTACGTCCATTTGGTCATGCGCGCTAGTATATGTACGTATCGATGATTCATCTGCGGGTGTGTGTGCGTATATGCAAGGGCAATAATATTATTATGCCGATTTGTGCATACGAAAACGGATTTCGATAACAGCGACCATTCGTCGATAAAACAAACCGATACAAAAGGTATCGAGAGATTTCGATAGGAGGATACTAACTCAAAAGGGCAGGTCGGGTTTCATGCTGCGGCGACCGAGGCCTGCACCAAGTCTTTCACGATTGGAACCGGCCCACGCCCTTTCGCGCAGACCTGTCCATCCCCAACTGTGGGACCCTTCACGTGCCAAGTTTTCCATTCGCAAATAACAATTTAAATGTGCGTTCATAAAAAAATATTGCGTGCATTTAATAAAAGCGTTAAAATGTGTGCATTGAAAAAATATCTGTACCTCAAAATAAATGTAGGTAAACGACGGCAACGTTGAAAATTATCAGGACAAAAAATACCAACCACACGACCATTATTCAAAACGTTCATAATAGAATCTGTTCGCAACAAACCTAATTCAAACGAAATCAACATTGATTCAAAAATAAATCAAATTGTTAAAATGTATAACGTTCTGTCGTTCCGTTCATACGTAAACAAATGTAAACGATGACACTTGTATTGTATTGCCTATAGAGAAAGGCGACGTTGCCGCCTACTGTGACTTTAATGCACAAACCATTCATTCTATTGCACATTTCATATTTTTTCAATGCTCAGTTTATACTGTAATTTTTTTTTCTATTGCATACTATGAATAAAATAATGCTCAATACGAGATTCTTTAATGCACATCGTATATTTTTCTAATGCACGAGTAATTTTTTTTAAGGTGCAATTTATATTTTTTTAATGCACAGTTAAATCGCATCCAATAACAACCATCCACATCGAGGCATCGATCACTTGCAAAAGCGATCGCGGAACATTCAAAACCGACGTCGAATTAGCAAATACCGAACTAAAATTAAAAAAGCAACTAATTATTTGGCTGTTTAATAATAACTAAAATGATCAGTAAAAAATTGTTAAATGATCAGTTAGGTTAGGTTACTACTACGTGTGACTACATTGAGGCTTGTTCCAACAGGTTTCCACGTTCACAGAACCGAATAACAACCATATACTTTGTTTTTACTGATCAAAATAGGATATTTTAACTGATCAATTGAATACAGGCCAAATTAAAATTTCAAACGATACATTCGCAGAAAACCATTACATCGAAATCGCATTATCGAAACGAACGCATTTTCGTAAGCATCATTACGAAAACACCTCGCGGGCGTCGCTTATCGATTTCGAAAATGCACGCACCACAGTTTAACAACCACGAAATGCATCGGGTCGATCCGTGTGTGCGTGTAGGTCGGGAAGTGCGTACAGGACCACCGCGCACACCAACACACCCAAACGCTAGAAATAGAGAAGAACGCACCCTACACCCCCTCACCCACACCGCTTCTATCCCCCTCTCCCGACTTTCGCATAGCTCGCAAGGGACAAAAGGACGCGCGGGGAAGGAAACCGAGGGGGGTGGCGCTGCTTCGAACCGCCTGGTCCTTGCGTGACCTTGAAAAGACTTCCTGCGAGATGCAGCGAGGAATGCGATGCACGTGCTATCCAAATCGAACGGAAAATGTTAGAAAATGCTTCATTCGGTGCGGATCGATGGCGGCCACGAGGGGAGGAAGTTTACGACGTAGAAAAATGACGGGGAGAAGTGGATCAATGTCGCCAGAAATCGTGTGCGCCCAAAAATACAGGGTCTTTTACCTGCTCGAGATCAAATGTCGATTGTGAGACGCGTTTATCTCCAGATTCCTGGGAACGAAGCAAAAAAATTTCTTTGTAACGAATTCGTAGTAAATAGTAATCGTTAACAGTTATTTCGTGGAAAAATGCACGACCACGGGTACATAGAAAGCCGTGACGGGGGGAGAGGGGCGGGGCGCGTGCGCGTTCGCTCCGGTGACCTTGAACGAGGCCCACCGCCACTTGGGGTAGGTTATCTATGGACGAGACGAGGAGCGGGATCGGGGGGAGGGAATAGGCGGAGCTACCCTATGTGGGTGGGGCGCATATCCACCATATGATCACGTACACTCCGCAAACTTATCGAAAAATCAAATTATTTTTTGCAATATGTGAATTATTTGCATTTGTACGAAAGCGCGTTCGAGAATTTTCAAGGGCGTGCATCGGGATCGAATCGAAAACACGCGGAGCGTAGATAATGGGAGGTAAAACCTTTTTTTTTTGTAATCACGACACGAGTCATAACGTTTCTCACAAGATGTGAAAAGGGTTGATTGTGCGCGTGCACGGGCGGACTATTTATAAACAGTGGACTATTCTGCCCATTCCATATGGTAAAATGTTCTATTTCAGATGCAGTTCGGTGCGTGGAACTGTCCGGAAGGTGTAATATTCGAACATCTTCGAAAATTTCACCGAAGAGCATCCCGTCTATAAAAATAGCTTCTGGAAATCGTCGAATTAACCTTTCGTGGAACCGCCGACGAGCTATTTTTGGAGTGTTTGACATTTTAAAGGTCGCTTCCACCATAAATTATCCGAACTCAAAACGAGATGTTTACGGACGCAAAAACAATTGACAAAGGTTACGAAAGTTGACCGTGTCGCACACGACTCATACGACAGATAAACGCATCTAGAAATACACATTATCGGACGAAAACAAACATAAACAGCAGCGTTCCACGAACGTAAACAAAAACCGACGTTATGACGAACCATTTTAAATATGTAATCTCATTAATCGAAACAGAAACAAACTTGTACCACGAATCGTTCGTCCTGGGGCGAAAAGGCTTCCTCTAGTACTCCCACCCTAACGCGGATTATCGATCAGCAGGAAGGACCTTCTCGGTCGTTCCCTATCCCTATCCCTCTCGATCGTTTTTCCCCCGCTTTTGGGTGTCGGTGTTAAATGCACTTTTTTCGTTTCTAATATTTCTCTATCTTGTAAGAGAAACGACCATCGAAAAATTAAGTGTTGTGGTATCGATTTTGTAAATTGAACATTAGTACGTTTACGAAACCAGAACTAGTAATACTCGTTTCGATTAGAATTTCGTTAGAGTGCGCAGTACAGAAGTCATGCACCGTTGCGCTGGACATGGACGATGCATTTACTATTCTGGCTCGCTCAAACGTCGCATTCGTGTAATGTCTATATTTCTAATCAGGTTTAAGCGTGTTTATCAATCGAATGGAAAAATTGTTATATAAAAATGGGCTTTACAATATGCACTTTATACCGAAATTGTGCGTTTTCGAAAAATATCACGATTATTGAAAGAGATAACGTTCTTCTAATACGTTAGTGGCGAGCCGAGCGGCATGGAGTTTTATCAATTTTAAGTCTGTAATAATTGATTTCGAATATGGCCGAAATGTGCATCGTTTCGGAGATCGACTTATTGAATTGTATCGAATTCGTTTATAACAGAATGATCAAATCCTATGAAAATTATCATTCAACGCAGGGGCGGCTCGTCGTTAAGGGCAAGGGAGACAGTGCCAACACACATTTCTCGTAATAAAAATATTATAATAGATTTCAAAAAGTAAAGAAATGTTATAATATGTACGCGATTCGTCAAATGTCCACAATGTTTAAATATTTATAGAGTCAACTTTGTGACGAGCAGAACCGGTTTGTAAGGGCAGACCACTTGAATTTTTAAATAACTATTTTGAGATCTACTAGATTTAATTTTTTTAAATTTTGAGCCTATTTTTTAATTGCTCTTGTGAGTAGAATTACCCATACAAAATCAAGTTTGTTATCCGGCCCGCCAATTCTCAAATTTTTACAATCCGGCCCTATCAAAAAAAAAGTTTGCCGACCCCTGGTCTATACGATTCGAAAAAACACGATACCATCAATTTTTTCGACATTTCATCTATATTTTAAAAAGTATTTTTTAATTTTCAAATAATATATGAATGTATTAAAAATATTTTTTCATATTTTCGGGAAAAAATTGTAGGGGCCTTTGCACCTTGTGCCCCACGTGGCTTTGAAATCACGAGCCGCCCCTGATTCAACGAACATACAACAATCGCGGTCGTGTCCAGGGGGGTGTAGGGCCTTACTCCCTCCCTTAAATTTTGAAAATAATTAAACACGATCGTCAATAAATTCTTTGAACGCCATAAATATTATACTTCCAATGAAAAACAGCATATTTGTATCAAAAAAAACAGAGTCGGCCTCCGCAAGCACAGGGCCCTATGCAAAATCAAAATTTAGACCAAAAAAATTTTTCAAGCTTTTTTTTAGAGCTGCGAACATCCCCAGAATCGCCAAGAGTAAGTTAATAAAAATGCTTGAAAAAAAATAATAAACGGCATTTGGGCTGAAATTCATCGAATTACATGAGTCACCCCTGGTGACGATCGGAAATTACGATAATTGTTTACATTGTATTGAATGTATTTTAAAATTAACGACAAAAATATTTTATTTGAACTTGAGGCCTACTCTAAGGAATCGGTTGCGTACGCTAAAACCATCCCTGCACATACATATAAAAAAAACCCTGGAATCGAAAAATAATAAAAACGTAAACAATATAAATCGATCGAATCCAAGTTCATACGAATATGAACGTAAAATCACAACATAGGTGAATAAAAAGCTTGAAAAACGAAAATAAAGCATGACAGGTCCGGCTGAAAAGCGTAAACAGAAAGTCGATAAATGGTTCTCGTACCTTCAGGTGCAGGAGGCCAGATGTCTTCGGCCGCCGCAACCCCGAAACGTCACAGGTCTGCAATTCGGGAGATCGTCCACACCCACCTCGGCTTCGGCTTCAGCGTCAGCTCGAACGCCGGCTGCCTCTCGACGCCCACCACGCGACACAGCTCGCCGCCGACTGCGCCGAATTTTAACACTGGTTTCGGCGTCCACGTTTTACGTGCTGGCAATATTGGTTGGGGGAAGTAAGCTCGCACCAAGCAAATGCACACGATGTAAACTCATAGGATGCAAGCTCACACGAAGCGAGCTCACACGAAGCGAGCTCAAACGAGGCAAGCTCACACGAGGCAAGCTCAAACGAGGCAAGCTCACACGAAGCAAGCTCACACGAAGCAAGCTCACACGAAGCGAGCTCAAGCGAAGCAAGCTCACAGTATGCAAACTCACACGAAGCAAGCTCACATGCTTTCGAAAATTTTCAAATTTTCAAATTAAAGTGAAAAACGTTTAAAACGAAACTGAACGCACCCAAATGCGTTTTTGTGTTAAAAGAATTTCACGTTAGACGTAATAGTATACGTCCATAATATTTTGTCAGTACCAAAGTATGTGTTTAACTTGTTAAACGTTTTTCACTTTAATTTGAAAATTTGAAAATTTTCGAAAGCATGTGAGCTTGCTTCCTGTGAGTTTACTTCGTGTGCGTTTTCTTCGTGTGAGTTGGCTTCTAGCCACCGAAACTAATAGGACCAAAATATTTTTTCGTATTAAAAGAAGATTATTTCTTGTTAAGCGATTTCCACTGTAAGTAGTATCGTTATTATTATTTTAATAAAATCATTTAGGTACGTAAACACTCGAGTCCCATTTCGTAGATCTGATCATAGCATACCTTTTTCGTGAACCTATAACATGAAATTCTTTTAGCACAAAAACACATTTTGGCCCTTTTAGTTTCGTGTTAAATGTTTTCCACTGCATTTAATTTGAAAATTTCGCAAAATTTACGCTTGCGTTGCTTACACTTGCGTCATTTGGGCAAACGTCTGGTCACAGTTCACTTTATCAAATCAATAAAATCAATCAATTTGTTATTTTTTATTCATAAAAAATAGATCTTTCGATTATTACACGCGTTGAATAATACTTCTTTCAATATATATTTTACGTGTGGCAACACTCGCGCGCTGTTTTGGCGCGCTTTCCTCCGTGCGCCGTCTACGTGCTGTCAACGTTGATCGTGTTTTCGAAAGTTTCTCAGGGAAGATCAAAAGATGCCTTCTCCCGCTCGATCGACCCGGTCGACTCGCTCTTCTCGTCGTTCTTCGGAAAGCCCTTCCGTTCCCACTCCGGGTACTCCCGAAAATGACCCCAATCCAGGCACCGCCGGTACTCCCAATACTCCAGGCACTCCTGACACCATCGGAACTCCAGGAACTCGAAGACGCGGAAGACCTGCGCGATCTCCTCGAGTCATTCCCGGAACTCCCATGGGAAACGGAGCTGGACAAGGTATAGACATCTCCGTTACTTTCCCTACTAAAAAGCATCCGAACGAGTTTCATCAAACTTTATATTCACAGAGAGCAGCAATGGAATTGTCACTCCTCAACATTTGCCTTCGACATCTCCGGCCAGATCAGTTTACAGCCTTGCGAGTTCGTATTTTATATTGTTCGTTATCTTTCATTTCTTCTATATACTAATTTGTTTTTAAACAGGTTATGCCGTGAGCGATGCGAGTTCTCCTCTGAATTATGGCACCCCCGGTTCTATGGGGATTGACACTCCCCGTTCGGGGATTCGCGGAACGCCTCTTCGCCTCCGCCCCGATGTTAGAGTCGACAGAAACATACGTCAAATATCACTTCAACCGGTAATCTTGTTGTATATTACTATTATGATATTGTCGTATCAATATTTTATATATTTTATTACATGTTTATTCTACAGAACGAGCCGGCCAGTCAAAATGGACCCGAACAACTCTCCGGGCAAAGTCAGCCCCAGCTCGTCATATGGGGAACAGACGTCGTAGTTTCGGAATGCAAGACCAAATTCAAACGATTCATTATGAGATACATCGATCCCGACGTGCAAGAAGATGAAGTCGGAAACAACACTGACTTGAACGAACCACTTTATATGCAGAAGCTCGAAGAAGTTTGTCAAAATTCTTTCGATGTGCTTATTATAAAATCGATCAAAATACTGATTCGATTCAATTTTACAGATTCACATGCTAGAAGAGCCTTTCATCAATATTAATTGTGCTCATTTGCAAACTTTCGACATCACTCTTTACAGACAGCTCGTCTGTTATCCTCAAGAAGTCATCCCCACGTTCGACATGGCCATAAATGAAATGTTTTTCGAAAAATTCCCTTCCGCCGTTCTCGAACATCAAATTCAAGTCAGACCTTTCAACGCTGACAAAACTAAGAATATGAGATCCCTCAATCCCGAAGGTTTAACATATTGTCGATTTCATAACAAATCGAGTAATCACACACATTTTGAAACTTTTATTGTTTGTTCTTAGATATAGATCAGCTGATCACCATCAGCGGAATGGTAATCCGTACGTCCAACATCTTACCTGAAATGCGAGAAGCGTTTTTCAAATGTATCGTATGCGCTTACACTACCACTGTGGAGATCGACCGTGGCAGGATATCTGAACCTACTCTATGTTCCAACTGTAATACGAACCATTGTTTCTCTCTCATTCATAACAGATCGCAGTTCACAGATCGTCAAATGATAAAATTACAAGAATCTCCCGGTATGTATATCGATTGTTGTCTGTTTTGGTATGTTTTGACAATTATTACTCACTCGTTTTCATAATAGAGGATATGCCAGCCGGTCAAACGCCCCATACGGTAGTTCTCTTTGCTCATAATGACCTCGTTGACGCTGTTCATCCGGGAGATCGAGTCACTGTCACGGGAATTTATAGAGCTTCGCCTTTGCAAACTAACCCCAGACAGTCCAACGTTAAAGCTGTGTATAGGACTCATATAGATGTACTGCATTTCAGAAAAGTTGATTCGAAAAGATTATACGAACAAGAAGAAGGGTATTAAACACTTGTGATTGTTGTTTATTTATTTTCATCCACATTTTATTATATATAAAATTTTCTGTACATAGCAAAGAACATCACTTCCCTCCTGAAAGGATTGAATTACTTAAAATGCTTGCGAGTAAACCAGATATTTATGACAGATTAGCCAGAGCTGTGGCTCCGTCGATATATGAAAATGTTGATGTTAAAAAAGGCGTACTTTTGCAACTCTTAGGTGGTACTAAAAAGAAATTTCATACTTCTGGACGAACCCATTTCCGGTAAACTTGTCTATCTAAATAAAATCTATTCTTACATCATATCATATTCTTCATTTGGACCTATATTAAATTTCAGATCTGAAATAAACATATTGCTCTGTGGTGAACCTGGTACAAGTAAATCACAGCTTTTAAGATGGGCACATTCTTTATTAGGAAGGTCACAGTTGGCTTCCGGAAGGGGAACGTCAGCTGCTGGTCTCACTGCTTATGTCGCCAGAGATCCTGATACTCGACAATTAGTGCTGCAAACGTACTGTTATTTAGTATTTCGATATATTGTATTTATTATTGTTGTTTATGTTTTATTTTTTTATAGAGGAGCTTTAGTGCTTGCTGATAATGGTATTTGTTGTATCGATGAATTCGATAAAATGAACGAATCTACCCGCAGCGTTCTGCACGAAGTATGTATATTGCTTTTTTATCTAAATTTTTATTGAATTTATATTACAAAAGAAAATTTCAGGTGATGGAGCAGCAAACTTTATCTATAGCAAAGGCTGGAATCATTTGCCAATTAAATGCTCGCACTTCAATTTTGGCAGCAGCAAATCCAGCCGAGTCTCAATGGAATAAAAATAAAACTATTGTTGAAAATGTACAGTTACCGCACACATTGTTATCTAGGTATTTTACCAAGCCCAGTTCATAAAATACGTGCCTTCACTTTGACCCTTGAATATTCCTTTTTTCAGATTTGACTTAATATTTTTAATGTTGGATCCACAAGATGAATTATTCGACAAAAAATTGGCATCTCATTTAGTTTCACTTTATTACAAAGATCAGATGTCCGAAATTGACGATGAATTAATTGTGAGTGTAATTTTTTCTCAACTGAATTGAAAGAATATTATAATATTTGAACTGTTTCCTTTTTTTTTCAGGATATAAGCATAATGAGAGACTATATTGCTTTTGCACAAGAACATGTCCATCCTAAATTAAGCGAAGAGGCACAGCAAAAATTAATCGATGCTTATGTGAATATGAGGTAATATTCAATTTATTCAAAGTGATATATTCGATTTTTTTTAATGCTTAATTGCTTTTTTAGGAGAATCGGAAGCGGCCGAGGTCAAATATCTGCATATCCTCGTCAATTAGAATCTTTGATAAGACTTTCAGAAGCACATGCTAAATTACGATTTTCCAATGTTGTTGAAGTTTCTGATGTCGAGGAAGCATCTAGGTAATTTTACACGATTAATTTCAGGTTTTTAGGCCTAAAAGTTATAATATTTAAAATTTTATTTTAAGGTTGCACAGGGAAGCACTTAAACAATCTGCTACAGATCCTTTGTCAGGAAAAATAGATGTCGGAATTCTCACCACTGGTCTCAGCATGGCTGCTAGGAAAAGGCGTGGGGAAATTACTGCAGCTCTCAAGAAACATATACTTTCAAAACAACCTCGCCCCCCTTCAATGGTTCAAACGAAGCTTTTGCAAGAACTAAACCAAGCTTCTCAAATTGTTATTTTATTTTTATTATCGTTGAGTAATAAATATATCTTTAAACATTATATAACTCAAGCTTCTTTTACAGTTGATCACCCGAGAACAATTCGAAGACTCACTTAAAGATCTTCAAGATGATGGTGTTATTGTGATGCTTGGTCGCACTAGCATAAGAATATGTTAAAATTTAATATTTTTTGTATTGTGTTTTATATGATAGAAGTAAGTTTATTATGTAATGTACTCTTCGAGCAGATCCAATCTTTGCTGAAGAGAAAAATCTTGTTTATACAAATTTAAACTAACAATAAATAACTACAACATATAATACAATTTTTTAAATGAAAAGAAGTATGATGGTTCAAATTGTATTTTATTGTTGTCACAACATTTGTTACAAATGGATATTTGAAAACTTCCACATGAAAAATAGTTAAATCATAAATCACTTCTCATGTAAAATGAGAAACAAAATATGACAGAAAAATTCATTTTTGATGTAAATAGTTCTGGAGATCAATTAAAAGAGCTGACATCACCGAGGAATAATAAGAATTTATTTGACTACCTTGTCATCAAACACAGACAAGTGTAAAATTTTCAAAAAACGTGAGAACAAAACTGTTATAATATTATAGTAACTTCTTACCAAATTAAGTATGACTCTGAAAATTATGATTTGAAGTGAATTTTCGAATTCAAGACAAAATATGCAAAAAATAAGACTTTTGACCATGAGCATCACATAATACAATCGATCGGGAAACTGCAATAAATATAAATAATAATCCACACGACCAGTGTAGTAGGCTCCATACGAGTACCACAGTTAAGATACTTTTGTGCTCCTACTACTATATATTTAAAAACATTCAATAAATGATACGTTTTTACTGACAAGTGACGAATTAGTTTATTTGTTGAATTGCTTTTGAATGAATGTGTGCATCGACGAAAATGAAATGCGCCAAAATGATTTTTTTATTTTATTAGGCGGCGGGCGAATTGCGGGAATTGTTCCCGGGAGTATATGAGATGAACGGAGGTGACGTGTCCGAAAATTTATTTTGATTTTTTCATCTATCGATCAATATAAAATGAGATTTTTACTAGGTAGCCGTCCGATTGCGGATTTGTAAACGGAACGCAGGAGACGAACGAGGTAAATTTTATCAGCTCGTTTTTTTCCGATTTATGAATGGAAGGATTTTTATTTGTCGAATTGATTATGAATGAAGGTGGGCATCGATGAAATCGTTAGATTTGCGCAATAATAATATAATTAATTTTTGAATTTAATTAGGCGGCGGGCGAATTGCGGGAATTGTTCCCGGGAGTACATATATGAGATGAACGGAGGTGACGTGTCCGAAAATTTATTTTGATTTTTTTCATCTATCGATCAATATAAAATGAGATTTTTACTAGATAGCCGTCCGATTGCGGATTTGTAAACGGAACGCAGGAGACGAACGAGGTAAATTTTATCAGCTCGTTTTTTTCCGATTTATGAATGGAAGGATTTTTATTTGTCGAATTGATTACGAATGAATGTGTGCATCAACGAAAATGAAATGCGCCAAAATGATTTTTTTATTTTATTAGCCGGCGGGCGAATTGCGGGAATTGTTCCCGGGAGTATATAAGATGAACGGAGGTGACGTGTCCGAAAATTTATTTTGATTTTTTTCATCTATCGATCAATATAAAATGAGATTTTTACTAGATAGCCGTCCGATTGCGGATTTGTAAACGGAACGCAGGAGACGAACGAGGTAAATTTTATCAGCTCGTTTTTTTCCAATTTATGAATGGAAGGATTTTTATTTGTCGAATTGATTATGTATGAAGGTGGGCATCGATGAAATCGTTAGATTTGCGCAAAAATAATATAATTTTTGTGTGAGTTCAAATTTGGCAATAATGCCGTCACAACAATAAAAAAATTAACATGGCGTTTGGAAAACGACATGTTGGGTTAGGTTTAGTTAGAAATTCGCAAAAATATTTCCGATACTTGGGTTAAGTGCACGCGAATTAATTCATCTTGGAATGACAGGTTGGGTTAGGTTTAGTCAGTAAATTCGCTAAAATATTTCCATTACTTGGGTTAATTGTAAGATAACGCGAGTTTATTCATCACACCACGACAAGTTGGGTTAGGTTGGGTGAGAAATTCACAAAAATATTTCCGATACTTGGGTTAAGTTCACGCGAATTTATTCATCATACAACGACAAGTTGGGTTAGGTTGGGTGAGAAATTCGCAAAGAGTATTTCCGATACTTGGGTTAAGTTCACGCGAATTTATTCATCTTGCGACGACATTTTGGGTTAGGTTTACAATTAAGTACATAGTCAGAAATTCGTAAAAATATTTCCGAAACTTGGGTTAGGTTCATAGTTCACGGGTTCGAATAACAGATGAAATTTTTAATAAAAACTTTATTTTTTAATTATTAATTTAAAATATAATTTGAATTTAACGAATAACTATGAAATTATTAAATTAATAGGTAATATCAGTCGCCTTCAGGAACGCACACGTGACACTACGCCTGCATTGTGGATCGTTACTCGTTTCCCGCGATTATTTTGTCAACCACAACCTCCGTTCCCTCTCTCAATATTCGTGATATCAATTTAAAGTATAACGCTCGATCTAACTTACTCGTTTAGTTTCTAAATTTACGATTCTATCCATCCGCATGTGTTTTTAACATCTGTGCAGACCTTTTCATTCCATAGAAACACTTAACTAAAACCCTTTTTTTATAACGCCATTCGGGTTTCCCCAACGCCTGTAAAACAATCTTTAATTTACGCACGTATAACTTGTGTCATATTCCATTATATCTGGTTTGTTTTGTGCGCGTATTTAAATTGACACGATCTTAATCGAAGTGCTTATATCTCGTTTCGCGGGTGAAAATTCGATTTTACAGTGCCAGAAACAACACGACCTTCGAAAGACGGTAACAATTCAATTCAATCTTTTCATTTTCTTTTTCTGTGCTCAACTGAATTTAAATTAATCTCATTAATTGTTCCATTTTTTTGTTCGTGCCCGAGTCTCATTAACAGTACGCCCTCTCACTGCCGCCACACGAACGACGGCACAGCGCTGCTAAGGTGCCCGGATCGCTCGTCCGCCCGATCCGCGGACCCGCGATCCCGCCCGCCCGCTAAGGCGGAGCGCCCGACTTTCCAACCGCGTGCGCGATTCTAATTCCCCCCCAATACAAATTTTCACAAGCCGCTACTGCTGGCCGCTCAATCAAACTACCGGTTATTAGATTCCCTCTCTACTAAGTCCTAGCATCCTGATTTACTTATAACCTCTTCGAACATATTCAAAATTCCACAATAGGAAAATATATATCGTATAACAGAATCATTTAATTAGAACGTTTTTGAACCTCAAGAAATTCCTATTAGAATCCATCGCCCTACTGTAAATAATTAATTCTTCTTAATTTTACTACAAAATAAGGGATAATACTAGTCTCAAACTAACATGCTTGCTATCCAATTAACTAACTAACTTGTAAATCTGTTCATAATCATAGTTAACTACGACATAATTTAAATAACTATCTAATTTCAACTAACATACATTATAAACGTCATTCAATGACTAAACAACAAGTAGCGTACGATCAAAGTAAAATTTTTTAGAATATAATAGTTAAATTATAACTTATTCTATCTTATTACTAACTATTTACTAACCCTACTAACCGTCTAATATCAACTAACTCTTTTACGAACAGAACGCAGTAATGCATTTGGTGGGTGTTTGCAGGACTAAAACTTTGTCGTACAATTAGAATACACTGCATGTTCACCTAGTTAAAATCTTTCTTTGGTAATGGCGAAGACCGATGACGTGTGTTTTACGGAGGTCGAAGCCAAGTAGGACCAACGGTCTTGCCTCGTTTGACAAACTGGTGGTCATTGCGATCGCAAAAGTGGTCAGCGAGGACGCAGTCTGCTCAGTCTTTACCTCGTCTGCCCCGCGGGTGATCATTGCGATTTGCTTAGTGGAGAGTCAGCGACCACAAAGACTAGCACATAGGCTTGCGTACCGTGGGTCTGAGAACCTCTTCCGTTGGCATGGGCGGATTGGATCTTATGGTACATGTCCCTTATCGCTACGAGGTTGGCTCTCGGATAAGGTATATAGCCTAGACCCCCAATATTTGATGGGGAGACCTTGTCCTGCAGTGGGCACTAAACCGGTCGACAATGATGATGATGATGATGAATAGGTAATATGTTCAAAAATTGGATAAACATGAACTATTAGTATGGTCACTTTTTGCATGCTTAATACTTAAATAAGCTGTCAGATGTGTCAAATTGTTTCACTTGAAGTTAAGCATGGAGTTAGTAGTTCTTCTAGTGTGATGTGTTCGTTGAGTACTTCGAAATCTTCTAATTGTATATATTTTAAACTTCAATTTTATCCACCTTGCCCATTTTTTCCAAATTAATTTCATTTCGTGAAATTGCGACATATTGGTATTTAAAAATAATACGTCACGTTTATTTTTGTAACTACATATTGAGTTTTCTAGCTAAAAATTCACAAATCGACCAAATGTTCGTTCTTTATATTGATTTGATTTTCGATAAATGTTGTATAATTATAATTCCCATATTTGGTCTTTTGATATAGTATAGTTTTTTTTTTTTAACGAATCATTCAAGATAATTGTTTACTTTATACCTATTACGCATTAAAAACACTTTTATCTGGCGTTATGCAAAGCATCGAAAATCATTTATCACAAATATGTGTGTTTATCTTACATGATTCATTCAATAAAATTAGATAAGAAAATCCAAGCGATGCAAAATATGTTTGCATTTATTAGACCATTTGTGAATCAATCATTACAATTTATCAAACCACAAAAGAATCGTTTATAAACGTAAAAAGAATTATAAATAAGTGCTTATATGCTTTTTTTAGAGTTTGATGAATCAGTGAAAATGAATTCAACATTTGATAAAAGTTTGGATGATGAATCGATAGTAGTACTCGGTTCTTCGAGCTTAAAATCACTAGAAAATTCAGTTTCTCAAAATACCCATGTAGATTCAGAAGAAATGAGTGATTTTCATGAGTTTGTGAAACTAGATTATAACGACGGAGAATTAAATGGTAATCCCTCTCAATTTTCTTTTGACAAAACTTCTAAAAATCTTGTCAAAATTGAAGATGAGGTAAATTTTATTTTCTATACAACATATAATATACATATTATTCTAGATGTTTGTTTTTAAAAATTAATCTGTCTGTTTTTAGCCTTCTTTGGGAAGTATGATGATCGCTAGTAATATTGTTTCCAGTTGTTCCTCTGCAGAACTTCAAAATAAGTTAGCTAATATTTTGGATGAAAATAACCTCCTTCGTGAGACCTTAAAAGAAAACAACTCCTCCATTAAAGAACAATTTAAAACAATTGTTTCGTGGAGAGACGATGTTATGAAAACATATGCACTTCATAAAAACAAATTTGCCGAAACTAAAGACCTTATCGAAAAGGTATTATACATAAAATACATATTATATGTATAATATAATATTTTCCTTTGACTTAATAAATTTCTAGCTTAAAAAAGAAAACATTCAACAAAAAAATGAATTGGATACGATGAAATCGTTTATGCTTTGCCAATATAATAATGGAAATTCATCACAAAAAATTGACACATCTTCTTATGACCAACTCGTTGATAGCAGTAGTGTTGACATATTGACAGACCGTCTTGAAGTTATTGAAAAAGAAAAACGTAAAATTTTACATGAAAATGAAGATCTTCGCTGGCAAAAAGATTCTTTGCAAAATATTGTCGAAAACAATATTAGCGAAATACAAGAATTGAAAATTAAACTGGAAATTGCTGAAAGTGTCAGTTTATTATATAATATATGTTATTAATAGCCACTACTAATTAATTTAAGGCTTATAATACTTATAAGCGTATTCAAAACGACAACACTAGAGTACTTATTTTTTTAGTCTGCTGGTGTTTTTTTATTCTCACCAGAAATTGTTTAGTAATGATTTTTAAAATTATCTTTTAGCTCTAATTACTGTTTTATTTTGATTGCAGAATGAACTATCTTTTAAAAACTCAACCAAATTGCTTGAAACAAAAATTGCTAATGTTCAAGAAGAACTAAAATCTGCTCAATACAAAATGTCTGAATCTGAAAACTTTAAGGTTTTTTTTTTGCTTATTTGGAATTTATCAATAAAATTTCTGACAGCTACAATAATTATGGTTTTGTTTTTCAGATTGAACATTCTCAATACAAACAAACAACTCAAAATACTATAAGACATCTCAAAATAGAAGTTCAAGAAATGAAAGCAAAGTTGAAAGATGCCTATACTTTGGTAAGATATCAAGTGAAAAAACAAAGTTTGTCTATAACGTATAAAATGAAAATTTAACATTATTGATTTTCAATTTTTATAGACGTTACAACCATTGAGGTTTTCTCTAGATTTAGAAGAAAATCATGACAGTGAACATTATGAAACATTCTCGAAAAATATAGGAATTTATGACAAAATTTTAAAAGATTTGTCGACGGATCTTAATGTTTACACAAATCAGTAAGAGATTGCCTTTTATTTCATTTTTATTTTATTTTATTTTATTTATTCACCATTTCAATTTTTTGTTAAACAGATTTTATACATTGCTTGAAAATGTCTGTGCTTTAAAAGATTCTTTAAATTTCAAAGGTCAAGAACTTAACGAAGAATCAAAAACTATTATGAACACAATAAACAATCAAATAGATACACATCATAAATCTTTAACTCAACGCAAGTGAGCAATTAATATTTATTTGAATACAAATCTTTACAGTTTATTTACAATATTCGAAATACTTTCATATACAATCATAACGTATACACGCATATTGATTATTTTTTGTGATAGCTCAGGTTTATGTATTTTTCAGTCAAAAGATTAAATCATCATTAAGTGGCTTTGAAAAGATATTCAATGATTTTCAAGACTTAATAAAAGCAACTAAAGTTGTAAGTACTTGCAATATTTATGATTTAGTAAGAAATATATTTAAAAAAACTGTGTTATTTTCAATATTTTGATGAAATATCATTTACATCATTTAATTCAAAATTATGAAACAATATACATATGCGTATATGTTACAGTCATAGCGTTCAACGTCGTTAATACATACATTATCTAGAGATTGTTACACGCGCTTCAAGTTTTAGAGAAAAAGCGTATGATACGAGATTCCGCATACGCTATCTCTAGAGATAGCATACATTAATGAGAGAATGTATCGAATCGCTGACATCGATTAGACAAATCGTATAATGAGTGATTTGGCAGATGAGTTAGTTTCATTATTGACAGTTAGCAACACGTAAGACGCCAACTGACGTCTACAAGACGTTCGGTATTTTATAATATAGCTGTCATCTGTATGAAGAAATACTTATCGTATTAATATTATTATTATGTTTATCATTTATTATGATCAATTCTCTGTATCTAAATATATTAACAATAAAAATTACTTTTATTTCGTTACATATTGTGAAAGTAATATATGAGAACTGCATTCTATAATACAAAGCGTGTATGGGTCTTTATGTGTGACCAACCGTTTTCCATTCCCGCAGCAATACTTATCTGTCACAATTTCTAATACGTAAACCAAAAACAAATTAGCGTAAATTGGATATTTTGGGTTTCTCCTATTTCCCTAAAATAAAATATACCCTCCCATATACCCTACTTGCAATTTATTTATTTCATTAGCACGTTATCTACGTCGGAATAGATGACTCATACATTTTCTAGTCAATATGTTCATACTCCCGTGTATGTTTTCTCTGAGCAATTTAGACAAAGTATTAATTTGCGAGAGAATGCACATATTAACGGGTTTGATGCTTTTCCTTTAACATACATATATATAATTTTTTTATAATAATAATAATAATAATAATTTTGTCTGTATTTAAAAATTACTATTACTATAATATATGTATTTATAGCCTTATATTTGCCATTTCTTGAAATATTTTTAATATACTGTTTTTTTTTAAATTTTTATTGTGCTTTTTTGCTTTTCAATGAACGTATGAAGAACAAAGTCAAGCTAAACGAATTTGCAGCTGAACTTTTTAAAAAAAATGATGAGCTAGAAGCAGCTAAAAATGAATCGGTTAATTTGAGAAAACTTATTTCAACTTTACAAAAGGATTCTGATCAACTAGATTTACTGAAAGCACAAATCGAAGTGTACAGGTATTTGATTTTCAAATTATTTTTTTTTCATATATTAGATCAACTGAAAAAAATCTATAGGATTTTTATTTTTTATAGATCTGATTTTGAAGTGGAGAGAAAAGCCAGAACAGATATTGCTGCTGAAAAACAGTCATTAGTCGAACAACTTAGAGTCTTGCATATTAGTAAACAAAAACTAGTGGAAGAGGTATACATAAATTATAACTTTGCATTTTTATTATAATGTATATAATTTTTCACATGAACTTACCACCATTCAAATTATAAACATCAAAATTTCCCTTTATTTTTTTAATTTTAATTAACAAATTAATACAGCAAAACCTTGATTACCCGGATCGATCGAAAAAAAATCATTATAACATCCAAACATTGTAGTAGGTTTTACAAATTTTTTATAAAAAAATTATACTGGCTCAACTACTAGGATGATCAAACTAATGTGAAACCTGTCATAAATTTTAATTTTGAAATAGTATGTTTTATAAATTTAAAATAAAATTTGGTGTTCTCCCACCATTTTGTTCAATGTTGGGAAATTGATAGTGTATGACGTTCGGGACGGTTCTGAAGCGGAAAAGGCTCGGAAAATGTGTATGTTTTATTATAATAATTTGTGAAAATTTTGTAAATTGTCCTTGTATTTGAATTTATATTTCAATGATGTCCTCCACGGATCGTATTTATCTTGTAATTGCGGAGGATTAGAATACACGTTGAAAATCGGTTATAAAAAAAAACATACCCAGCACAAAGTTTTTTCGTTAACGATAATTGACTGGAAAACTAAAAAAAATATACAATAATTATTTTATCTATTGGTAATAAAACTCCTGTCCAATTTTTGTTTAATCACATTAATACACATGTGCAATCGTAACTGCTTAAGTCAGCACATGTTGCACAATGGTCCAAAATTCTGATAACTGAAGCATTAGCTTTTTTTTATTTTATACTGGACTATTGAATTTTGTAAAATTATTCTCTGTGGTGATTTGAATATTTATTATTAATTGTATTTTGAAAAGAGGTTTTTTATTTAATAAATAAGGTTCACCTCTTTTTTCCTTGTCTCGATTTTTTTACTATCCGAACTATCTCAATCTCCGTTTAATCTGTATAATCGAGGTTCTACTATGCGTGTTTAACCAAACTAAAAAATATTTATTAATTTACTTTTACTTCAGTTTGATGTTTATCGACAATCACAAGGTAGTTCTTCTGGTTTCCAATCTCAAGAAACGCCTGCACCTGTATTTACTAAAGTTTGTGCATATTCTTTTGACTTGGATTGAAATTGAAATCGGATTTTATGTTATTGGCTTTATTTTTATTTTTCAGGATTTTCCTTGTCCTATATGCGAAGAATGTTATGGTTCTACAGATACATTGCAAGAACATGTTAACTCTTGCTTAGATAGACATGGTTAAAGTTCATCAAAATCATTTAATACAACTAGATCTAATTTTTAGTTATCTTAAAACATTTTTTGACTTGTTAATCTTGTATTATATAATATAATATTTCGCATTTTCATTTCATTTTATTTTTATGATGAAATACAACAAAATTGTAACTATTGTATAATTAACTTATTTTTAGTAAGAATGTATATAATATAAATATACATACTTATATCTATCCATGTTTGCATTTCCATTATTGAGTATTTTAGTTAATTGACGCATTTTTTCTTTTACTTGTGAGTAAACTCAGTACACTTATATCTAGCAATTACTATTTTCTCTGAATTTATGTGAAAAGTTTTGATGTATTTTTTTAGATACATACATCCTTATTTCCTATACTTTGATTATTTTTATCTTCTGTTGATTTTAATAATACATACATCTTACAAAATAAAAATGTATTTTTTCATCTGTAAACATACTTATATATTATATTTTACCTGCTATGGTTGTACTACAAATTGTGTTTTGAATAAAAAAAAATTTGTATATATCAAAAAGGTGATAAAGTTACCTCGGCTTACAAATAGTATACTTTTGGGTAAAACTCCATTATAGAGCGTGAGAGTTGAAACATTTCGACATGTTTACATGTGTTTTCACTTGTTGATATGCTCACGCTCACCATGAAGTCCACCTTTGTTATAGTTGTTTGCCATTGATTTTCTTTTATGATATTCAGTCATATCAAGTTTATATTTAAAACAAATCATTGTTTGAGTTTTGTTATTATATAGTCATTATGCATAATTTATAAAAGATTATCTCGTAAACATAAACATAAATAAATTTTGTTATGAATTTGAAATAAAGGTATTAAACAAAACATTTGTATCATTACAAAAAATTTATTAAACACAAGAACTAACTTATTCACAACAATGAAATTAAATATCAACTTTTTCAACAGAATTAGTTGGAGGACACACAAATGCAACAGGGGTTACATAGTGTCTATTGCTAGCATAATATTCTTTAATGTATTCGCCTCCCATTTCATTATATTCTTGCTGCGTGATCAAATATTTTTCCAACCTTTTATTATTAGCAAAGGAGCGGGCTCCATGCCATGGATCCAAAGATGGATTATTTGCGATGCTAACACGATGAAGTGATTGAAATGGACGCATTTCTAAAAGCTCTCTTGACAATCGCTCTTTCAAACCTCAAATTGAAAAATATAATACATTTTTATTCTGAACATTTTTTTACGTGTATATGTATATAAAATCATATTGATTCATTTATTTAACCATAGAGATTAATTACCTGGGAAATTAGCACATCCACCAGTTATAAAAATATTATTTGCTAAATCTAGTTGAGTGTTTGAATCAAATTGCTTTAAAACATACTCGATAGTTTCAGCTAAACCTGCTTCAAAATTCCCCATCATGAACGGTTGAAATATTAATTCCGGTGCCCTAAAAGTTATTACATAATTGTTAAAGATATGATTGATAATTTTAACTCATTGCCCCGGAATCAGGAGTCTGACTCATGGTCATTTTTTTTAATTGTTTTTTTAAAACAAAACTTATTTTTTTATACAAAAAATCACCCCATAAACCAAATTTAAATTATCTCAAAAATTCACCTAAAACCACCCTGATTTACAATACAAAGATCTTCATCTATCTCCATCTATTCATCTAACATACATATCTCCATCTTCAAAATCATCCACATGTACAAAGATGTCATCATACAAAAAACCGCCCCTAAAACCAAATTTAAACCATGTACTCCAAAAATTCACCCGAACCCATCCTCACTCACAACATCATCTTCAAATTTGTCCACATATTGAAAAACACCATTATAAAAAAAAACACTCCGAAAACTGCCGTAAAACTACCCTTATTTTTTTTTTCAAAAATTAATCTTTTAATTCATCCTCACACCCAAAAACTACCCCCGCCCACAATACCAACTCTAAATTTTTTATCCCCATATATTATAAATATATGTATAACGACCCCCAAAAAATAACAATAAAATAAAAAGTAAGAAAACATTTGCTAAACTTTGATCCCAATTTAAAAAAAAAAATACCGGTACAACCGATCAATCTGACTATCAAAATCAAATTAATTGCAAACAGTACCTTAAACTTTCTAAACCAATATGTAGTTGATGTGCTTCCATATGCCCTATTTTAGATACTTCACCCTCGATATTTTCAGTAAATTGCGGATCGTATTCTCTCAAAATCTCATCGATCTCCATAATTTTTTCATTTTCTATATCAGAATCTGAATCGTTTCCTATAATAATAATTATTACAAATATCAGTTTCAGTTGTATGAATTCAAGAATAATATTTTATAAAGTCTTATCGTAAAATTACCTTCTTTACTGATAGTTTTGTAAACATCCCAATCTTCATCTCTCATTCCAAAATCATCATTAGCTTTTTCTTTCCTTGCTAGTTGAGATATAATTCTCATTCGTTCTTGAGCAGCTGCAGTTCGACGTTTAGCCATATCTAAACGTCTTTGTTTTCTTATTAATCTGGCCTCCATGATATCAGAGCGCTGAATTAAAAAAATTTATTAATATTGCGCAAATGAAAATATATGTATATTATAAATAAGATTGCATATGTATTTTACTTTTTTCCTGTATTCTGCAAGCCATGAATTTAAAAGGGCTGGATCATTGGGGGGCTGAATTTTATTTGAGCTAGTTGAACTATTTCGTTCCTCTGTATTTTGACTCAATTCATTTTCTGCAGAGTTCACAATTTTTTGCTTCACTTTATCAATTCTACTATTCAATTTATTGATTCTTTGCTAAAATATATGACAAAAGCGATTAATTTGTCAATAAAAATAAATATTATTTTCAGAATTACCATCAGATCTTCTTCATTTTTAATTCCAAAAGACTGAATTGCTTGTTCAAATTCATCAGTATTTGATTCTTCACACATATCCTAGAAAGGAAAAAAATTGATACATATTTTAACTCAATACGATTCTACAAGAAAAATAAACTTCAACACTTATTACTTGCAAAGCCAATAATTGATTTAAATGCTCTTCATCTTCTGCCAACTTTTCTTCTCTCTTTCTAGCATTCATTTCGATCAACCGTCTAGCCATTTCTTTTTTTCTTTCTTTCTGAGCTTCGACTGAAAGAAAAAAATATTTTCTGATCAAATAACTTGAATTGTTTAATTTCGTGCATAAATAAATACATAATTGAAAATATTTACTGGAAGTACTAGGAATAGAAACAGGTTGTACATAAGGTAACTGAATTTTCACGACATTAGAATCATAATGTTGGTTGTCGGTCCATTTTTTAACTTCATCTTGATAATTGTAAGCGACGTGACAATGTTCGTGGACAATTTCTTCGACCCGAGATAACGTGATCGCATTCAAATGCATCGGATATTTTAATTGCAACAATCTATGCAAATAAGTTATTATTTGAAAACCACCTGTAAAAAAAAAAAATGTAATATACACCGTTGGATATTATCGTTGACATTTTGTAATCTATAATTACCTATATTAATTCTTTTAGCTTTGGCAAAAACAGTTTCTCCTCTAACTACTGGAATAACGTGAGTAGTGTGATATCCACAATTCAGTATAAGCCCAGTATCTCCGATATTGTTTTTGTAAAATGAAAACAGCGCATCTATTCCGCACGTCAAAGATGGAACACCGTAACATTCAAACAACAACTCGGACATGACTGTTTCGAAGGGAAGAAATGTGAATTGAGAAAGATTCAACGCGAAAAATATAATATTATGAAATTTGCATACGCTGTCGACAATAATTTGGA
Source organism: Hydropsyche tenuis (assembly GCA_009617725.1). Classification (NCBI taxonomy): domain Eukaryota; kingdom Metazoa; phylum Arthropoda; class Insecta; order Trichoptera; family Hydropsychidae; genus Hydropsyche; species Hydropsyche tenuis. Next base: position 113,903 of record VTON01000057.1, on the reverse strand, counting down.
TTAACGAACGCCTCGGTGAGAACTATCGGATGTTGAACTCTTCCATCCGATTCGATCCCAAGATTGCTGAATATGTAATCGAACACTTGCTCTTGAGCCTCGAAATGTGTGACGACATTGCGATCGAACTGTGTCCTCAACTGAAATCTGCAATACGAAAAAATGGTAAGGAAGGTTCGTAAGAGGCGAACACGCTAAACGACTGTTAACACTCAATAACATACCTGACGGCTTCTAGATTGATTATATCGTTTCCGATTTGAATGGGCGGCGTGACGGGAGGGTCGGCGTCTTTTTTTCCCCTCTCTTTTCTTGGTTTTGCGATCAAATTGCGAAATACCAAAGTGGGAGCAGCTGATGTCGCCCAACCGACACGACATTGATAAGATCCTGGAAAATTAACAAATTTAGAATTAGATTTAGATGAAAGTATTTAAATTTAATCAATTATTTAAAATATTATTGTAATTTTTATTTGCGGTAGGTTAGTTGCTTTTATTGTGTAAATTTTAATAACGCTATTTATTTTAATTTCATAGGAAAACATACAGTGCTAACAAAAGTAACTAAAAAAATAACTAAACACCAATAACATGTTTTCACAGATAAAATGTATATTATGTATTTATTTTTTTCTTGGTTATTATATTCTTTTTGGCCACCATGGCGATGTGGGAACCTGTTATGCCACGGTGGTATATTTGTATTCATGTTATTATATATGTATGTACTTATGTATGTTTTATGAATAAAATTAAATAAATTAATAAATTTTATATCATATTTTTTATATGTATTCAAAAGTTCGACGTTTATTTGTAAATCGATCAAATTTTTATAACGTGAACGATAAAATATAAACAACTAGACTAGAGGCATACCATTGTCGATAACTAGAGGCGTTCTTTCTGAAAGAAGCGATGATTGATGCGCTGACCGCGATTCGCGAGTTCGGCGGCTTTCGCGCGACATTATATTATATTATATTATATTAAATTTTATTTTATTATATTATATTGTATTATATTAGCGCGAAGACAGTCTTGACATTAACGAAACGTTCGAAATGACATTTGAAAATGACAGCTGTATTGTTCAGCCTTTTCGCCCGGGTCGAATATCGTAAAATTTTCGTATCTTTAAAAAGTTGCACAATTTATTCGAAAACTGGTGCGCCTTTTGCATTTCAATAAAAAATCGCTCAACAAGTCGACGTCGCTGAATCGACGCAAAACGAATGATCGAGTGCAGGCGCGCGTGCAGGGTGCGGGTTCCGGTACTAGGGCTTGCAATTTACCGTCAAATTTCAATTACCTACCGGTAAACGGTAAACAATTTTTCCTATTACCGGTTTACCGGTTACTTACCGGTATATAAATAAATAGACGTGTGTAGATTAGATGATTGAAGTATAACCGATATGGTAATGGAAGATCACTTATGTTAAGACTTTACCGACCGCAGACGCAGCATTGGCGTCTTTTTTTTCGTTCAAACGACTGTAGACGCCAACGCGGCGTCCTCAGATACGCACAACTTTGCTATTCGAAAAAACAATGATTTTCTACTTAGGTATCGAAACTTTTAAAATCTAATTGATGAATTAATCTATTTGATGTTCTTATGTTTGTGAATTGTAATAATTATACAATATAATAAAAATAAAAATACGTCAATGGTGCGTGATTCATGTGTGTTTTAGTCCTAAAACAAATATGAGTGCTGTGCCAGTGATTCAAAACATTTTTTACTATTATTTTTATGTAATTATTTGAACGAATTTCTAGATTAAATTAATTTAAAAAAAATGTTGTTTTTTTTTTTCATTTACACATTCACAATAAATAATTTCTGAAAGTTTCGTAAAAATCAATAAATTGATAATAAAGTTACAACAATTTAAGTAAATTGCGCAAAAAACGATATTTTTTGCAAAAATGTGCGGTCATCAAGGTAAATCCAGCAACCATTACTTCCGATCGGTAAAGCGTTAATTACCGACGGTACGTTTTTGCCAATTCACCGGTAAACCGTCAACGCAAGCCCTAGTTCCGGTGCCGTACCGAAGCCGACGGATTGTGCAAATTTGTAAAGCGCGCGCCCACCGCGACGACCGAACCCGTCAAATTCTTATCGAAAAAGTGTCGAATCGTAAACGCGAGTTATCGAATCTAATCTGCGACGATACTTCGAAGGTTTTCTCGATATTTTAATCTTCAGCTCCAGTAAGTTTAGTTCGGCACGTAGAGGGCGTCGTCAGAAGTGGGAACGGGCGATATCGATCGAGGGTCGGTCGGAGTGGAGGCGCGAGGTGCGAGGACGTCCTCTCCTCCGACATTGACGTGCGATATATATAACAGTCGATACAAGCCATGAGAGAGGACCCCTGATCGTCTAGAGTCGACTCTCAGCAACTACTCCTCGGACTCGCGATGGCGGCGCTGCCCTCGCCCACCCAGGTTCGCTTTATCTCGTTACGAAATGTATCAAGTGTGCTAGGCACGTTTTTCGTTAATCCGTTAACCCGTTGCAGGTGGCCGGTATGCACAGTGCGATATACGAGGCGTACTACAACCAGGTACGTGTGGCCCGGTGCGCATTTCGGTCTTTCCGATTGTGAGATTAATTGTGACTTTGTCGGACAGGTCGACCCCAACGGGAGCGGAGCGGTGCAGGCGTTGGACGCGGCCAGGTTCCTCAAGAAGTCCAAACTCAGCGATGTCATCCTCAGCAAGGTTTGGGATCTCTCCGATCCCTCGGGAAAGGGATATTTGGACAAGGTAAATTTGGTTACGATAGGGTTGCCAGATTTCTTGCAAGTCAAACCGGGACACCCCTTTCGATATATATTTCAACTAGACATCCACAATAGCAAGTACCTACAGCTGAATTAGTCACCTCACTTTTATACAGCCAATAGATTTGTTTATTTTTTTCACATACAAATATAGCAGTTTTTCCATCTTTTTCGGAAAATCAGAGTGACAATATCAATTTTTTTTTATTCGAAAATGCATTTTTTGCGTTTATTTTGCAAAATAACATTTTTATGGTCGATAATCATTTTATAGTCGAAAACGCACGAATTTTGAAATTTTGCCATGATCCGCAGGGGGGGTGATTGCCCTACAACCCCCCCTCGCTGGATCTGTCCCTGTACACAAACTGTATCTGTATGTACGATAGAAAAAAGTGTCCATAATAGAAAAATTTGAAAACGGGACTTTTGGACATCCTGAGAGGTTCGCTCGGGACACTGGGACACGAGGCTGAAAACCGATGACAGTCCCGGTTAATCGGGACGCCTGGCAACCCTAGGTTACGATCTCATCTCTTCTCTCCCGATCTCTTAATTTTTGTTTGTATTTCAACAGGGTGGTCTTTTTGTCGCCTTAAAGTTAGTTGCGCTAGCACAATCCGGAAAAGAGATAGCTATGTCTAATATCAATTCGGAAACGCCGCCTCCGAAGTTGGTGAGTTGAAATTTTTTTTTTATCTCTTTTCCCGTGTTTATATGAATGGTGTTTTTTATAAAAAAGATTCTCATTTCGCAAACCTGACTGTTTTCAGGGTGAGCTTCCTAAAGTGCCTCCGATGGTTCCTCCTCCGCCCGCCAGCGATTGGTCCGTAAAGCCCGCAGAGAGAGATAAGTACAATCAGTTGTTTGAATCTTTGCAGCCCGTTAACGGGCTTATCCCAGGAAACAAGGTGATTGATAGGACTCTTTTTATATTTTACACATATTTACTACGCGGTACGCATAATTGAACCGTTTTTTTTCATGCGCATGCTGTTCGTTTTCTCCAGGTTAAAGGTGTTCTTATGGATTCAAAATTACCTTTGCCGACGTTGGGCAAAATATGGGACCTCGCAGATCAAGACAAAGACGGAATGCTCGACAGACACGAATTTATAGTGGTAAGATTCATTTCAATATTTGAAAGAGAAGCGAGGTTGATTTCCATCGATTTTAAATCGTCGTAACGATCTACTTCAGGCTATGCATTTAGTATATAAGGCTCTGGAAAAACACGCCATCCCCGCCGTGCTGCCGCCGGAATTGAGGCCTCCGTCGGGACCGCCCGTTCGTCCGCCTTCCAGACCTCCGTCTCGGCCGACTTCTCCGTCTCCGGCTCGTCCTCCCCCACCGATGACGCAACCCATGAGTATTCTGCCGCCAAAACCGCCGCTTCCGATCAACGGGTCCTTATCACAAACTCCGTTGATACCTGGTCTGTCCGGTCCTACGGCACCGTTGACTCCGGAAATTCCTGTATACAATTTTCGATTTTTTTTCCATAAAATTATTGTTATTATTTATTTATTATTCATTTTATTTATTTTTTTCAGGCAACCAAACCGTGGGTGGTGTCTGCTGCAGAAAAACAACAATATGATACCTTATTCATTAAAGCTGATGTTGACATGGATGGGTTTGTATCCGGAATGGAAATTAAAGATACGTTTTTGCAGTCTGGATTACCTCAACCTCTTTTGGCTCATATATGGTATGGGATTATTAATTTTATTTGAATTTTGACTACTTATTGTGTGCTCAAATTTTAAATTTTCCAATTAGGGGTCTTTGTGATTGGGACAGCAGTGGCAAACTATCTTGTGATCAATTTGCTTTAGCAATGTGGATGGTTCAACGGAAATTAAGAGGCATCGATCCACCTGCTGCTTTAGCACCTGAAATGATCCCTCCGTCGGCTCGCAGTTCTTCCACCCAACAGTCCACAAAAGAAAAAGTATTTTTCGCTTACTTTTTATCAAATTTTATTGAGGAACACATACACTTTAATATAACAATATATATACTGCATATTACCAACAACGATATGTTGAAGTATGATTTCTCATTTACGTCGACAACTGTCAGATGGATTATTCCGATCAATTTTTTCATCTGCCAACAACTAAAATTTTTATTATTATTTTTAATGAATCTAGATGAAATTGAGCCAAAATATAAACGCTTTTTTTGTTTATTATGAGACAAATATTTGTTAGCAAAATAAAACAATACATGTGTCGCACATGAACCAAGTTGAGCCATATATTTGTTTCTTATATTGAAATAATACTTAACTTTAAATTCACAATACAATCAATACTATTATTGCTTTCTTTTTATACTGTATTATTTTTTTTATCCTATCAAGATGAGAAGAAGGCTTATATTTAAACAATGAACTATTTTGATATTGAAAATCAACCAATATGTATGTGGTGTTATCCTTTTGCATTAGTTTTTTTACGTTGGTATTGCATCCTTCAGCTGGAATCAATTTTTGAATATTTTCCAGATTTAACACTCGTGGGCTTAAAATTGAAATACAACAAACTGTAAACCTGTCTAAGCATAGTGATGTAATATTGATATACGAGTGAGTGTAAAGGGTTAGCATTTATTATTGTTGCGTAACAATTTTATTGGTTCGTTTCCACGGTATTAACAGTTTACCAAGTTTATGAGAATGATAATTAAAATAACTGCCTGCTTGTATATAGAAATATTTCTTAATGAGATTCAATATCTGAATAAGAGAACTTAATAAAATATATGAAAACAGGATTTTTCTAGTCGATACTTGAGTGATTTTGAACTGACAACCTTTCAATTGTAATTGCTTATTTTTTTTTTCCACTACCTAAAATTTACAGTATTAAATGATAAATTATCGGATGAAATGTATCCAAAATAACATTAGATTCAGGACATGTTCTCATTGTCGTTATTATAATTTTCCCAAATGTGTCTTTCATTCTACATAAACTATATACTTTATTTCATTTTTTCCACAAATAAAATGGCTATTTTGACATCAACTATGTTAAGTTTTCTATTTTGACTCAATTTCATTTTCTTTTCATCATATGAATTAGCACATTACCTGTACATATTTGAGTCTGAAATAGATGCATTTCGTATATGAAAACAATTAATGCAAGATATTTTAACATTTTTCTCATTTTCCAAAATTGAGCTGGAATTATGAACCAATCCTTGTTTGCCAATTTTCCAAGTCAACGGTCGATCAGTCATAACTGTACTAATAAAAAATATCTGTAAATGTGCCTCTTTTAAGTTTATTTATATTTTAGAAAGACTAGAATCCAATTCATAAACAATACCCATGGCAATAAATTGTAATATTATCGTTTTTCTGTATCGAGAGTTTTTTTATAATTGGCATTGAAAATGAGTTTGTTTGAAAGTCTTCAGTATCTTCATTGGGGCACTCTTCCTGCTATATATAAATATACAATACAATTTCTTGAAAATTAATTTTGTTTTTAGTTATTCAATATTAATACATACATCACACGATGAAATCACAATCATGTTATCTTTCATTTCATCCAAGTCATTGCTTTGAGGAAAACGTTTTATTGAAAGTAAAATTTTGCATGGCATACCTGATGGAAACACTGTAAATATCATGAAATGTTAAAAAATAGATTGATTCTGTCTGTTTAAAATTTAAATTATTATAATACATTCAAATAGTGTCACTTGGGGTAATTTATTTGCACTCAATTTTTGAATATGAAAGTCATATGAAGAAAGTTTCATGTAACACCTTCCAATTTTTCTTTTAAATCCTTGAAAATCACACATGCTGCATTTTGTCCAACGAGACCAATGGATAAATATTGTGAAATTCATATTTCCATCATTAATAAACGCATCTGATCTATTGACTTTCATGTTTTTTCGAAAAATTTTACTATTCATACTGTTGTCAATTTGAAGTAAATTAACATCATCTTTGAAATCATAAATTGCACAATAATAGTAACCTTGCTGATTTTGTGTCACATGATATATTTCTATAGTATTAGTATTCATTAATTTCATGTTTCTTACAAATTTTAGTTTTTGCGGAATACTGTTAATTTCCTGCAAATTTTACGTTTAAATTTTAAAAACGACTTCAATTCAAATTCAGTTTTAAAATGTTACCTTCATAAATAACCAGGTTATTTTATTTTTATGTGGGGGTATGCATAGTGAACATTTTAAAAAGGCAGATTCTCCTTCGAAAACCGCGTGATATCTAAAAGTTGATATTTTTCTTGATCTCTCTCTTTTATATGTTTCCAAACATTCGTAATAGTTATCCCAATGCTCTAGTTGAATATAAAAAAAAAAAATTCTGAATTTTTGTATGATCTTCAATATTAAATATGGAGAGGTGTTTAATTTTCATGAAACCTTTTATAAGACTTCTTTTAGTTTCCAGTGTTAAATTATGCAACAATTTTCCGTCATAGTTTTCCACATGTTTCAATAAAATGAAAAATCTTATCAGTAGAATTAGTCGCATTTTATCGCAGCAATTAGTTCATTTGTTTGTTTTACGTGAAATTCATGTTTCAAATATAAATCTCAAACATCACATTTTTTTGTATTATATAATATCTCTTACTTACAAATAAGTTCTACATATTTATAATTATAATAGTTTTTGTAGTGTGTAGGCGTGTACGTGCTTTGTTTCATCTGTTGTATTATTTCTTTATCAGGAATTATCGCTCGGTCCTCAACCCACACCTGAAATGGAAGCATTAGCTAGAGATATGGAACAATTAGCAAGAGAAAGATTATCCCTAGAGTCGGAAGTTACCAACAAAGAACAAACCATTCGAGTTAAAACGAATGAAGCAAACAGTTTACAGGTGAATAAAATATATAATCATTTAACAGTATTGACATGACTTTTCTTCACAATATTCAAATTTTGGTTTTATTTTATTTTCAGAGCGAACTTGACACTTTAGCTGCTACATTAAAGCAACTAGAAAATCAACGAGGAGAAGCTCAAAAGCGACTCAATGACTTACAAGCTCAGGTCTATTTTTTTTTGTGTACATATTAATTAGAACCTAACCTAACCCAGGCTTGTCCAAACGGTCGCCTAGGGGCCAAAGTGGCCTCCAGTGCTTGTGCATGACAACAATTATCTATCCTTTTACGAATTTTGCTGTACTTCGAGGAAAATTAGTATTCTTTTTTCGAATTATTGAAGAATCGATTGTTTCAAACACATTCTAATCAAAATATATTTATTTTATCCTTAAATTTAAAAAAATGCAAATCGATGATACTTGTGAATGACCGTATTATGCTCAGATTGCGCCCGCAAGCTTTACATTTAATTTGTTCGATTAATTATATCGATGAAATTAGCATTCTTCTCAAGAATATTACGATAAATCAATCCAAGAATCTTATAATAAGACAAATCGCCTATAAAATAAATCACGAAAGTGAAAAAATGTCGGAAACAATGCAAGTTAATATTTCGATTTTATCAATTGACAGCTGTCAAAAAATTGCTCACACAAAACATAGGCATATGCGCCCATATACAAACGGCATTTATTTCGAAATGTACTCATCGAAATAGTTTCATAATGGAGATAAATAACTTTACCAATATTTTAATACTTATTACGTTTTAAATTTACGACAATTGAAATTTGTAAGTGGCCCCCGATGTTTGTACATTTCGGCCAAAGTGGCCCTCGCATGCCGAAATGTTGGACAAGCCTGCTCTAACCATTACTCGATGTGCTTAGACATTCAATTTTTAGGCTTATTTTTTTTTTAATGTCTTCAAGTCCAACTTTGTGTACTCAACACGAATACTCTACGATAGTATGAATATGAATAATCTCTTATTATAATTGTATATAACTAATTCTATTTTATTTTATGAAAATTTCTTGATAAAAATATGGATATATTATATTTTTATAGGTGGAAAAACTTCGTTTACAAGCAAATACTCAAGAAACAGCTGTTAAAAGTTCTGAAATGGAAGCTGTTGCCAGAAGAGAGGCAGCACAAGGTTTGAAAAAACAAGAACAGCAACTAGAAGACGAATTAAAACTGGAAAATTCAACAATAGATAAATTAAACGATGAATTACAACAATCTGTTTTGGCCATTAGTCAGGTTATTTTATTTTTATTTTTTTAGTAGGCTTACGTCAGAGGTCGGCAAACTTTTTTTGGAAAGGGCCGGATTGTAAAAATTCGAGACTCAGCAAGCAGGATAACGAATTTGTTGATTTTATATGGGTAATTCTACTCAAAGAGCAACCAAAAACAGGCTCAAAATTTTAAAAAGTTAAATCTAGTCGATCTCAAAATAGTTATTTGAATTTCTAAATTTCTAAATCGATTCTCAATTTTTTGAAAACAATATTAGCCCGGATTGAAAACGGCGGGCTGGAATTTGCCGATACCTGGCTTACGTGAAAAGAACATATTTTTCACAACATGATTTTATTTGTTTGATACAGGCAAATTTAAAAATAACACATTTGGAAGAACAAGAACACCAAGCGACTGAAGCCGCAGCTGCAATGGTTGGAGCGTTGGGAGGTGGCCCAGCTCCGTCTCAGCAGTATATGTCTTTAGCAGCTCCTTTATCACCCATACATTTGAATAGAATGGTTCAAGGAAATACTCCTAGCAATATGGTAACGTTCACCCTGTCGTTAAATTAATGTGTAATCAATGTTTTTATGAAAACAACAAATGTTCTTCTCTAGGACGCATCATCTGATGCTGACACATTTGGGAATATGAATGGTAGCTTTTCTAATGATCCATTTAAAGATGATCCTTTCAGTAGCAAACCAGCAGCAAATGATCCATTTGCTGCAGCATTTCCTGTAAATAAATCAAATGTGAGTTTGTGCATAGTAAATAAATCATTCGTTTCCAACAGATTTTAATTTTTTTTACATTTTACAGGACGGATTTGCTTCAGACCCATTTTCTAGTAGTTTTGGAGGCTCTACTCCTGATCCGTTTGGAGGAGATGCGTTTGAAAGCACAAAAGACAATAAAACTAAATTAGATGATGTGAATATATGCCCTTTATATTAGAATTATATTAGAATTATTTTTCAACAGTTGATTTTTTATTATCTCTTTTTCTTTCAGAATAAGGACGCTTTTGGATGCGATCCATTTGCTATTCTTCATGCGCCTACTCGCGATGGATCGTCGCCTACTCCCTCTTTACCACCTAAAAAGCACAAACAACCACCTCCTCGTCCAGCGCCACCTCGACCTCAACAACCTGCACAAGCGGCTGCTTTCAACGCGGACTTTTCTAGTTTTAACAATAAGGTGAGATCTGTTAATTTTTTTGGCAATAATTTTTAATTCAATATGATATATGCATGTGTAGTATTATTTAATGTTAATTAATTTGAATATAATTTTATTAGATGTTGAAATGATTTGATTGATTTATGTGAAAGAAAATTTCTATTGAACTTCTTTAAAAATTTCATAATTGTCGCTTTAGTTTTATTATCATTGGATTTTATATTTTATAATTCTTTTTAATTTTTAATCCTTGAATTAAATATAAAAGGTCTTTTGAATACTTAAAAGTATAAAAATAGTATATTAATTTTATTTATCTTGAAAAAATAAAACTCGCATAAGATGCAAAAGAACAATATTCTTCTTTTTCATAATATTACTTATCATACTAAGATTAAAATATAAAGTATTTTATTTTATATATATATGAAGTATAAATATAATAATAGTTCCTCTTGAAATTTCCATGCGTAAATGTTTTCGAATAAATTAAACTAATTGTAAGCAGACTTTCAACCCAAATTGTAATTTTTTTAAGTGTTCGTAGATATATTGAAGCTAAATATTCCATTACTAATTTATTTAGTCTTCACATCCAAAGTGTCAATATTCTGTAATAGTTATTTTTTTTATAAAATATCTTCAAATATAATACTTCAGCATGGCATTTGATTATGAAAACTTTTGAGCTCATGATTAATATTGTTGTTTTTATTTTATTTTGCTATTATAAATGCATATGAATATCGCAAAAGTTGGAAAGAGCTATTTTCCAAATTTTGTTGAATATTCTCATTGACAACTTTTGTATTATACAATTAAAAAGTTAAACACATTCAATGCATTCATAAAAGTTCCTAATATAAAATGTTTTCATATATGTATGTATAATATCTTATATGTATATTTATATGATAAATAGAAATTTACTTGTTTACTTGTAATCTCTGGTCTTGTTCATGCTAGCAGTGCAACTAAATATAGGTATGCATGAAAGATGTTATTTTTTATATTTTAAGTTATTTTATATTTCACCTTATATTGTTTTATTTCTCACTTTTTTTAATTTTTGTTACAGTTTTTTTTTACATTTCGAATGTTATTATTTTTTTATTTTCAGATATTTCATTTGAATATCCCCTCCCTTATTTTATGATTTATTTATTTATAATTTTTTTATGTATAGGTTTCTACATTGATCCTGCAACTATTTTGTTTTGCCTTTCATCGTTACTGTATTGTTCATATTGTTTCTAGTTTTGTTTTGGTTAGTACTAATGTATAATAAAATTTAAATATTTGTGCATTATTTGGCAGTCGTTGTTGGGTATTATTCGGTGATTATTGTATGCTTTAGTTATATTGTAGTTGTGTTTATATAATTTTATGATATTATGAAATGAAATTATTCCAATTGGTTAAATTTTTATAAATTAATAATGTATTATTTACCAATATAAAAAAGTTTTATTTTTCACATATTATATATCTATTCGATAATTTTTTTCATACAATTTATATAATATATCTAGAAACATAATGAACATTCATAATATTCGACTGTGTGTTTTGTTTTTTCAGCTTTAAGGGGAGGGGATAACGAAATTGAATGCTCTGCTGAGTACTACCCAATTAATTCCATTAAAATGTTAATAAATTAACAACTTATCTACAATAAATATATTTGCCTTATGTGTTCAGTTCTCAACTAAAGGACCATCTCCACCTCGTTCAACAAACTCTAAATTGAAGTCTGGTATGGAATTCACTGAAGATCCATTTAGAGATTATCGCTATGAGGACCCTTTTAATTTAGAAGATCCATTTGGGGATGTTACTGACACCAATAAAACCACAAAAGGAAAAATAGACGACAAACATATGTCAAATTTAAATAGAAATACCAGAAATGATTTTGCTGCTTTTGAAACGGATGACTTTTTTTCTCCTTTGGATTCTAAAAATAATAATACCAATAACAATACTTTTGGTGGAAGGTTGTCAGTTCCGTTACCTTCCAACGACCCGTTCAATAGGAGTGGACGTGTTTCTGCTCCCACTGTAAACAATATTAATAACAACAACAACAACAACAACAACAACAACAACAATAATAATAATTTGAACTGGTCTGTCTGGGGTGGTGGAGATAGTTGGGCAGCTAGTGATGACAATTGGGCAACTGGAGATAACTGGGCTAATTCAGCACCAAATATGAGCAATAAAAACAATACTAATGACTCTTTTACTGTTCAAAATTCAAAAAATGATAAAGCTTACGAGTCTCATACAAAAACTGATAATTCTAAGTCAAAAAATAAAACTGTGACCAAGGAAAAATCACCTAAATCTGGAAACAAGTACACTAAATCTTTAAATCTTTCATGGGGCAGTAGCTTAGGTCGTAATAAAAATAAATCCAACAACAATCCACAAAAGGCAGCAGCGACACCATTATCGCCAGCCGCTGCGTTGCCATCAGAAGAACAACAATTGGCATGGGCTGCTGCTGAAGGTAAGCGGCTAGAAGAGGAAAGACGTGAGAGACGTGAACAAGAAGAAAGAGAACTACAAATTGCTATGGCGCTCAGTATAGGGAATCAATAAAATGTAATTTTGCCGTATCCTAAAATATTATATTTTACATTTTCGATTGATTGTCAATCTAGCGCTAGATTGATTTTTTTCTTCCGTCTTAGCCAGTGATTTTTTTCCATCTTTGCATACGAGATTTCTAAAATCTTTATTTATGGTAATACATTCCTTTTTCAGTCATAGATAATACATATATAATATACATAGAGCATTTAATAATGTTTGTTTTATATTCTAAAGTTGAATAGTTATTTTCTAAAATTTATTCGTATTTGTTGTTTACTATTAGTTTCTCTTGTGCATATTTTATATTTTGAATAAATGTTATATTTTAAACGAATCCATCTAAAATATTACGACCAAAGATTGATCGATGTTCACTTAACTTGCTCATAATGCCTTAGTTGTTTCTTGACGTCATCAATGCTGAAAAAGAAACATGAAAAACCCCGAAGTTAACGAGAATTATTTTTAAATTGTTGGTGTTTAAACATTTGTAAATATTGAATAACTTTAGTATGGTAACATATTAGATTTGCATATATGTATATTTCATTATGAATATTTGTTACCACTCATAGTCTATTTATTCCTCATACTTTGTATTATATGATTTTGTTGTAACAGTATATTAATTATTATTATTATAGTATTATTTTGCTCTTTTTTTAATTATGCGTCAAAAACGAACAGCATACATGTGAACAATATTTGAATGATTACAATATATTTATCTATTACCTCTGTATATTAACTGTTAACTATCATTTTAGTTATACATATATATAATAATATCAATGTATAAAATGTTATTACTGCGTGCTGTTATATCCTGTTAAAATCTATTAATAAAATATTCATTTTGTGTGGCTGCACTTGTGACTATGAAAAAAAATGTGTTGTTAACTCTTTTCTAGGAACATATTGATAAATTGAAAAAAAAAATACTGTTTTCAAGTTTTTAGCTAATGTCATCTGTAAAATTATATGAAAATTAACGCTAATAAAATTAAAATCACTATTGAATGTTGTTGCTAACACAATATAAATATATATATCTATATATATATATTATATAAAAATATAATAGAGTTATATGTGCTTTAACCCACTGAATATAAACAAAAATTGTATGTATTTAAATTAAAAATATCAATAATAGAATAAAATTGACTTTATAAGATGAATAATAATATATATATATTAAATGTAGATTTTACATCATATGTTTAGCAATTTTGACTAAATTTTATATTTGCAATAAAATGCTTATGTTGGCTATTTAACATATCTTCAGTATTTTGGTTTGTATAAAGAACTGCTTCTCACTTCACGGAACAAAGACTTGTACACTGATTATAATAAATGTATAAATTTTATGGTAGTGACTGCAAATCGTTGTGAAGTGCAGGAGATATTATGATGGTAACTCGACTGTATTTTTTCAATATCGGTTTAACAATTTTAGTTTCAATATTGTATTTTCATGTAGTCGTAGCTTAGATTATTTATAATATAACTCATATCATATACTGGATACAAATCTATTTTATTATATTATAAAAGCAATATTTATTTCAATCTTGGATGTGATAAAACAATTGTTTACTCATACATTTCTTTTTTTCATCCATGTAATTATATTACATTATATTATATATAATTTTTTACTCACTCTGGAATCATACATTTGGTTTGAAGTAAAAAAAAAATGTTATATGAATATACAGGTTAAAATATTAAAATAAATGAGATTACCTATTATTATTTTTTTTTTTCATTTGATATCCTCATTTTTTTACTAAATTGAATTGCGCTCGACAATTTAGGCATACACATGGTTGACACTAAAATATTTTTTCACCTTTTACGTGTTGAATATTAAATTTCCTAAAATATTATCTAACTCTGATGAATTGCCTTAAAAGACTTACATGAAGAATCATCAATCATTAGTGTCGAGGAAGTTTTTTTATATCGGTAGCTTTAAATGAAATCGACCTATTTTTCAGACACGTGACCAAATACTTCAAATTTAATGATCTCATTAGTGATACTAAAGTATACATACTATTCATACATATATATTATATGTTATATACCTATTCACTACTCTTAATGCAATTCTTTATACATTATATAAAATAATATGTGTAAATAATGTGTTTGTTTTTTTTTTATTATTTATCTGTAAAAACAAAATTGCTGCTAAAATAAGTTGCTTTAGCAGAAAATGTCTTTTTTCATTTGAATTTCAGAAACTTCTGCGTATTTCGCCTTTGAAATTTAAAGTATCTTCCAAATTAGTATCTTTCTGTGCTTTATTAATAAATGTTACCAATGTGAAGTTTTCATAAAATCTTATACTCGTTTTGGAAGGAATTTATCCAAATAAAAAAAAATGTTATAAATTGTATATTTCTACATTAAGTACTCTTGAACATTGTATTTTCGACCATTAATAACTTACATGAGATGAAAATATTGAAAAACCATTGTATTTTTTATTGAAGTAATCGTTTCATCGACCAATCGATTTTACGTTATTAGCATCTTATAAAATAATACGTACATGCAATTGTTATATTTTCCATTGATATAGGACATACATATAATATTTAAATTAACAATGTTCCACTTCGAATATATTGGCATTTTTATTTAACAGTGGACAAATAAAAAAAAATCATTCATATTATTAATCATAAATGTATATTATTTAAATAAAAATAATATTTCATTTTGAAAAGCATCAAAGGGAAGCTGATTATCGATTATTGTATTTACGGCTTAGGACTGATGATATTTCACAAAATATAAACTTGTCGGTTATCGTAATGAATAGAGTATTTCGACACGTAGATCATTTAAAACAAAAAGCATGGTAAATATATGCCTGAATTTCTTGTTAATAAAAATTCAATATAATTTTTGAATGTGAAAAATACATTCATAGGCTTTATATTCAATTTTTCGAATATCACATTGAAAATGTAGATAATGGTGGATAAATTTTGTTATCAATTTATAATTGATAATAAAAATATTGAATAGAAAATTGATATAATATGATTTTCATGTTAATACTACACAATGTTCTTACTATAACATGTTAAAAACAAGAAATTAGTTAATATTATAGTTAACATTAGTCAATGAGAGTATTTTCCAAATTGTATCTTGTTACAATATTGTTTCAGAATATGTACTACACATTACTTATTGGCATTACGTTTTTATGCATATGCATAAAATTATTTTGTATGTATACATTGAGTTGGTATTCAGATAAGTTGTATTGACTAATAAATTTCATCAACGAAAAATATTTTGTACGTTTTACAATTTCTTTAAAAAATCTAATTCCTCGATATTTAAAAAATTTTTTTTTCTTTCAAAAAAATGCTATTTTTATACAAAATTCTCAAACATTTCATACACAAACATAATATGTAAAATATATATTATATTATAGATTTTATCATATAAAACATAAATAGCCTTAAATTTTTCACTAATTACAAGCACTTAAGTTTTACAATCACAAAGTTATCACCATTATATTTTTTGTCAATGGACAAATCGTGTTCTTGTCGCTTATAATCTTGAACAGTGGTCAACTTTATTTATTTCTATATCTACTTCTGTTGTTTCATTTTTAATAGATTCTCCATTAGAGACATTATTCATTTTATCGTTTGCGTTACATTCTTGGACATTGTTATTTTGTTTGGAGTTGCTTATTTTTTTTTTCGAGACGGATTGAAACAAAATTTTCTGAATATTATTACAGGGAATTTCCACAAACACACATAATCCAACCGAAATGAAATATGTCAAAGTAATACTCGATAAAAACATACATATCTATGGAAAAAAAAGAATAGCTGCATATGAACTTATACAATAAAGTTTCAATTAAATTTTACTTACAACGTTATAATCAATCAGATCGTAAGGATGTTTCAATAAGCCTACAATATATCTTTGGGGTATAGTATGGATCAAATAAGCACAATAAGTCAATCTTCCCGCTATCTGGTAACCACTCCACTCTACCAACCCTCTGATAACATCTTGTCAAATATGAAAATAAAAATCAAATGAAATTACTATGTGACATTTTCTATATATAATACAATAATAAGATGGAATATTTTCATTCTTACTATCACACTTGTAAATAACACCCAATATAAAACTTGTCAGTAATACAGCGAATGCAATTTTATATAGAGAAGCATAAATGGCTGCACTCATAGGATTATACACATAGTCATTCTTATAAAATAATACTCCAGTAAATATCAATGCTAATCCCAGTGGAAATGTTAAGTAATAGCACATTTTGAACCACTTAAATTTCACAACATTTGAAATATTCAATTCTTGATTAGTAAAATATTAATTTAATTTAGAAATTTACTTTTTTTTCTGCCAATTTTGTATCATTTTTCTCCATGTGGTAATGTAAAAATCCGCCCATCAAACCCAATGTATAACCGCCAATATTTCCTGCCACTGTTGTATATATATTTTTGAATGTTGGATCATCTTGGTACAATGTGCGGAATGCTCTAAATAATGTTTCATTATTAAAAGCATAAATTATTTCATGGCTACATCACAAACCTATTTTGAACATACTCTGGTCCTTGTGGAACAGCCGGATAATATCCATTTTTGTAAGTTAGAACTCCGGGAAGGAGAATTGCGATTGCCATTAAAAATCCGAAAAACAGTCGAGTAATTGAAGGAAATTTCCACATTATCATCATCACTAACATTCCATAGCAAAATAATTGAGTATCTGTAGCTAAATACCTTAAAAAATAAATCAAAATGTATCTGTAACTTTAAATGTGTTGATCAGCTGAAAAAAATATTTACCATGTTACACCTAAACACAATTGTCCTTCGCCAACATGATTATTTATATACAACAAGTTGGTCCACCACCATCGTCTACATGCATCTGCATCATCACCTATGATATACTGCCACAATGGACCTGATCCAATTTTTTCATAAATTGTGCACAGGAAACCTATCACTATCGCATAGACTGGTGTTAACCTATTATTATATGTATAATATCAAAGTAATAATATAACAAAAAATATTGATAACAAATCCAAAATTAATTTAATATTATACCTCAACCATCGTTGGAAAATTATTAAGAAATAGGTCCATAAACCATTAATGGTGTTTTTTTCTGCATATAAAAGGAAATTATATGCCATTAAAAAACTGCTCATACAAAAAAATGTTTGCACTATTAAAGAACCGTTATATACCAAATGCATCAGTGGATCATCGTATGGCTGGAGAAACAAATTATCAATTTATAAATCTAAATATTTGAAATTAAAACTAGATATCAATAAACCTCACTTCTTCTACTCTTAAGGTATTTTCAACATATCCATAGCTGATAATAAGAAGTACATGTGAAAATATGACAGCAATCATTGTTAAAAAACGCAATCCTTGGATCCCACTTAAAGATTGTTTTCTTTTTTCTGCTGAATTCGTGTCTAATGCAGATCGAGACATTAACTTTTTCCAATTCGATACAATTGACAATGAAATGAGAAACTGGTTTTCTGAAAATAATGCAATATATTTTTTAATTTCAGTATATGACTGAAAAATCATACGATTCTTAAAATTGGCAACCTTTTCCATTATTTTTTGATTTCACGTGATATACTGTGCCAATCACATTTATCAATAATATCCCAAAGATAATAGATAAGTAAAACCAATCTCCATTGTTGAATTCTCTTTTATTTCCCTTGTGTTCACAATACCGCAAATTAACATTACCTTCAAATCCGTATGATCTTTTCAATTCGTTATTAATGCATTCTGTTATTGATGCTTTAAGCATCTCTTTATCATTTTTTAATTTTGAAATATCATCTTCTGATACATTGCATCTTTTAGTGAAACACAAGCCTTTATGTAATATATCATGTCTATAATGCTTCAATGAATTTTCACTAAAATTCTAAATCCAAATATTAATATCTTTCGTTAATAATTGGCCATTATTATTTAATTTAATTTAACTTAATGAAAATACTAACTTTTATTTGGTACCACAAGTCTGTAGGTGTATTAGTTGTCAGTTCAACATCAATTACACAGTAAAGACCACTTGGATGTAGCATACAATCCCTGTAATCGTCTAACGTAAATAGTTTCGGCATTTTGCTGTATTCTATTTCTAAAATATTTCCAAAGAGATTCATTTAAAATATATATCGATTGATTCATTTTTCTTGTAAAAATTTATTTCATAAAAAATATAATAAATATCTAACAAAATCAATCTGATTTTCGCGGTTTTATATTGTTCTATTATTTGACATATACATACAATTAGATAAAATGCAAAATACATACAGTAACAGTCAATGAAATGCAGCACCTGGGAAACCTTCAATTCCATCCGTTGTATATGAAATTTGCTACATCTTTTTTCAAATTTATTTATTAAAAACGTTAAAACAATAAATAATCTAACAATAAGATTATGTAAAATTTTGTAACGATGAGTTGATTTTTAGAAAAGTTTTCAGCGAAAAACTATATATAAGTATTTTGAATTATGCGATATTAGTAGTAAGAAAAATGAAGCGTTTTTCGGTTTTAAAAAAATGTAGGCTATCTTCACATAACATTTTTGAAAATACTAGTTATTTTAAATATAATATAATTTCGCGTGAACCTAACCCAACTTGTCGTTGAATTTCGAATAATTTCGCGTGAACCAAACCCAAGTTTCGGCAATATTTTCACTAATTTCTCGCTCAACCTAACCCAAATTGTCGTTGAATTTTAAATATAATACAATTTCGCGTGAACCTAACCCAAGTCTCGGAAATATTTTCGCTAATTTCCAAAATTCATTCATTCAAATGACATTCCCGAAAAGTTAATTAAAAATTATGGCTTTCTGAAATTGTTGCACAAAATGCACATATTACCATTAAAGGTTTATTTTCTGCTCCATTTTTCTCCGGGAAATATGATATTTTAACAACATTGCAACTTGCAACGTTGCAACCTTGCAACATTGTGTGCTGCTATAATAATTATAAAAACTATATCGTCATGAATTTATTTGTTTAATTATTTATTCCGCTAAACAGAATTTGGTTCTGAAAGTTTTCCGAAAAATTCATTCTTTATAATAATTTCTAAACGACAATGATATGGTATCCGAAAATATATGTAAAATAAAATTTTCACATTGAATATTAATAAAAAAAAAATTGTTTTCCTATATTGCCCTTTCGAAATGGTTTCCACCAATTACCGAAGTTAAGCGACATGTGACATGGTCAGTGCGTGAATATACATACACGTACCGTCACCTTACAACATTTGGCAAAAGATAGTTTTTAGTATTCAAATTCATCCACCTGCATATTATAGAAGGCAAATGCAATAATGAAAAAAACTTCGAACTTCCAATGGAACATCAATAAGGCGTCGTTTACAGTGGAGGTTTTATTTTACAATATATTAAATTATATAATACTTTGTTTTGCGTACATTTTAATTATACGTTTTCGATGAAGATAGTGAAACGATTTGATTTATAATTGAAAGTAAGTGCGATAAATAAGTGTCTACATATTCATATCGTTTTGAAATAAATTTCAGCAGCATTACCTTGTTCGACGTCGGAACGACATGTCGACGTTAACATCAAAAGTATGAGCCCAACCCTCAAGCGGAACATTCTCGTGATTATTAGAAGATGAACGAAGAACAGACACAGATGAAGGAAGCTCCAGCCCTGGTCTTCATCACAAGACTGAGTCTGGGAAGTAGCAGTGTTCACGGAAATACTATAATATTACATGTCGATCGCCTTGTCGTCACCGGATGGAGTTTAGATCGTTGTTGTCATTATGAGACATTTTACGTTTTTACCTTCGCCTTCGACTCCGCGCGAATTTTCTCGATTGTCTTTCGTGGAAAACTTCCCGAGAAATTCTTCGAAACTTACAATCGGAAAATTTCGTGCTAAATGATTACTCTCGTTTGCTTTTTGAAGCTATAGGTACTTCTTATTTAGTTGAAATACTATATGTATATTTGTTTTCAAATTCACATATAGTTATACAAATTCACGGGAAAATTTTATTAAATTTATAGTGATAAAAAGGGAAAATTTTGAAAAGTTAATTTTCACCGCAAAACATAAGTAATCAAAATGAAATTTCTCATCTCGTATTTTTTTTAAATTTCCATCTTTAAATATTATACATATATTTTTCCAAGATAAATTTTAAAACTGCCATCCCTAATATTGCTCGTTGTGAATGTGTTTTTTTTCTTTCTGAGAAGGTGATCTATGAATATGTACTGTTATTCGATTTGCGAAATTAAGGCTCAAATTGCAAAAAGCAGGTGGTTGACATCGGAGTTTAAGCAAACTTAAAATCATCACGTTTTTATTGTAACATCTTTCATATCCTGTCTTCTATTTTTTGGTGTGATTATTTTCGTCAAATGTCCAATTTAACTGTTCGAAAATTTCGGTTAATTTTTTTTTATTTATTTGTAAACACGTTTGTCTTTTGAATATGCTACATAAAATATACTACTTATGTAAAGCCTTGTAGAATGTACCGATTAGCCAAATTAAGCTACATATGTAAATAATAGTACGATTAGTCAATGGATGAGATGCGATTGATTTGAAACTATTAAAATCTATTGAGAGATCATTTAATTTAATTTTTTTTTATCTATTTATCCAATTACAAAATAGTAAAAAGCGCATAGAATTTTTAAGACACTCTAAAAATATATAGTTTTTATTTCAAAATTCTTTTTTTGAGATCACGATCGATTCGATAAATTCCGCAATGTATTATAATATAATAAAATATATTGTAATATGATTGAATGCAATACGCGCATGCACTTTCTTATGAACAAACAAGCAAAACGCGAGTAATAACTTTAACATTGAAAATCCCGTCGCAATTCATTTCAATTCTGATTTCCATAAACAAATCGAGAACAGCTAATTCACGGAGATCAAGTTTCAACCTCTGATTTATTTATTCATAATCATCATAGGGAAAATACATATAAATAATTATAATCGTTAATTCTAAAACCTCAAGTTAGACTGTCGATAGACATATATAGGTAATATAAATGAACATTTTTATATTATTTTAAACTAGCGGCTTGTACCCGGCGTGCTCGAGACTCTTTGAAAATAAATTTGTGTACGACGACTGATTGTAACTATTGTCATAATCAATCGCGACACCGGAACATTACATATATTATAATTTGTATGGCGATCGATAGAAAAAACAGAAATGTGAAACGATATTAAAAAATTGAATGTTTACTTAGATTTTCCAGATTTCAAAGCACATTCTTGCCAAATTTAGTGAAGATTCGTCTATCGGTTTAAGAGTTGATTGGATACATACATACATACATACATACATACACCGTTTGAGTTTTATATATATTTTAAATAAATCTATAGGTGCTTTTTTTCGATGACGAAAAGGCAGGTGTTGTAAAACATATTATAATAAAAAATCACAAGCAATATTAACGTTCGACTTTGAACAGTTGTGAAGATCAAACGCATTAATTACCTACTATAATAGTTGGACAATGCAACAAACCGGTTGTGTTACAGATCAACTTGAACCCTCCATGGGTTAACTAATTAAAGCAATTTGCAAATCTCAATGAAAATTTGCTGTTTCCTGAAATTTTTTATTTTCTTAACTGTACTAGTTCCATTTAAAAATTTATAATTAAATTTGAATACTCAAATTTTTCTGAAAAATATATGAAACCTAGATATTATAGATGTAAAGAGTAAATACCAACAAAACAACTCGACTACAGTATAAGAAACAGCTTGTATGTTGCAATACTGTATACATACATAGTACAGTATTTATACTTTTTGAACATTTATTGAAAAGTGACATTAATAATAAAAAAAAAACATGATGGATTGATTGAAGTATTTATTATTGTATAATATAAATAACATATTTAAAAATAATAGAATATCACCTTAAAAAGCCTACAGCCATAAATATATAAAAATAAGTACTGTTCTTTTAATACGACTTTGCAAAATTTAAAATTAATTTTGTATTGCATGTGAATAAATTAAAACAGAATTCCTAAATTTTATATATATGTTTATGTTTTATGTTATATATATATATATATATATATATATATATATATATATATATATATATATATATATATATATGTGTGTGTATATACATTTTTTTCTCAAATTTGAGATTTCACAAAAATAAATATAAACTTTTTACACAATTAGTGATAATGTGTTAATATAATAATAATAATAATAATAATAATAATAATAATTTATCATAAAATACAAATATGGAATTCATTTTTTTCTCTTTTTGGTTAAATTAATAAAATAAAATTCATCTTAAATATAAAGTTGTAGTACCTACATAAATGTTGACATTCAATGAAATAGAATACAATACAGAGATACTTTCCGTATTTTCTTCAGGACGGGAACGATCACATGTGAAGCCGTAACAAATTAAAACATTTCATAATTAAGCGTCATAGTGCTACTTTATTAGGTTTCAAAAACACACGATTATTACTGATTTATTATTAGCTCTTTCTTTATATATAATATGAAAATCTGACGCTAAATTGAAATTTTCAATTTGTAAAAACAAATTTATTTCCTACCAAAGAAGTTTAAAAAATTATATGATTTTGTGATTTACTTTGCTGTTTTGTGCTATTGCAAAAAATAAAAATAAACCAAATAGATTTTAATTGTTTTTATGATAAATTTCAAAGTACTAATTCAAAATAAAGAGATCGTATTGAAATATTGCAAATAGTATATTTAGCTATAATCAAATATTGTAACGTGTTAAACTTTCAACATGCTATATATTAATAATATAATCACAAAATTGATGCATTTGTCAATGAAAAATAAAAAGAAACTTCAGTCAACGCCTGCGAATCCTTGTGAACCTTCTATTGCTTTGACTAACTTGTCTCGCAACTGTTGATAGTTATCGTATGGAGGCAAATCTAACCGATTAAAACTATAAAACAAAAAAATATTAATTGAATTTGTAAGAGTTCATATAAAAATATATACATATGTATACAAGTATTACCAAGTATGTGCTCTAGGATAATTATCAGGATTCCCCCATTTTTCAACAGTAAATAATTGCGGTCCATTAGATCCGTAAAGTTCTTTAAATCCGTTCATAGGAACTCTCGATGTACCAGTCACAAATTGAAGTAAACGAGATCGCATTTCATTTGAAAATGATAAAACAACCTGAAATACAAACAATCAAATTGTAAAATACATAAATATATTTGAAAAAAAAAATGGTTCAACTAAGAAAACATATACTAACTCTCCAAAACCATTGTATGACAATATGATTTGCGTGATATTCTCCTTTGTACAAAGTATAAGTTTTCCAATCTCTTACATCTATATTTTGTATTCCACACATCAATAATTCAAGCTCGTGTTCATCGAATATCTTAAGCAAGGGTAAAGGCACAAGCCCACCGAGACCTTCTAGAAAAGCACCCATTTGTTCATGAACTCTATTTACAAATCTCCATTGAATCACTAATCTGGTGAATAGATATAAAGAAAAAATTCAAAAAATGTGCGCTACTATATATTTTATTATAAAATAATAGTATTGAAGTTGTACCTGATGTACTCATCTTTATTTGAGTTATCTACAGCTATATTGGCACCATTTGGTTTAAGTTCCCTTTGATTTGTTTTACCAAATTGATCTTCATCCACACAAAATGTAACATCTAACTCTGAAGGATCATTTTCCTATAAAATATACAGTATTATTACATTTTAATTAAAAAATAAATACAATCATGACAAAAAACAATATATCAACATTAATAAATAATTATTATACCTTTATCCAAACCAAAGAATTGTAATATTCCCAATCCACTGGTTCCATATCTTTTAAATCAATTGGCTTTCCTAACATCATTTTGTAAAACGGTCTTATGAAAAATGCTACACAAAGAATAAAAATATATTAATATTTAATTAATTGATATCATCAGATTGACTTTGACAGAGAACTGTTTATACCATCTAATAATTTTCCGTGATATATTGCCATACCGGCTACGCGACCAATGAACTTAAAATAATTGAGATGTTCTTCGTTGCAAACTCCACTGGCAGGATTTATTTGTAACGTATAATTATCCATAGCCGAGTATTCAAATAAACCATAATAAGGATTAAACATTTCTTTTGATAATAAGAAGAACCATTCACGAGCCAAACCACCATAATCTGGAAAAAATTAACCAATATCAAATAAAAAAGTTTTAAGTTTTAATTAAAAATATAAAACAAATGTCAGGAATGCATACCAAGTCCAATTTCTGATTCAAACTCTACCCAAAGTTTTGTCTTCAATAATTCTAATCGATTTACTGAACTAATAATTCTGTAAGAATCTTCTAAAATAGATCCTCTTCGAACTTTTATTTCAAATTTATTTGGGACATTATTCTGTGGACAAAAAATCTTTATTTAATACAATCATAAAAAAAAAAAATTCTAAATCAAAAACGAAACATTGCTTACTGGTTTTCTAAGTTGATTTTTAAGATATTCATATTTTCGTTTGTAGTCTCTAGAATAAGGAACGGCAGGTCCTGCGATTTGAGGATTTGACAAACGCGGGTCTTCCCATTGAGTTGTTCGAGTATCTAAAATGTGGTATGAAAAAATCAGAATCGTATATTCTATCATTCGAATAACGAAAACTTATAAAAACCGTACTGTGATCAATGAAAAAGATTCTTCCGTCTGAGTGCAAACGCTCCTCCCAACCCTCGGGAAGTTGACCTAATTCATCTTCAGTTGTAGAACTAATCGCAGAGTTTCTTCGTGCACTGGCACTCCCTGAACTTCCAATTTCAGTCTTATCAACACCTGACACGCTTGTTGGCATTAAAGAAGCGCGACCTGAAAAAACGTCAATTTAACAAACTTCATGTTGATGTTTTTATATTTCACATAAAACATACCAGTTCTTGGATCAACCCATGATGTAGTTTTCGCATTATGATCTATAAAGAAAACTCGTCCATTCGGAGCAATCTGAGCAGTCCATCCAGTCGGCAAATCTAATAATTATCATTTGCAATTGAATAATGGGTCAAAATAGCAAAAATAATCCACAAAAATATATAATAATACCTCTATTCAATTGTTGTTGAGAATCGTTATTGGACCCTCTATCCAAGGGACTGTCAGATCCGCATGTGGAATGATTGGAATCAACATAATCGTCGCTCTGGAAAAAAACATTTAATCAACAATATTTATATGCGGATACATGTACGTATACACAAACACGCACACACAAATGTATATGTATATATATCATATATATATAAAAAAGCTTTTTAGTTCTTTGTGTAACCATTAAGTGTACGTGCAACTTAAATGAACTTAACTGCGATGTATTTCGACATAACATTTTTACAAAAAAAAAATGTAACATGATTAATAAATGAATTAATGTTTGTGCAATCTCTGATAAACGTCTAACAATTTCAAATCATATAAAATAAAAATAAAAATTGTTTTAAATAGTGAATGTTTATTATATAATAGATAGATCATCTATGTAACGTCCATTGCAGGACAGGGCTATTCTAATATATTATATATCATCAGAAAACTTCTTTATTATAAGAAAGAAAGGTGACATATATAATATTTTGTCACTATCAAATATGTATCTCACAACCACTAATGTGAATCAAAGATTGAATCGTGTTGCCAAAATTTAATAAAAAAATGGCCATGTATATATTGAGATAAATATAATGCAAATAAGTGCAGGAAGGAAATATTATGCTCGAGACGGATTCTTTCAAGAGTCAAAAATACGCATGTAGACTAAATAAAAATAATCATAATAATAACAACTATAATAGCATTTTAAAAGCTAGAATCCTAAAAAAAAGGTTAGTATTACAATCAATGATATATAAATAATAAAATATATGACACTGAAATTTCATGCAAGACATGCAAATATACAGACGCACTGGCCACACTATATTTTGAATATTCACAAGCTAAGATAAAAGCTGGTGAAAATTCGAAATTTACTATTTGAATTAACGATCCCGGTCCATTTACTTGAAAATCAAAAAAATTTAGAATTGTCTTATAAAATAAAAAGCAATGAAAATTAGCAAAAAAAATGAACATGATATGAACAACATAATCCAAAAATACTTATATATAAAATTTTTGTGAAATCCCATTTGTGAAAAGATAAATGTTAAGCGTGTCACATGTATTGTCACAAGCCAGATTCACACCCAAGTTTTATACCGATAGGAAGCAAATGAAAAGCATATATGTTGAATCCCCAAATTATGTTGTCTCGTTTGCAACGATCTTACCTCTGAATTATAATAATCTTCTGAAGCATTATTTGATCCGAACCGAGTCCTTCGAGCAATAACAGGCGAACCCATTAAGCTGCGATTCTGCACTGGAGAACTAAAATGATTCTCGTCAATTATCAATTCGGTTATAGCTTCAGATCTTGAAGCATCATCGGCATTTACGCCATCTGCTTCGGATGCATCGACTTGATCAATATTGTCTTGTGCCACAGATTCGTCTTGATTTACTTCCGATGTCGATTCATTATCGTTTCCAACATTGGTATTTGTTGAAGTAATGGCACTGTTTTCATTGTCAACTGATAAATTTTCATTATTGTTCTCGGTGTTTTCAGAAACGATTTCGTTGGCTTCATTCTCATTTTGATGTTCAGCAAGTTCAGCCAGTCTCCGATTTAGTTCAGGACTGTGAATGGGTGACACGTTTGGGGTTCCCTCAAGTGAATTATTGCCCTGCATATTTTGTCATTTAATGGGAAATATGAGAAACCCAATTCATAAAATAAAAATTAATAACAATGTATGAATTTAGATATTAGAAAGCGAATAAATACATTATTTATTTTTTCCATAATGCAGGTGAGGTGAGCATGCAAAAAAAAAGAAACAAATGTCATTGACATGCAAGTAATCTTTAAACTAACATTATAAAATAAAATTAACCACATTATGTATGTGCATTCAATATTGCTATGACTATGTAAAAATATTATATTGTGTATCATGCTAATTCTAAAAATTGTTAAACTTTTATGATTTTTCTCAATTAAAATCTGATGAATTATAAAAAAAAATAAACACATACAAACATATAAAACATTAAGTGTAATTATTTTGTGTTTAAATTTCAACTTGACAAAATACTAGATAAAAGTATTATTTATAAGGAGCTGCTACATAATTAAGTTTAATATAAAATTGTGTATAAACTAGTGTACATATGTATTATAAATATATTCCAAAATTTGTTAAAATTAATTCAAAATGCCAAACAAATATCACTTTATTACACAAATTTCCCCATTTTCAACAATGCAACAAACTCTAAATCAAAAAAATGCTACTACAGTATTCAAATTCAAATTGTCATTTGGCAAAACTTGAAATTATAAAAAGCATGCACAAAACGTTATTATTATTCAAAAAAACTTTTATTAGTATGTATTGCGAAAGCAAAAAATAAATCTAAAGCCATTATATATATAATATATATTTGATAATTGTTAGTAATGTAAGACAAAAAATATATTTGTGGAAAATAAATTTGTGGATCATACCTGTGTATTTGGATGACTCGGAGGATTGTGAGGTGTTCCTGAATCATGCGATATATGAAACCTCCGTTGAAATTCAGTTACTGCTGTTTCTAGCCGTTCAGTTTCTACATGTTCATTTCTAGGAACAAATATAATGTAAATATAAATATAATATATATAAATAGTTAATAAAATCAAATCAATTTGATATATTTTTTTAAATTATATTTACGTTAGTGTTGGTCTTTCCCATTGTGTGCTTCGAGCGACATGGTTAACATAATACGTACGACCGTTAGCATCTTGCCTCTCTTCCCAACCACTCGGCAAGGGTGTTGAGGTAATATGATCATTGACAGCCTTTAAATTAACACACTATATTAGATATTACACGTATAATATTGAATATAATATATGAGATGAGACAAAACACACAGAAGAATGGTTGTTTGCAGAAACATCATTAGGTGGCTCGAGAAAAATCCAATCCTCTTGTTGAGAAGTAGACTGTCCATTAGTAGTTTCTCCGTTTGTAGGAGAACTGACAAAAGCATAGTAAACTTCCAAATCCCCTTTTACTCTCGAACGAGCGCTAAAATTGGAATTAAATAAGTTTAAAATATACTTATGTATCACAAAAGCGTCATATAAATAAAAATAGTATTATAAAAAGATTAAATATTTACGAATAATTCGGTTTCAAAATCATTTTTTAACTATTTAAATTTTTTTTACTATATCTTGTCTATTTTTCAAATTTGATATGATGATAACACATATCACGTTGGCATACAAATTATTTTAAGAATTAAATACTTTTTTGAAAATTGTTATGAATTTCAAAACCATACGAATATTTTATGAAACATACATAAAGGTATTTAAAAATTAATTTTTAGTCTATAATCGATAACATCAAAATCATGTGAAAATCTTCAAAATTTGGTGGGAAGGAGGTAAATTGATTTTT
The DNA here is from genome assembly GCA_009617725.1 of Hydropsyche tenuis. NCBI lineage: Eukaryota > Metazoa > Arthropoda > Insecta > Trichoptera > Hydropsychidae > Hydropsyche > Hydropsyche tenuis. Next base: position 84,404 of record VTON01000057.1, on the reverse strand, counting down.
ACATATCTTAATTCATATAAAAATTGTCTATTCGTTAAAAAAAAAACCATTCGAACAAATTTTCCACTTCCTTGTGCATTGCTACAAATAATTTTCTATATCGAAACACTAGAGATCTCCAAATCATTCATTTTGACTATACATATAAAGAAGGCAGTTAATTAATTGTGTTTGTTTGCTCGCTTAAAACAACGAAAAATTAATATCAATAAAGAAACATTAAACACAGAGAAGTAGTAAAAAAGCGATTCAAATAAAAAGTCCAAAGAATATGATATTTTCAAAATGCTGGCCAACACATACCGTATTAGTTTAGTAATCACAAAATATTCAATTCAACAAATAAGTATGAAAATATTAAGCATTGTGCATTTTCAGTAATCATAAAAAATACGAAAAACTGAAAATAAATATTTCTAAGTTAATAAATAATTGAAAAACTTTTTCTTATTGAATTAACATTAATAAACATGCATACAATTTGTATGAAAACCAGAAACTTTAACTATTCATAAGAACATAGCAAAAATACAAGAAGAATATACTTATAAAGAATAACAATGTTACAAAAAATATATTGAAGTGCTACAGAAAAAAAAACGAAATAAAAATTTGAAAAAATTTTATAATAGATAATCCACAGCCGTCAAATAAAAAATTCTCCATGCAAACGACTGGGACTACTTACACAGACCTTCGAGGACGAAGAGGGTACTTAATAGGAAGAGGCACTGGATTAGACGGTCCTTCTTGAGGGGCAGACGTCAAAGATAATTCCACCATACCCAAAAAATCATCTCTTGTTAGCCTGTTCTCGTCGAAAACTTGCATAACCAGTTTATGTTCGATCGGATTAACCTGAAATAAACTGATAATTTTAGATGGGCACACAATGAAGTATTTTCACGCATTCGCGTAAAGTAAAATAAAAACAAAAAGTAACAAAATAAAAGTTTACCCGATAAATAAATTCTTCATTCCAAACTGGATTCAAAGTCTATAATGTAAAAAAATACGTTATTTTAAATATTCATTAACAATATCTAAACCATAAAACTTGTTATTTGACCTTCTTTTTAGTTTTAGTGAGAGCAGTATTTACTACAATATCTCCGTTCACTGTGAGCAGATCTACTCTAACGTACGGATCGCTGAAATTAAAAATAAATATTATTCGAAATGTATTTTCCTAACGAAAAATGTGTTATTGAAAACTTTTCCGAAATAAAGTAGGATACTCGGGAGTTATAGGAGTTGCATTTTATTAGAAAGATGACAATGGAGATGAATACGCTGAGATAATGATTATGATGTACATATCATCATCATAAGCAGCCTGCGCCCACTGCTGGACAAAGGCCTTCTCGATACTTTTCCATTCGTTTCTATCCTGAGCCACTCTCGTCCATACGACACCGTACATCTTGCATATTTTGTCTACCCATCTGCTATGCGGCCTTTTTTGCGGGTGTTTAACGTCTTTCGGATACCAGTCCAGGATTTCCCTTGTCCAGCTCCCATCCTACCTTTGTGCAATATGACCCGCCCACTGCCATTTTAATTTTTTCACGCGTTCAATCACATCCATGACTTTAGTCATTTTACGGATCCAATCATTCCTCTTATGATCTTTCAGCGAGATATCTAGCATACATCGTTCCATCGCTATTTGCGTACACTGCAACTTATTTATTTGCCTAGCATTCAAGCACCGAGTTTCACAGCCATAAGTTAAAACTGGCAGGACACACTGGTTGAATGTTTTGGATTTTAGGCATATGGGCAGACTACTTTTTACTAAGTACTGTGTGGAGCTTACTGAAAGTGCTCCACGCTAACTTTATTCTACGTGTTATTTCCGCGTCTCTGTTCCCATTTATGCTAATGATGATGTACATATATATCGAAGGAAACAAAAATAAAACAAATTGTGTACGACAAATATAACAATACTGAACATATGAATAAAGTTCTCGACGCGAGTCACGTTAATTACTTCACTATCTCTGGGTATTTATACAAATATATACGTTAATTGGTTAGTATTAATATGCGCTACAAAATATCAAACATCCTTTTATCGACAAAGTGATCTTTTTAAAATACTTCAAATTTGATTAACAATTAAATTTAATTTCGACTTAAAAATAATCAACTAACAATAACTAACTCACTTTCGAATGACATTCAGAGATACACCTAATGGGATGAAAGCATGAACAAATTAAGAATGAGAATAACTTGCATGACCATTTAGTTAATTAAAAATACAAAAACTCTTTGGTAATGGTAAAGGCCAATGACGTGCGTTCTACCGAGGTCTGAGCTATGTAGGACCAACGGTCTCGCCTCGTCTGTCAAACTGGTGGTCATTACGATCGCAAAGTGGACAGCGAGGGCGCAGTCTGCTCAGTCTTTAACTCGTCTGTCCCGCTGGTGGTCATTGCGATCCGCTTAGAAGACAGCGACCACAAGGTCTAACACATAGACACGCGTATCGTTGGTCTGAGAGCCTTCTCCGTTGGCATGGGCGGACTGGCTCTTATGTTACATGTCCCTTATGAGCTAGCGCGGTAAGACTGCCGCATTTGTCTGGCAAGGCCTTGTCCTGCCGTGGATAACTCACAGGCTGATAATGATGATGATTAGCAATGAAGCGAACTCTGAATTGTGTAGGGATTGTTATTAGAGCACAAAAATATAAAAACACATCGAGTTCTGCTTACCTAGCGCCAAATATATCCTTTTTCGCTAACGTGTGAGCTCCGACAATCTTCAACCGAAGCGTACGGAAATTATCATCCGGCTAAAACAAAAACGAACTTTACTACACAAAAATAAAACAAAACATGCATTATGACACTCGGCCATCGTCGCTGCAGACAAAACAGAAACGTCACGCGCACACCAGAATTGTGCAAGACCGATCACAACATCGCAGAGTACTGACGTGATCGTCGTGAGGAGTCCTCGCGCAGGTGTAGTCAGGGTCCCTCGCCATGGTGCCCCTCAGTGTTCTCCAGAAGTGGGTTTGTGTGGTTTGTGTGCGCGTCAAACGTCACCCGAGGCCGTCGCCCCGCGACCCACCTCCTCGTCGGTCGTCATCCGTCATCCGTCACCCCCTACTTTTGGCCATTAACTGTGTTCTGGCGACGATGATGCGAATCTCGTGCGGTAGTGCCGCGTTTAATTGTTGGGAGGATCGCGGTGGTCGGTTTATATTGATTGAGTGCGATTGAGGTGAGGAGGAATGTTTTCGAGATTCTAAAAATATTGTCTAAAAAATTATCGGAAACTGTTATTCTGTGTTAGTCACTCGATGACGAATCGGAATTTTATGATATGACTTGAGATGAAAATTTCGAATATGTGCTTGCCTGGTTTCGAATTATTTTTTTTTGGTTGGCAATTGCTGACCTACAATGCCTGGCGGTGAAAAATTGTCAATTTGTATATTTTTCACGTGATGTAAATTAGTTCTTTTACGTTTTAAACGAAACATAGGTATGATCACCTGTTTCTATTGACCGAATATTAGAACACGACAGAAAAAATTCCACCATAATTGCATCATCTAACATACTTATAAGTGACCAGTGGCGGATCGTGAAAATTTGTAGGGGAGGGGCTGCAACAATGAAATTGAAAATAGTACACATGTTTTCATGTAAAAAATACGAAAACTTCATCATCAACACATACAAGAATCAAAATATGTATTGCATTTATACACCTATACAAGACGAATATAAGAATTTAAAAAAAAAACTTTATACAGGGAGAGCTGCAGCCCTGCAGCCCATTAGGACGAGCCGCCACTGCGTATAATCATCTTTTTAATGGAAAAGTATCGTTTCCAAATAGAAATTTCAGATAATTTTTTCGTGTAAATACGACTAATTTCATACTGCTTCCGTGCTGTGCGTTCGGAGATATGATTGTCCATGCCGAATTCGTAGTTTGAAATAGCTAGTAAGTATTCCCGAAACTTGCAAATTTCAAATTGAGAGTAACCATTCGTACTGGATTTTAGATTCTCTGCCCTGGTTAATCGTCAGACGAACTAGTACAACAATTTAAGTATACGACTTTTCTTTCAGCATCTGCAGAAAGAAACCCAGCTACAGCTGAAGGTTTATAGACGTACCATACAGTAATTGCATACAGATTACACCTGAAAATTGATCAAAACGTCTATGGATGCCAATTTTACATGTTAGCGAATAAAATGCAAGGCGATAGTCAAAGACGTAACTAATTCAAACGCATCAATTTATTTTTCAAAAAAATTCGTCACTAATTATTAGCGACGTCGTCGAATACATTGTTTTTGTAAATATCTCATTTTATAAAACCTATAAAAACATTTAAGTACACGTTATAAATCGTTTACGTTTGTTTTTACGATTTTACACGCTCTAGTCTGAAAGCGGCTAATAATGGCGGCATAATGTCAAGGGTTATCGACGAAACAGTGATTCTGAACATAATGGAATAATTAACAAGACTCACTGTCAAATTAAGAGATCGTCGCAGTTCATTTTGTCGCAAAGTTTGCCTCGCTCCCCAGGAATGCGATCTTGGTCTTTGAGATTCAATCGCACGTCTAGCGGGAGATATTGGCGGGGCGAACGCTGCGATGTGCTGAAGGGCTGAAGGCATGTCTACTATCACTATCGCTACTCCTGAAGGCTTTCACATCCGACCGATTCCGTTTTCAGAAGGCAGCGACGCGCTCCGACCGAATACTGAAGGCCTGTTATCGTTTAGAAAATACCCCTACTCTTTTGAGACACATTTAAATAAACTAAACAAACATTATATCTATCTCGTTTATGATAACCTTGTTTAACGATTTGCTTTTAGACTTAATGTGTGAAAAAAAAACCTACTACACTTTTGCAAAAATGCCGACATTTATATTATTATCATATTAATTGTAAGTGCCTGAAATTTTGGAGAATAATTTTCGATAGTTTCGTATGTATTTCTAGCTTTGAATTTGCAATGTAGTAATTATTGATACTGTATTGTAATTGTAAATGTATAAAAGTATGTATTTTCGAGTGTTGCATTTAAAATCAGCTTAATTGAAACAACAAATTAACGTTTCTTTCACAGGGCAGTTATTACATGTTTATACACACATAATAAAAGATAAGGCGTTGCTTAAATTACAAATGATAATCCTGCATTTTTTTTTTGTTATCATTTAACATAAGAAAAACAATAAGAAAACATACTTAACAATAAATGCTAATTTCTTTTTTTTAGTAATAATTTACTTAACATATTTCACAATTGTTTAGAAATAAACGATTTTGATGAGTACATGGAAAAACACAAAAAGGAAAATTCAAATGAGAATGTTTTCTATTGAAACTTAAAATTTTATTAACTATAAATACACAAAATTTGATTTGTACAGTCGATAGAAAATACTGAAATTTTATAAATAAAACAGATTAATTATAAACAAGTAGTCGTGATCTTGGAACTGGTTTAGCTTGAAAATATATAGTTAACTGGACGACTTGAGTAGTCTTATTTATGTTCTAGTCGTAAGTACTTCAATCGTTAGGATGCAGTGCAATAACAAACTTTGAACCGAAAGGAGAACTATACTGTATACCCAAATCTTTGAAAATTTTCTGAGGTATGGCAAGATTACATAAATAAAGTTTTCCATTATTCGACGAGTGAGATAGAGGTAAAATGGGTAAAAGGGAGTATTTCGTTATGATTCCTGGAGTACCGACGGCAGGCGGATCTAAAGCTAAGACAGGTGCCCTACTTCGATCAGTCCATTCTGCTAAATGTGAATAATACGTAGGCTCGTCTGAATCGTCGCACAGTGCAACAATAATAAGATCGACGGATGGTAAATCTTGAATATTTGACGTAAGTTTGTTGCCAGTCATCTGGTACATACTTAAGTGAGATCGTAAAGCTCCATTAACATCAGGCTCGGCTACTAATACAACAGTGTTCACACCGTGAGACGCTAACTGGCGTGCACAAGTGACGCCGACAACGCCTTGTCTGAAATTAAAAAAAAAATCACAATCGATCGATAGATCAATCTACACATGGTAGAAAATTTGAAATAACCTGTGAGGCCCGATTAGAAACGCTACAGTAGGCATTTGATGAGTATTGTGTGGGTGCAATCGTCGAGTTCCCCCCAAAAGTTGCAAAGCTACCTCGGTGCCGGCTCTCCCGAGTAATTCAGCTCCTTCGAGTCCAGCACGTCCGCACGCAGTTAACAGTTTTGTTCGAAACTCTGTGGTCAGAGACGGTATAACTAATCCCAGATCTAAAAACCAAAAGGATAATATGAAAAAAGTTCAACGTTGAATTAGAAAATTTTATCGATAACTCCATTTGGAAAAAACTAATGAGTTACCTGTGACATATTCTTTAACATCTCGACATTCAGGAGAAATTGCAATAGGTCTATGAGTGGCTGGCCTCGATTCGAGGACATTTTCGTCGTGACGGAATTTGGGCTGCGACTGATTGCGACGAACATGATCGGTTTGCCTCACCTATTCGAAAAGACCAAATTCTAGAACTCGGAGTTATGTTTTCATCAATATTGAAATAATAGGGAGCCTTACGACGTCCGGTTTTTGAGCTTGATTCAATTCGTCCCAGAGAGCTTGCTTGTCGAAGAGAGCCAAATTTTTTTCAAAATCAAAGTCTTGATTTAAAATCGGATCGTCCGACGGGGTGCCGAAGCAAATTTCGTTCCGTCTTCTTTCTTTTTCTTTCTTATTGGGCGTGCTACGACCTAAAAAAAAGAAATTGAAGTCACGTGTCACAATCATTCCGATATTATGTCGCGTGTGAAACAGACCTCCGTTTATCTTGTTGGATCGCCCTTGAATATCGATAGGTTTACTTTTACAGTTTCCCAAATTCTGCAAAGAATTGGCAAAACTGTTGGCATGTCCTACGTTATGTTTCTGATTGAACTGGTTGTTGTGCTGGACACTGTGGCTTTGAAATTTAGAAAAGAACTGATTATTGTAAATGGACAAACTGTTGGTCAACGACGACTGCGTCCCGTTGATCTTTCCCTCGGTGGGCACAAATGGGTCACCGGTGGTATTTTTTTGAGATTTCTTGACCGACTTGGTCACTTCCACCGTGCTGTGTTGTTTCTCGTTGGGAGCGAAAGTGCTCTCTTGGATAATTTGAATGTTTTTAATGTTGGAAGCCCTGGAACACGTGGCGCACAATTAGTAGCGGGAAAGATAGGTACGGATGCGAGTTTGAAAGTGGTCGGTTACTTGATGGTGACTTGAGGCTCCTGACACGGGAGACCGTCGCGGAACGGCTTGCTCAGCACCAAGTAGGAGCCGTCCGCTTCGAGGATCGTGCCCTGGTAGTGGGCTGTGGGCTCCTCGCAGTCCACGGACACTGCGCATCCCACCCAGCTGGACATTTTTTCAAAAACTCTCACCGAAACAAAACTATGGACACCGCTGACGACGAGAACTGTCCCAACTGTCCGACAGCGACGTTCGTGCCAACCGTTTGCACTAGTGACACTTGCGCAAGCGACTATTATAAAAGGTGGCCAGAAGCTAACTCACACGAAGCAAACGCACACGTACCGTAAACTCACAGAAAGCAAGCTCACACAAAGCGAGCTCACACGAAGCAAGCTCACACGAAGCAAGCTCTCATGCTTTCAAAATTCTCGTATCATTTAACAAGAAATATTACTTTGGTACTGACAAAATATTATGGACGTATACCTACTATTACGTCTAACGTGAAATTTTTTTAACACAAAAATGCATTTTGGTGCTTTCAGTTTCGTGTTAAACGTTTTTCACTTTAATTTGAAAATTTGAAAATTTTCGAAAGCATGTGAGCTTGCTTCGTGTGCGTTTGCTTCGTGTGAGTTAGCTTCTGGCAGCCCCAATATTCGGCCCAGTATAATAGTGTCAGTTCGAGCAGTATAATTTAGCATTTCGCACAGTAAAGTTGCAAGTAATAAAAAAATGATAAAACATAACTGAAATAAAAATATTCTTAATTTGCATAATATTACGTATGGAAATCAATCGCATTGTGTATATTATAATGACTATTTGTTTAAGTTTAACAACAATACATGACCTCGAATTATAATACGGTGGAATAAAAGATGTCTTTCTTTGTGAGATCATCTCAAAACATTGTAAAGTAATTGATTTCTTTATAATAATACGTACTAGCACACAAAAAAAAACATTTAAATTACTGTACATTGCAATGTACACTGGGTCTAATGCTTAGTTTTTACTATAAGTTCACTACTAAAAATGTATTTTTGATACTAGCAACTATTTGTCGGGCGAAAAGCTGATTTTGTTGCGAATTTGACGTTTGATACATACTGTGAATTTGTAATATAAATACTGTGACCAATATATTGTCCCTTATAAAATTCTTTATTTTATTTTATTCGTGAAAATTGTTTTGCGTACAATATTCGCGACAATTGGTTCCCGAACGACACTAGCGCATACGAGCGTAAAGCACGATCCGCGAAAAATATCGAAATAAGTAGCGATTGAAATAAATTACAAAACATCGATTGAAATCCTCCAATTGTTCTAAAACGTGTAGTTTGAGCAATTTGTGGTCACCGTAATAATGAATATGGCGAAGAGTGTCGACGGAAAGACTCGGCAGTACCGGCAATAAATTGATAGGTAGTTGATAGCCGGCACTAGTGAACGTTCGCTAGAAGGGTCTAGTCTGTCTGTCCTCTACCGTTTGATCTATACGCGTATACATGAAGCCCTGAGCCCCGTTCTCTAGCTCGAGTCTCTCAAAATGAAAGATGCACCGCAGGTGATAATCCCTTCGTTTTTCAGATCCTCTAACCTCGTATTCGATTTTCTCTCGACGACGGATTCGCGTAAATTATGCGACGATAAACCTCGATGTGAAAGTCTCGTTTTAACGTATCGATGGAAACTAGTTTACTAACGCACACAAAACGAGATTTACATCGTTTCGTTTTCATCGAAAGTAGAAAAATTTATTTTCAGACGAACAGTTTTTAAATATTACTCGTTTGAAATATTGTAATGTTATTTTCGATAGTTTTCATATCTTTAGAGCTTACGGGATTATTTCGGCTCGTTACTCGAATAATATCATAAAATGATTAACGTATGACTTGTTTTTTTGCTCAATATCCAAAATTGTGCATTTTCGATTATATAATATTACTAGATTGGCTGAAAATATTAAATAAAAGCTCGCTGTTATTTTTATATATTCTTCTAATATTCGAGTGATTTCTGATATATACAATTAAGTATTAAGTGAGATTACACGTTTATTTTTCTTCATATACGAAGAAAAATGAACTTATTATAATCTTTTGGTTATCGTTGCAAAAAATTAATGTAAACATACATGAGAACATCGATTATGTATGTATGTAACATTTTTCGATTTTTATTCCACCGTACAAAGTTCAAGGTGCCATGTCAATAATAGACGCCATCAATAATTTGTTCTTCTTTTGCATACGTGAGCAAATTACAGAACGCCTACCTGATTGTTTTTTATCTTTTTTTAATAAACGACATGGAGACTCTTTAAAATAATGAAATAGTTTTGTTTTAACAAATCGTATTAATTCAAAATATTTTTGTTTCAGTTGCGTCAACGCGGGATATATCAATCCAGCAGTTATTCGTCCCCTCCAAATGTTTCTTCAACGAAAGAAAAAATATCGAAGAAAAATGGACAGCCGATTACTTTTTTACAATTGACGGCCGTCTTTATTTTTATCATTTGTACTATGGTGGCAGTTGTAGTCATCGAGAAAAAACTTCCCAACGATTTAAAGATTACCGATGAACAAAAATTTCCCAATCGCTTCATAGCTCAAAGAGCTATGGAACATTTGATTGAATTGACTAGTTTCGGTCCACGAGTTAGTGGCAGTTATGAAAATGAAGTGTTGGCTGTGAATTTTTTAAAAAGAGAAATCAATAAAATAATAAACGAGTCTCACGATATACACGTTATCCAAATGGATGTTCAAAAAGCGAGCGGCGCGTTTCCTCTAACATTTCTAGATGGACTAACTAGTATATATCGCAACATGCCGAATGTCATAGTGCGAATTGGTTCGAGAATTAATTCTGAACATTCCCTTCTATTAAATTGTCATTTCGATTCCGTTCCTGATAGTCCCGGTTTGTTCAATTATTATATTGCGCTTATATTTTTTCTGATCATGTTTTGAAGTATGTATTTCATTTTTTTTATCAGGTGCTAGTGATGACGGTGCAGGATGCGCTGTTATGTTAGAAATACTTCGTGTTATGTCCAAATCGGACCGTCTATTAAAACATAATGTTATATTTCTATTTAACGGTGCCGAAGAAAATATTCTACAAGCCTCACATGGGTTTATCACACAGCACAAGTATGATTTTTTTCCTTAAACACATATTTATGCATATATTTTTTTAATTTAACAAATCACATTATTATAGATGGGCTAAAGAAGTAAGAGCTTTCATCAATTTAGAAGCTTGTGGTGCTGGTGGAAGGGAAGTTTTATTCCAAGCAGGACCACATAATCCATGGATAATGGAGGTAATTTTTTTTGTGATCCGATAAAAATGGTAAAATCTCTGGTTCATTTTTTATTTATTTTAGGTTTATTCGCAAACAGTTCCCTATCCTTATGCTTCATCGCTGGCTCAAGAAATATTTGAAAGCGGATTAATTCCTGGAGAAACTGATTTTAGAATTTTTCGTGATTTTGGAAAAGTATCAGGTACATATATTTTTGTGTATTATTATGGTAATATATTATCGATTATTCAATGATTATTATATCCATAGGTTTGGATTTTGCTTGGAGCACTAATGGTTATGTGTATCATACAAAATTCGATCATGTTAATCAAATACCGCTAGGAACACTTCAAAGAACTGGTGATAACATATTGGCTTTAGCTTTAGGTAAATATATATTATAGATAATCATATACGTATTGAAAAGATTCTTATAATTTTTTATTTCATTTCAAAAACTCATTATAGGTATCTCCAACGGTTACTATTTATCACAAGGAACATCAACCGAAGGGCAACCTGTTTTTTTCGATTTATTGGGTGCATTTGTTGTACGATTTCCTATGAATGTGGTAATGATTGCCAGTCTTGTTGTTTTATCGCTTGCTATAGCGAATATTTATCTGAATATTGTGGCTGCTAAAAAGAGAGGTACGCTTAAAAATATTTATGGAATTATACTTTATAATATAATACATTAATATAGACTGTATCCTTTTGTTTAACAGCATTTATTGATCCACGCACGTACATGTCCAGTTTACAAAAAGCTTGTTTTATTTTGGCAATTTCATGGATATTTACGTCAATTTCGTGTTGTGGTTTAGCCATGCTATTGACTGGAATTGGAAGAGCCATGTCATGGTTTGCTCGTCCGTTTTGGTTATATACACTTTATGCATTGCAAACTGTTTCAATTCCAGCTTTATGTTTATTGATAGCAACATCGAAGCAACGATTGGTATTGTTGTTTCTTTAATATTTTAACTAAAATTTACAATATCAAACAAATAAATAAACTTGTTTATATGTATTTTTGTAGAATCCAAATTTTTCTGGTTGGCTTTTAGTTCAATTATATACAGATGCATTTTCTCTATTATGGTCATCGATGCTTTTGCTTTGTATGATAATGCGAATAAGATCTGGATTTTTGGCATTATTATGGGTCGTTTGTCCAGCATTAGTTGGATTATTAAGACACTCAATTTTTCCTCATTGGAATGGTGAGAAATGGAAATGGTAAAACAAAATGTTATTAAATATGTATTTATTTTAAAAATTAAATATTTTAGATTGGAAACGACTTCTTCTGTATTTGTTAGGAATGGTTTTGCCTTTTATTCAAAGCTATTATTTAGTATTGGGCGCTGTTTATATGTTTGTCCCAATAATGGGAAGAGCTGGTGCAAGTATTTATCCAGAAGTATGTATTTATCATCGCATATATAAATATAAAATTTAAAATTTTCAATAACGGAAATTTTCTATTTTAGCTAATTGTGGGTATATTAATTAGTCTTATGTTTTTACTTGTACTTGGTTGGTTGGGTCCACTTATCCTTGGCGCGGAATCACCATGGAAACTTGTAATATATTGAATTTTAATACACATGAAATGCGTTTTAATGAAATTATAAGTTTTTATGTACTTTTCAGGTCAAGTGGATCCTTGGAGTTACTCTAGTCAGTGTTGCTTTAGTCATATTAACTCCTTTAGGTTTTCCATACTCAGGAAATCCTAGTCGTCCTGCACCCCAAAGATTCATGATTTTGCATACTGATAGACAATTTTTCGACATTGATGGTTCGCTTGCTCGAAAAAGTTCTGGTTTTTGGATGGTTGATTTAGATCCAAATAGTCCACATTCTGTAGATGGATATGGTGATGAATTGTGAATGTTGACTATTTAAAAAAAATATATTTTTTATATTTATTTATTCGATAAAAATTGCAGTTCCTTCCATGCGCTCTGCTGTAGAAGTAAGTCATGAACAATGTAACACTCAGCTATATTGTGGTGTGCCATACATATTTCCAGTACAAAGACTTATCAGTCGCACACACTGGTTAGAAGGTTCTCCTCCCACGTTGCCATATAAAACACAATTAAATTTGACTGATATTCAAACAGTCAATTCAACGTTAAAAAGATTTCATTTTAAAGTATCAGGTTTGCCATAGTTTATACTTCTGTTTTATTTTTCGTTTTGTTTTTTCACCTATTTTATCACAAAATTAATTTAAGGTCCTGATCATATGGGATTGATGATTTCTCCGATAGCTAAAGCTAAATTAAAAAGTTGGAGTTTTTTGGCAGGTCAGACTCCATTAGCTGGTCCTCGTTGGAACAATAATACAAGAGACTCATATTTTATATATTTGGCAGCTGCTTCTGAGCACGAAACTCCATGGCATTTTCATCTAGATTTAGTAGTAAGTAATGTTTTATTTTATTTGTGTAATTATATATATATATATTTATTTATTAACGGTGTTGTTTCTTTAGCATTCATTTGAAGAAGAGCCTCATCATTGGTTAGATATAAATGTAGCTGGACACTTTTTACATGGACAATATAAATCTGATCCAGTTCTATCATCATTTATCAATAATTTTCCTATATGGACAGCAGTGACATTCTGGAGTTCATCATTTTCTCATTATATCATTTAAATTTGATGATATATCTATTTCTCTAAAATTAGTATTCTATTTATGAAATGGTGTATTGTATTGAAATCTTTCTTGGTTTTATACATTCAACCGTAGCTTACGTTTTTTTTTTAAACCGTTCTCTACTTTTTTTCATTCAAATAAAATTATATAGCATAGTATGTTATTTGAAAAGTATTTATCATTATTTATTAATAAAATATTATTTAAAAAAGACATTGCCTTGTTATCGTAGGAAGTAGTTTTGATAAAAGTAGTATTATATAGAACATAATACCTTATTGCCTGATTGCCACGAAATATTCAAAATTAAGAACTGTTAATATTTTGTGCTGTGATAATTTTTTGAAATTTAAAATCGATTGTTCAAAATTTAGTTTTTGTTATATTTGCTTTTTTTCAACCATGTAAATATAGGCAAATAACTTATCGATTTTGTGTTAATGTCTTTTATTATTATTAAAGCTAAAAATTGCTCTAATATAATATAATATTATACATTGATTATTCAATGAAGATTGTGAACTATAATTGTTGATATTTTTTATAAATATTTTTATTTGTTGTAAAAATTTCTGCTGACTATACATAAAATGACAACTAAGCATTCCTTCATTGTTTTTTATCACACATTTTCTTATAGAATTAGAATATAACTTATTTATTTGCTCAAAAGTATTATGATTGTAAGTAATGTAAGAATAACATTTTTCAAATATTAATAACTCTTTCAACAATTCATTATAAAATTATTCAAAATTTTTAAATTATTCAAAGATTTTTTATATCAGGTCGGTGATAATATAGTCATAGGACTTATCGTAAAAAAGTTCACTTACATTTCTTGTTGCCTTTAAGTATTTAGACAGTTTTTAAAAATTTACAAATTATAGAGTAGTGCAAAAAATTTACAATAACGTTTATTTTTAAGATATTGTAAATATCAATATAATATATTCAGTATTTTGATTTCAATTTTTTTCCTTAGAAATCTAAAATGTATAATATGAAACAGGCCAATTTGGGAAAAAAATGAGTTAATGGTTCAGATGGTTCATGGTGACTTTTTCAAACATTCAAAAGATCATTTATATCATAAATCATTTATTATTTATAATAAACGATTTTTTGTATAACAGCTCATATATGTATGTATTTTATTTTATGTTTTGAATTTGTATAGATATAATACAATATTTTACATAGAGCTTATAAATTTTAAAGCTTTTCTTCTCATGACTAATTTTCTATTTACATTCAATAACTATTTGTTTGAAGAGATAGCAATTTTTCGCATGGTTGTTTTTTCCAAATATGGAATTAGAATTTGATCAATTTTCAAATTAAAAATTATGAAACTATATCACATTTTTTAAGCAAAATCAAGCAATGACTGCACATTAAAAAGAACTAGTCCTAAGCAATAATGAATAAGACACTTATGAAATTTGTAATTTTTTAAATACAATGTTTTTGGCAGTTAAATTACTATTTTCAACAGAGATTCTAAAAAGCAAAACATCAGTGATATGTTAATTGATTAACTTGAATATTATGGTAAAGTAAACCGAAGTTGATAAGATTTTGGCATAAGATTAATGCATTTGTAATCTCAATTTTTAATGCCAAAATTTACAGGAATATTATGTATAGTATATAGTATATAATATTAATTTGTAAGAATATATAAAATTTGAATTAACTACTAATTTAAAAAATTGAACGCTTATAGAGAGTGATGTATGAAAAAATCTATTAATATTTATGTTCATTTTTAATTTATAAATGGTATGTTGGATTTCTTATTCACTACTAATATCGTTAGCTCTACATAATTCAATTTATATGACTACTTTAAAAAGAACAATAACACCAACAAAAAGTAATGTTTACATTTTTTCTTCGAGTTGATGTATTATATAGCACACATAGTAAATTATGACTTTTGTACAATTTTAATCTACCTAATTGAATTATAATAGACTTAACATTAATATGGTTTTGAGAAAAAAAATATATTTCTCGCCATTATATATTATATATAAATTATCCTTCCACAAATTTAGAAATTAATGAAATCATAGTACAATACTCCAAATATTTCAATATGAAAGCATTCATTTTATAGTCATAAATTTTAAGAAAAGCAATAAGCCATCACGCAATACACATAATTTAAATTTTGTTTGTTTCGAATAGTGTGTTTCTATTAAGCACTGCTCATCGTATATTTATTGTTTCTTGAAGATGCCCCTCACGTATGAATGTAATTTTTTACAAAAAATTGTATAATTTTTACAATGATTTCAAATATGTTTTGAATCGAACAAAATGTACATTTTTGTTTTAGCGAAGTGTTACCAAAAAGTGATTTAATAAAACCATGTCAATTTTTTAATGCATTGTGTATTACATGTATTTAACAAAAAATATATAAGTACACATATATTTTCATTTGCAACATTATCTGAGTCGATATATTACTTATCATCATATCTGTTTTGCACATACATTTTTACAATCAAACGGTGGAAAAAAAATTTTGGCGACCTATTGCGAGTCAGTATTTCCTAATTGAGTGATAATTGAGAAACTAGCGGTTTCCCATTAGCACCGTTTGCATCTCAAACGATACTCACTCGGTTCACGTACACATTACACTAATTGAATGAGTTCAAGTGAATTTTAATTTCGCTATAAATCGATGAGAACTTTGCACATATTATATTTTAAATCTGTTTATGAGTTGGAATCCAAAAAGGGTGGTTGTACCAAAGCATCAGATGAATCGTTTAGTTATGTGCTTGTTTAGTATGCAAGATAGACACTCTATAACAGCCGTTCCGAGTTTTGGTCAAGAAACAATGACTCTGATGTGTCGATTTGTACTTATTCCATGAACATTTAGTTGGAATTTTGAATTATTATATATTTTATTAAACTAAACCGAAAATAAATTTCTGAATTGTTAATTTTTTTTTAATAATTTAAATTATCTGATAATGAGACATTGGTAGATTAATTTCGTCAGGCGTCACAAATTTTCGGGAACCTCTATACAGGACCGGTTTCCAAATTTACTCTCCACATTACACACAAAATATTAAAATTAGAAAAAAAGTAGCATAAAGTAAAGGACAAATAGACGATTTTAGAAAAAAATTTTTTTAACTATAATAATTCATCAAAAATGCTAGGGGCCCTGAAGCAAACGCCTCCACCATAAGTAATGAAACTCTTAGCATTTACCTATAACACATTTTTATATCGATATAATGATTATGTTTCGAAGGTTGTTTACACAATTCTGAATAAAAGGATTTGGCTTACTTTTGCGATTACGATTATATTTAAGTAATATATATATTATTTTTCGTGCGGGCTTTGTATTATAGTGTCGGGCACCGTTTGAAGACATTGCGATGCGTGCCGGGTCGCCGACAAGAGCCATTGTCTTTACCGGAGCCATTTCTTGGAATACATTTAAATTTATTATGGACACGCGGATTGGTGAATTCGTCAACGCATCGTTCAATAGAGTCCGGGAACCGTCAATGGAAACGATCCATTATTCGTTTATCCAAACAAGGAAATATTCATTTTCATTGATTGTCAGTCGAGAATCACATTTTTTCAATAGGATGTGGATTATTTCATATAGGTAATATGCGTTATGTAAAAGGGGAACAGTTCATATTTTTTCGTATAAAATTAATGTTGTTCGATAAAATCCTGATGTTGTAATAATAATTCATTATCGACAATCCATTTTTCAGCGGGAAATTTAATTTATTACGTTGTTGGCTGATTTTCATCAATAGACGTATGTATTTTTGAAAACGTGGGCGATCTTTCATGTACTAAACGATGCACTATGACGTATTACTGGATAATATGAAATTCAATCAAACTAAAAATAAAATTTGAAAAAATATTAGCACGTGATGCTAGAACACGAATTTTCATTTACGTTTTTCGAAAATTCACAATATTATATAATTTTATAACAAAACGACAATCTATTGTGAAATATCATCTAACGATAAGAATTTGATGAAATAAACCGATATTGAAAAAGAGGACCATTATTGAAATACATACATACGTGCGTTTATTTAAAATTGAAACTAAAAGAAAAATACATATTTGTGTTTTCTTTACAACTATTGAATGTGCGATACACACTACTTTGCTCGAGTAATAAAGTGAAACTACGTTTTTTTATGTTTTTTACGTTTTTCTTGAGATGCAATCATTACAAAATCAACGCACGAACGAATGGGTATGTCTAGTTCCGGTAAAATGTTAGAGAAGAATATTATGTCTCATGCTATAAATACAAAACGTGAGGATATTCAAATTCTCGAATGTATCCAGAATGTTTTCAATTATTTTTCATATCATAAATTAAAGTATGCATTATATAATATAGCACTCGATTGAGCAAAATTCAAATTAAAATTTCAAACTTTAAAAACAAATTATACATAATAATTAGTAATCTTTCAATAAATTACAAATACAGACTATGAACGAACCCGTCAAATCCATGATATTGTATGTGCATGTCACTGTAAAAAAATTAAAATTAAAAAATTGTCGAAATATACGTTTTATCATAATACATATAAATATAATAGTAATAATAGTGAAATGAAGATTTTTATGAGCTTTTTTTTTAAATTTTACAGTAAGTATAAAATATAATATGTAGGATAACGACACACGTAGTGGACCATGCACCTGTAGTTGACCATTTCTCAGAAAAATGTAAAAATTAAGGTTTTTAAAAATGATAATTTTTCAGAAAGGGTGTAATAGATAATATGCTTGTTATAGCTTATCCATTGCACCCTTTCCGAAAGATTATGCTTAATTTTTACGTTTTTCTGAGAGATGGTCAACTACAAATGCATGGTCTGCCACTGGTGTCGTTACCCTATGTATGAAAAGACACATACATACACAATTTAAACAAGTTTAAACGAAACAAATTTCGTACACCATATTTCTGGTTCTGTGTCGCGCTTTTCAAACGTAATTTTGATGAAAATTAGAAATTTTTAGATCGAAAAATATTAACCGAAGCTCGTGACCAAATCGCGTCAACGCTCGATGTGTTCATGGCCGGTTTTCGATTCCTTTTAAGATGTCCCCCGTGAACGGAAGTCTCCCCCGAACGTGTTTCAAATGGACAAACGATTTCGTTTGTATAATACGGCGTCCATGCTCAAAGTTACCACAAACATACACGTAGCCATCATCCTCGTCATCGGTTTTATTCTTATTATTATCGTCGTCGCAATAAATAGATAATATGTTTGGCGTTGTACGTTCGGAGAATGCAAAGCACTTACTCCGTGACCAGTGTTCAGAGATCGAATCATTGCTGACGATGGACTCGGAGTGTTTTGAGAGGTGCGGTTTCATATTTTTAATTTCGGATGATGTCTTTGTGTCGAAATTTAAATCAAGAACTCTATGTTCATAAATATAATATTGAAAATCGGACCAAAAATACATATTATTATATATATTGACTTTGGCTGCGTATTCGTGATTTCAATTCTTATAATATAAACATAAAAGTAAAATCTCCATCGTATGTATTCAACTCGATGTCGACAACAATTTATATATTCACTGGACATTCAGTCGAAAACGATGTGTTGGTTCGACACTATAATAAATGTCGATGACTGAGGTTGACAATTCAGTGCTCGTCTTTTTGCATTTAGCCTATCAACACATCATGTATTTCCGCATCCGCTTAACATTATTCTCTTGGCGTAGCAGTGGCGTAGCAAGGGGGTTATGTGCCATACCGAGCGGTACAAATTCTAGTTACGCCACTGTGAATCTGTAGCTTTTGGTTTTAATTATAATTTTATTAAGTTTCAAATTTTGTAACACTTTATTACATCTTTTTTTATCCTACATGAAAATCATTTTTATAATTAATACATCGCATATCAGAAATTGGATAAGACATATTAAAAATTGAAATAAAAATGACGAAAAGCTTAACAGCTTGTTATAATAATAAAATGAAAACTTGTCAAGTAGACATTTGAATAAAGATATTGTAAGGTTAATAAAATATAAAACACACGCAATAATATTTATAAAATTTGATAGAAACAACACACATACGATGTGATCGTTCCGGAAATGCTTCGAAGTCATCAAGTCACCAAGTTTGTACGTATGTGTTTTAACGCACAATACGAATATGTACACGCTGCCGTTTTCCAGAAGTGCCATTTTAACGATAGACATTAAAGCGTTAGCCGTGTCCATTTTCGGAAGACAATTGTTCGATTGGTTCCATACCGGCCGAACGATCGTTCGTGATTGATAAAAGATGACAAATTCGCCATTTTGTATGCGCAATGCCACGCACGCCTATCGTTATTTTCTGCATTATTACATTACACATTGGATCATAATCGTTATATCATTTCGAAACAATATTAATGAAATTATCGAAACGGTGCAATCATTATAATTTGTATCGACATATTTTAAAACGATTTACATTTCGAAAGAACCCTTGGCGATCTATAATAGTTACGTACGATAAAATAAGATTTTATTTGATCGATGAGATTTATTGGTTTAATACGATTGTGTTTTGATGAAAATTAATAGAGTTCAATGGCCCTCGAGACGGATTATCGAGTTTCAGGATGCGTTTCGTGTTAAAATTACGACGGTGTCCGTCGCAAGAGGATGCTACAACAGCGGAAGTTCGTAAAAAGGATTACGCTTCTTTATTTGGTGAATATGTCTACGTTTTTGAGTCATTATTCGATGACCGACGAAGGTGGAGCCTCGTCCATTTTTTAACACTGTACGTTTACATGCGACTTTTGCACGTGCTCGCATCACGCATTGGCGTATAATGGCAACATTATTTTTTTTCAATAATTTATTAATTTTTTCAGGAGGGAAATCACAAATTTTCATTTTTTTTCTATAAGAACAATATATTTTTTACCCAACAAAATGATTTTCAAAATGTAGTATGGTTTGAAGTTTTGTTTTTGCATTATATTTTATAATTTTTTTTTAACATTGACACAAACTGTGCATCTGATTGTGAGATAAACTTTTCATTTCAGTCAATCACTTTCAAAAAACAACAATTTATTTTTAATTTGATTTAAAAATATACTAACTTACTTAATACGCATTAAATTATTCGAATTAGCATGAAATTACATTAATTTTAAAAATTTTGATTTCAATTTACCAACAAATTTTAAATTAATATATAGCCATCTCTGAGATCATCTGCGGGTGCTTATTTTATCAATTAAGATTCAATTTGGTGTATGGTATTTTAAATAGTGGAAGATCAAAAAAAACTGCGTGATATTACGCGCTAAATCGAACGAATTCAGCGCTGAATATAAATTTTTTTCGATAGTAAGAATCTGTATAAGATATTATATACAAAATCAGAAAAAAAGTGAAAAATAAAGCTTTTCATTTTATCCTATAAGTTTTACTCCAAAAATACCAATCTTGATAATTTGAAGTAATTTAATTTACTACTCAAATTTCTACGATTACATTCTCTCTAACGAAGTTTTCAATACTGACAAATTTGAATACGTAGATACCTATAAATACAGAGGAACACGTTCTAGAAAATTAACAAAATATTATGCAATACAAATGCATTCAAGGTTTAATCGAAGCATAGACTTATTCGCTTTTACACCTAATCATCCTCACAACTCTCTGTTTGGAATAAAAATTGAAAACAATCAACACCTGCCCCGCCAATGGAATGGTGGGGGACAGGTGAGCAGAGGATTCGGACAAGTGTTGAGCCGTGAACAAGTAGCGAGTGGAATTGTCATCAACCTTGTCATTGGGTGTCCAACCATCTTGTAGGAAGGACCGCTTCTTCTTGGAGGCTTTTCGGCTCTAGAGTCTTGAGTTTTGTTAGCACATTCGTTCGACCAGGTTTTCATTTGTAGCAAGTGTTTTTTTTTTGTTTTTCGGTGATCTAATATTTTGTGGTGTTGTGCATGTGAAAATAGTGTAGATTATTTGATTAAATGTAAGTTTTTTTTTTTTAGTTAACTGTTGCGGATTTATTTTTAGTTTTAAAAAAAATTCACCATCATTCCTAATTTTACATTAAAAAAAAAATAATTATTTATCGAACTGTGATATAAATTTAATGATTTTATTTTTTTTCGTCATACCATTACATTTTTCAGTAAATATTTAATGTTTATTCCACACACCGACTAAATAAAAGAAAACATGTATCTTAATCATCTGTGATCAAATCTGTTTATTTTACGAGGAATTTTTTATCATCGCAACAATGAAATAGTCTTGATTGATTAAGGGATTGACTTTGAGAATTTCGCAGCTTGTATTGTGGTGGTCGAAAGAAGGCAAGATGTCGGCATAGCTGATTGTTTTGATTTGCGGCTGTGCTACATCAAGCCAGCTCTTGTCACCAATTTTCTACACATTCAACAATGGCTCGTTTCGATTAGCAAGCAGAAAACGATGAGTCATAAATCAAGCAGCGTATGTCCAAAATACAGTAGAACTTTTCACAAACGAGTAAATTTGACTATTTCCTAATCTAGTCAAAACATATCAGGAAACGATCAAAAATAATTTATATTTTAAATTATCGTCATCATCTGTAAATCAAACAGAATCTTCCAGGACACGAATTAAAATATCTGACAGCTTTATAATTTAATAAACATAAATAAGGTAATGCACCAGTGATTGACCATGAATCTATAATTGACCACCTGTCAGAAAAACTAAAAAAAGGAAGCTTTCCAAAAAAGGAAATTTTTTCACCTTTTCAGAAAAATTATCATTTTTCGAAACCTTACTTTTTATGTTTTTCTATCAGATGGTTAATTATAGATTCATGGTCAATCACTGGTGCATTACCTTACAATAAATAAATAAATTGTAAAGTGAACAATAATATAACATAAAAAACAAAAGGAAATAGATAAATGACATAAAAGAAAACTCATCGCGTAGTTTTTGTATCGTATTTTATTTTTGATAAAAATTATAACTATTGCATGAAAAAGGTGCAGCATCCCTATGCGTTTCAAAAATTGTGTACATTTTTTATCGAAAATCGAATTAAATACGCATTCGCAGTGGTGAGTTAACTTTCCAAGGAACTGTGTAGAAAGGAAAGTGTGATGCTGGCAGTTGTGTAGCTAGGGTATTATGCTCCCGGGGACAAATTATATAATTGGCACCCCCCCCCCCTTTATTTTTGAATATAAATAAAAAAGTTTGAGAATTTTTTATTGAAAAAAAGTGCTAAAAACAAAATATTGATCACATATCATTGTAAGTAATTGAAAGAAATTGGTTCCGCAGGCGAAATTTTTTTTTTCGTTTTTCATTGATACACTATGGAATGATCTAAATCAAAAATATAATTAAAAAATTTGCGGAAAATTATATGCATTTCTAATGAAATTTAAATACATTTTTTTCGAATTTTGTTTTATTGCCTCTCTTAGTTTGACGCCCGGGGGTCTCTATACCCCCCCTAGCTACGCCTCTGGATGCTGGTTCGGAAAAATCAAAACGACAAATGTTGGGGGCCCCAAGCATGCGCATACACATAAACCCGCCACTGCCGGCATCCGAGGCGAGTGGTAGCACGGAAAAGCGTTAGGAGCGGAAGTGGCGAAAAGCGGCGAGCGCGCTTGCGCGTTCACCGACGCCTGCGCGTCGGCGTCCAGACGCCAGAAATAGTGTTTGTCTTGGGGAGACGAGCGTCGAGAGTGGTCAGCGGTCAGCGGTCATCAGCGGTCGGAAACGAGCGTAGGGTGGGGCATGGAGCGCCGCCAGCAATGGGGCTCCGCAAACGGGCAGACCCTCCCCGCCACCAGCAGCCCGGGGCTGAGCCCTAGGGCCTCCGCGGTGGCCCTTGCCGCCGTCGCCGCCTGCCTCGCCATCCTCTGGCCGAGGCTCATCGCACCGCAGACAGACGTCAGGCCCAACACCCTCGACAAGCAGACAGGTCTCTTGCTCTTTTCCGCGGATACTTTTCTTGCCACGCGTGTTTTCGTGGGAAATTATTGTTGGTATGTTTAGTTCTTGCGTTCTTAGTTGGTGCGTTTAGATCTTGTTTCAAAAATTGATCAAAAATTGTATGAAAATTTGTTAGGAAATTATGATATCAAATGGGGTTACAGAATTAAAAGAAATGAGAAAATGTGATTTATTTACTTACCGAAGGGAAGGGGGGGGGGAGGGAAATTTCTTAAATGGAGTTTGTGAATGATTTTCAGAAACGGCTAATACCCAACATAATGTGATGAAGAATTTTTTTTTATTTTCCGCTGATACTTTTCTTGCCACGCGTGTTTTCGTGGGAAATTATTGTTGGTATGTTTAGTTCTTGCGTTCTTAGTTGGTGCGTTTGGATCTTTTTTGGATTAGTGGTCAAAAATTGTATTAAAATTTGTTAGAAAATTATGATATCAAATGGGGTTACAGAATTAAAAAAATGAGAAAATGTGATTTATTTACTTACCGAAGGGAAGGGGGGAAGGGAAATTTCTTAAATGGAGTTTGTGAATGATTTTCAGAAACGGCTAATACCCAACATAATGTGATGAAGAATTTTTTTTTATTTTCCGCTGATACTTTTCTTGCCACGCGTGTTTTCGTGGGAAATTATTGTCGGTACGTTTAGCACACGGATCTTATTTGGATTAGTAGTCAAAAATCGAATGAAAATTTGTTTGAAAATTATGATATCAAATGGGGCTACAGAATTAAAAGAAATGAGAAAATATGATTTATTTACTTACCGAGGGAGGGGGGGAAATTTCTTAAATGGAGTTTGTGAATGATTTTCAGAAACTGCTAATACCCAACATAATGTGATAAAGATTTTTTTTCTGTAACAAGAGTTTTAAAATAAAAGCAGTTTTAATGTATAATTTTTGTAGATTCGTCTCACAAATTGAATCGTCACGTTCGTTATTTGTAAACAATGGAAAAATTTTCAAGATTATATTGAAGTGTTCGATTATTTCGATTATTCTATTTTAATTACAATATGAAAAAGAAAACTAAATCTTTCTTTTCGTCAGACGCGTCGTAAAATTATTACGAATCTACCGAACAGTTGCCAACGACGAGAACTACTTTAGAAAATTTGCTAATTCAATTCTCAGACTCTCGCTCCTCTCCGCTCCGATTATTATCAGAAAAAAGTTCTGTTTTCCGCCGCGATCGAAAAATTTCAACTTAACATTTCTTCGTCGCGAATCCGACAAAATTGGAAACGACATATAATCAGAAAAATCAACAACGCCCCGCTGAAACGTTCTTTTTATAGCTACCGCATTTGAATGTAAATATTATAAATTCACGGTTGAGATATTCAAAACATTATAATGACAAGTGTCAACTTCACCTCGCTATTATTCGCCAACGAGAGGTAGCATTACACGTTTTTCAGCGAGACTTGGTGCTATCATGTCTTGTAACATTTGTGATTTAAAATCGCTCAGATGGCGGGTATTTCGGGAAGAGTGACTAGTTGCACGTTTAGCATAGAATATAGATAACGCTTTAGGTCAACCCACGTCACGAAAAGTTCTGCCAAGGAAAATGGCATTTTTCACACCGTAGAAAATCGATACGAAGCCGAATTTTTATTTATTCAGACAGACAAGAAAATTTTCTGTTATTCAAACGAGTATCGTTTCGCGAAAAAAAAACAACCGCGTATAATTTAGATATATAATTATTCAAAGTTTTACTGAATTCAAGTTTTCATTGATAAATTATAATTGCAATTTTATGCTAAGTATTTTTCAGATTGAGAAAATTCTGTCTAATCGACCTCATGTTGAAATATTTTGATCAAACTGATATTATTTTTTAATTTATTAAGTTGGAAACGACAGTTTTTTTTATATCAAAAGGGACTATCCACAAGGGAAGCTTCTTGGTAGTACCAACAACACTAGGTAGAACTATTCAATTTTTTCCTAAGCAATCGCGAAAGTTCTGTTTTCCAACGGGTATACGGAATGTCGGAACGAAAAAATTATCGATATATATCCTTCCACGAGCCAGTTTTTTATAAAATGAATCGTTGAACGAATTTCTTTGATGATCGAAAGGATGCTGCGACATGTTCGTCGACACGGACATGAACGCGATAAAGGTGATGGCTGAAGTGTGCAGCAGCATCCTGCAAAGGCGAGGAGGCCCAATCGACCCGAAAACGGAGCAGGCCTTCCTCACGGGTAGGCTGACGAAAGACGTCATCACGATGTGCAGGCAAGAGGTGAACACGACATGCGGAGTCGACATAGCTACCATCCTGGACCAGAACATACGTCTGGGCAAGACGTACAAGCAGATTCTGGACGAGATCAGGACGTACAACAATTCCAACTGCTTGAAGACTCACTACGGAGTCGCTCCGTGGTCTTTGGGAGTGCCCCACCTTGTTGGAAAGTTCTGGATGCAGGGATTCGGTGGTTCGGATACTTTCAAATTGATCGCTTTGTTAATAACTGTGTGTTTTTTATCTGTACTAAAAAAACGCTATCTGATTTACTGAATGTTTGATAGAAATCTAATTTTTTTGGATTGCTCGAAAACAATGTTGTGCAATAATGTAAGGAAGGAATTAACAAGTATGATATGAATGAACATCTCACCTTATAAATCATTCTCCTGATGTTCAAATTAGTTGATTCAAAACTCGAGTTTGATTCCAATGCTTCTTTGGTTTATTCGTCAGTTACGAATCTGCATTTTTCGCGTATAATATTATATTAATAGGTTTCGAATTTTTACTAACGACGTCCTTTATGACAACCGGTTTGATCTTACGTACGAGTTTGAGCAATTAGAATTAATTAACCGGGCATTATTTAACAAAATTTTATTATTGAATAATACAATTACAATATGTACATTTAATATCAACTAACGCTTGTCCTTTAATAACACAGGTATGCAAAATTGAACTTTTTGAAAATAGTTTGTTTAAAAGGTATCTATCTATATTAGGTAACTTTTGAGCGCTAAATTCGAATATGGTATTTATTTTTTTCACATAAAGTTTTCTAGATATAAAGAAAATAAAAAAATCATTTTTATCAAAATTTTGAGTTTTAAAAAATTATAACTTATGAATATGGCACCCAATCAAAAAATCCCTCGATTGTCTTAGATAATATTATAATGAATATGTTTTATAAGTTTTAACAAAATCGGTTGCGTAGATCTTGAGATATCTTGTACATCAGATTTTCAAAAGAGAGTCTTATTTAATGCCTCATATCTTCGTCATTTTTAAATTTTTTTTATTCGTTATTATTTTAAATTATTCATAAAACTAGTATGTATATGTATAAAATAAAAATTATTTTTTTATACGTAAAGCTGCGTCAAAAAAAAAATGTTTGTTTTTAAACTTATTTTTCCGATTGAGAAGGTGGTATATGGTGGTATATGCCTTTAAGAATGGCAGCTTGGTATATGGGTAGCATTTATTAAGATTTCTAAAAAACCGTACGTGATGGATTTTAAATTATTTTTCAGTTAATTTGCACCTCGAAATCTATAAGAAATCATTAATCAATTTCAGAATATTTTACCCATGCATACTTGTGTAATAAATTCAAATTTAACTCTCTAAACTTTTTTTATACCTAGTTCCTTAACAATCAAATTTTGTCAATTAAACAAGCATCATAGTGGTACGATGTGTTGACATTAATTCTCAGCATTTTATATCAGTTTTTCAATGGCCTGTATTTAATTAATCAGTTAAAAGATCCTATTTTGATCAGTAAAAACAAAGTATATGGTTGTTATTCGGTTCTGTGCACGTGGAAACCTGTTTGAACTTGTTGGAACAAGTCTCAATGTAGTCACACATAGTAGTAACCCAACTTAACCTAAGCTAAACCTAACCTAACCTAACTGATCATTTAACAATTTTTTACTGATCATTTTAATTGTTATTAACTAGCCAAATAATTAGTTGCCTTTTTCAATTCCTTCCATGAGTGATACTTTGACAAACTTAACTGGGTGCCACTTTGTGTTTGGCTGAACTGAATTTTGTTTTTCTAACCCAACCTAACCTAATCTAATCTAACCTAAACAAACCTAACCCACGGGTCCTTTAGGTGTTAAGTAATTATTCTAACCCAACCTAACCTAACCTAACCCAACCTAAAAGATGCAGTTCACCTAAACTCAAAGCACCCTTAATTGAAATCGTGAACAAATTCAATGAAACATTTCATTTTAGGTATGCGTCAAGAGAGGCCCCCACATTTGAGACCAACGCCGGTGCACCCCGCTCTCCGCGAGAGAGGCAAAGCAATAGTGACCCCTTCTGGGGGCGCAGCACCCTCGCCTTCGCCCTCGGGCCCCTTCCAAGCGTCGGCGCCTTTCGTACAACGTGGACCCATGGAGGGAAGGGTATGGTCGTCTCCGCTCAATGTTTACTATGTCAAAGACGAGGACGAGGTTCGTTCAGTAAATCCTCAGTTTGTTGTTGGTGTTATGGTTGTTCCCCATTTGGAGTTGAATGATGGTATTGCGATGCGCTTCTACGTAGATCTGGCCCGAAGCTTTAGTGCGCTTTTTCGGTGGTTAAGTAAAATATTTTTAGTTTTGTTTAAATTGTGCAGGGTTTTTCAGTACACGAAATTCGAATTCAAACAATGAAATCGAACATTGGTGACAGTGATTTGTCTATGTATGGTATTATGCTTTGTAATAAGTTTTTAAATTCACATTCGATTGCTGCATAATTTAAATAAATACTTGATGTAACGTCGTTTATTATTATAGGTAGTTTAGTTAAAAATCATATTTTATATTTATCAGAAATTTTTGAATGAGCAGAGCAAGCTAAACTAATATTTGAGGCTTGTTTTCGATGTTGAAAAGTGAAAAATTTTAATAGCTTAATTTACTAATAATTAGATTGAATATTTTTATCGTTAATAGGTAAATCATCTTTATTTGCTTACTAAGGTTGCACCTAAATAATGCAATTGTAAGATTGAAATTATATAAGAATATCACGTAATTTTTACGAAAACTTTTATCATTACATAAAAAATATACACTATGTTATTTAATTTGGCTAACACCGTCAATTTGGAATGAAACGAAGCTAGCACGTGTGCATCACTAATTACTAATAGTATTTTATTACGTACATTACTATAATGAAAGGAAATAACGAATAATGTATTAGAAATGTGCATCAAACATCATGAGAGAAATTTATAGTTTCTATGAACAGTAAAAGTCATTGAGATCCATAAACATTCTATTTGATACAATTGCTAAAAATTGTGATTCGTTCATCGCTGTCTATTATTAATACATACATATGTATTTTTCCAGTGACTTCAATAACATCCGACCATCGTAATATTTTTTTCTCTCTCTCCAATAATATACGCATTACAAACTGCCAGCTTATTTGAATCGAACATTTTCGAGATTTCGGTCATTCGGTGGATCGTCCTCGTTCGATGATAAGTTTTCCTTTTTCCAAAATGTCAGGTGCAAATATCTTATGCGCATTTTTGTGACAAAATGATCTATAAGATGATGCTAAAATTAGCGAAAACGTCGTGCACTTGGGCACTATTCCAACGATGATAATTTTCTTCAATTTTCACTTGTTATCAAAACATTTCGTATACCGACAATTTCGTTTTCAAACTTTACGAATGCATCTGAATTTGGAGGTCAATAGATTTTCCATAGAATACGATATTTTTGAGCCCTGCTCGTTACACACGACAGTACCTACTACTATATTAATTATTTTATTTATGCGAATTATGCAAATGCGGTATTGCAATTTTTTAATTCTTCGAATGAAAAATGAATCAAATTCTCCGTTACGAGTTTCGAAGGCCGTGTTGAAAAACCCTTGTTCCAGAAATACTTAAGAGTAGCGTAACATAAACTTGACTTTGGCGGTAAAACGTCGCGTTAAAACCGGCGACGGGACGCTTGCTACGCGCCACGGTGGTGCACCTGCATTTTTGGCACGCGAAATCAGTTTCTACGTATCCATTGCACAAGAGTTGGAATCGTATGCGTTCGGACGTATCGCTTGCGACGTTTTTACACCGACGCATGAACGTCCGTGTCTATTTTCGCGCCAGGCGTCTGCCTACTGGCCCCGATATTATTTTGTGCGGGACGCACCGCATCGCTAATTTCATTAACGTATCAACATGGACGCTAGCTCAAAATATATAATAATATGTATACGTATTTTTTATGGCCACATGTTACATCACAAATTATTTATGTGTTTATCGAATGTTCGAATAGATCAAAGTATAATAGTTTCAAACTATAAATCTATATTTTCAATCCAGAATTTCTTTTAATTATATCGAAGGGATGATGATCCCGCTTGTTACATGTACCTCCTCTCTATGCCAGTTTAGCTTCATTAGACGAAACTACTGATAACTCTACATTTAACTTTTATCTAACAATAAGCGACTGCAAAGGATTGAGTACTTTCTTTTAATTATATTGAATGTTAGAGCTATTCTAATTTGATTTATTTCGTATCCGAGCAGAAAAGCAAGCACACAATCAAAAGAGAGACAAAAAAATATAATAAAATTTGATATTTATCAATCACAAAAGCCAAATTTTGAAAAAACATGTCTAATAATAAACCATCGCTCTGATGTATTGTATTAAAAGTACGAAGAAGTTCAAAATCAGACATATGTTTTCATGAAAATCAATGATAAATATTAATTTATAAATCAATCTATTCCGTTGATTAATATGCGATTAAAATATTTGCAGCCAATGCCAATCGGTGGTATAAGACCTCCGATGGGAGGAGCTGGAGGAGTAGTTCCTGCACCAAAATCCTCTGTGGGTTTCGTGATGCCTCTTTATACATTATGCATAGTGATTTTCTTCCTTTACACAGTTTTCAAGGTGAAATAAATTAATAAAAGAAAATAAATTTTTTTTTTAGATTCGTTGTTATTTAACTGATTTTTTTCCAGATGATATTCCGCAGACAAATAACAGACGGAACTCAGCCTGAACCTGAATTTAAATCAGATCCAGAATTTAGAAGACGTGTGTTCAATGAACCCAATCGTAGTAACCGAACTTCTCCTGATAGCAACAAATTGGGTGAGTTCAAAATCTACACATACATAATTTATTAAAAATAAGTCACAGGGTATATTTTTGATATTTTATTTTATTTATAATATGTCCATCTTTCTCTGTAAAAACTGTTTTTTTTTTACTTTGTTATAAAATTTATTTATGATAATAATAATTTTAAATTTTAACTGTAAAATGTACATTTTTTCGTGTATGATTTTGTCCTAGTAAAAAAAATATTTTGAAGGTAAATTATAAATTTATTAAATTAAATTAAATGTTCCATTGCTGCTAAAGGACCAAAAGAAAGGGATGCGAGTGAGTTTATTCATTTATACATATATATAAATTTAAGTAGGTATATTTTATGATACATTGTTAACTAATAGAGAAGGAAAGTATAAAACTTATATTTTATTCAATTATAAAAGAAATATACAATTTGTTCAAAATTTATGATAATCAATAATCATTATTGTTGATTTGTATAAGTTTAATTGTGCCATGGTGTGATATAATTATAACATAATGACATTTTAAATCCATTCGGTCCCGTTGAATAGGGGACGAAGAATTGGACGTACTGAGATCGAGACTCGCAGAGACAGAACGAGCAATGGAAAGGATCGTCAAACAGATGCGTGGGCCCCTCGCTGGGCAGGTCAGCCTCATAAGCTGCCATTCGGGCTGTCGATAATACATTGGCATTCATAGATAATATAATACCTCCAATAATAACTGTTCCTATTAAAAAAATATCACTCTCTGTGTGCATTTGAAGTGTTGTAGGTATTGTATTATCTAATTTTTATTTATAAATATAGGTTAGATTATTTATATCCTTCGAGGCATATTTATGAGATCAATGAGTAGCAGCTTGAGTTGTGGCATGATTAAACTTGTTACACAACATTGAAGATCTTTGACTCGCATAAAATAGAACTCAATTCAATGCCGGCCATAAATTTCTCTATATTTTAAAACATTTCAATTGAAAGAATTTAATTTAATTTAATTTTTTTTTTTTTTTAATGAAATGGCGATGGAATTTCAATTGATTAATTGGAAGAAACATTGAATTGAGAAAAATATACAATTGTTATTAATTCAAAACTAATGCCTGTAATCACAAGACCACTGAATTGTTATATTATACATTCCACTTCAAAAACATATGCTCTCGGACATGAACATTTCACATTCGACATTCAACAATATTCCTAAAAGTGTTTTACCTTTTAATGTGCTTAAAGTGATGGTGTGTTTTAAAAAAATAATTCATATGGCATGGTAGTGCTAAAAATTAGTATAGCATTTTGAGGTCTTGTGTTTTTGGGAATTTGTATTAATTTCAAAAACTGATTACTTTCTATTCTATGTAACACATGTTTATTTGATTGATTTGAACACATTGATAGAATATGAATATGGAATCAAATTATGAAAATTCAGTTACTTAGTTGGTACTGTTTGAAATTAAATGCAACCAATTGTGACTGAAATGAATTAGATTTCCCACACATATTTACAGTAAACTCTTTAATGCTTGTAAATATGCCGAAGAAGTTTGCAATATTAAAGGAAATGGGTGTGTTTTTTTTTTTTATTTCGGTGGACGATGGTCGCAGTTGTTAACGCCATCTCAGGTTTGGTAGCTGAAGTTCGTCAGCAGATGGAAGAATGTCACCAGGTCAATGGCAACGCTACTCAGGTAGAATATATATACGGTTGTTGATTCAAGTTATTTTAATGTTTCATTCCTTTTAACACAAACTAAAATGAACAGCATGAAGTTTACTCATATGTTTCACTATTTTAAGTTTTATCGATAACCGAATTATAAAAATTTCATATATTTGTAACGTGGTGATTAAAAAATAAATAAAATAGGTAATTGTAAGCAATTTTGTAAGCATATTTATATGTGATTGGGTATTTTTGTATATTTATTTTGCTTTGATGAAAATGATGATGCTTTATGGAAAAAAGCAACTATCAATTGATTGTGAATATTATTTAGTTTTAAAACATTTTGATTTACCAATATACAATGCAGTAAATACATGATTTAATATTAAATAATAATAAATTTTATATTCTGCGTAATATGTAGCTACCAAACCTGAAATGCTTCGTATGAAAAAAAAATTAATGTTTAAGTGCACTTTTTTATTATGTTGTAGACACATTGAAACAATTTTTTTTTCAGATTTAGTTTTCTTATTTCATTGAGTATGACTTTATTTAGAAATATTGATATTATTGCATGATTTTTTTATATTGATTATGACACGCTTTTATGATTTTCTTAATATAAAATTGTATTGTATTTTAAAATATTACACCAAATAATATTTTATAAGCTTCAATAA
The DNA here is from genome assembly GCA_009617725.1 of Hydropsyche tenuis. Taxonomy (NCBI): domain Eukaryota; kingdom Metazoa; phylum Arthropoda; class Insecta; order Trichoptera; family Hydropsychidae; genus Hydropsyche; species Hydropsyche tenuis. Next base: position 51,553 of record VTON01000057.1, on the reverse strand, counting down.
AAAACGTAGGCCCGTTTGCTAGTGAAAAATTATAATTTGAATAAATTCAATATGGAATTATAAAATTACAGGAAGGAACGACCCGGCCCTATACAAACGGATCTTTACATCACAACCAAAGAGAACCCTCACCGATAATTACACAATCGAAAGATTTCATTTTGAAAAAAGAATCAACACCACCTTCTTGGGAGGACTCCACTCCGAAGCAGGAAAAACAACCAGTTTTTTCACCGCCTAAAGATTCCTTCAAACCTCCCGATGAAGCTGTACAAACTAAAACCGACGTTCCCGTAGAAAAATCAGAACCCATAGAGCTGAATAATCTAAATACAATCAGAAACTTGGAAAACAAATCTAACGAAAAACCAATAGTTGAAGAAGATGTCGTGCGTCAAGTAAGATCGAGCGTGGAAAAAGAAAAGGCAACAGTTAAGGTAATTATTAGTTTTATGTTACTTTGATTTTTCTGTTTTCAAATGAAAACTAAAAATTGATTCATAAACATAAATTAAAAGTAATATCTATTAAAAAGTATAATCAAGAAACTAACAAGACACTTGCATAAAACATACCAATATCAAAAAGCTTCTTTTTTTACAATTTAAAATATAAAATAACGGAGGGGAAAAAACTGGTTTTGTATACAACTTTTTGGGACACAGGTCCTGGGCATGGAAATGACTGCACATTGTGAAGGCGGTCAGAAATGGATTACTCCACGTTCACCCACACCACCAGTGATATCTCCACCGCAGCGTCATCCTACGGTTAGAACATTGTCGTATATTGAGTTCACCTTATTCATTACCCTATAAATAAAACGCCATGGGTATTTTGCATGTCGATGTTAATAAACCGTTATTATATTTAACCAACAAAGGCACATAATTTATAATTATATGTTCTAAATTTGAAAAATAATGGATTCGTCGAAATATTATACATGGACATGTTAAATGTTTATGATTTACGTCACTAATAAATATATTAACTCGTATCGATTATGATTCTAAATATTTGTTGGCATAAAAATAAAACTGAATAATTTTTGAAGAGTTAAATATAAATACAAAAATATAAAAAAAATGTCTATAATATAAATGATATGTAAATGAGCAGTAGTGCTTAAATACTTGATATTAATTCAACTGTAATAATTACTCAACTAATATTATATTTTATGTTATATGTATGTATGTTGCGTTGATGTGATTAATGTCCATCTTTGATTTGTATTTCCATAGCCTCCAGTGGAAGTTTCTTCTATTTATTTAGAAGGAGCCTTACCTCATCAGTCAAGGCTATTAGTAGCCGATTCGGAGACGCACACAGAAGAGATAAACGAAGGGGACGAGAAGGATGCTCCAGTATATACATTTTTCATTTATATTTCAAAATAAAAAAAGGTATATTATAACACGAAAAATATTTGCATTTATTTCAGATCGTTTTAAGCGGGAAAATGACTTTATCTGTAATAAACGATGAGTTGATCAGAGCCTTGCCAGAAAAAGATATAGGTAATATTATAAAATTTGATTTGAACGCAACAATTGCATATCATGTGTTAATAATTTGAACTTTTCTAAATTGCAGATGACACAAATAATGACTTGATCAAAGCTTTATCAGAAAAAGATCTAGGTAATTTGAAAAAAAAATGATTTGAACGCAATAATTGTATATATACAATTATAACCTATAGGTTATCTGTAATAATTTAATGTTTTCTAAATTATAGATGACACAAATAATGACGGAGAAGATGATGATTTCTTGACAGCCAGTGCGGCTACAGCACCCAAACAAGCCGACGTAAGTCAAACAAAACTGATAAACATTAAACAATTTCGTATAACACATTTATATAACATTTCGAATGTGGTTTTAGGGTGAATTAGAAGAATCCGACGAAGAAATAGAAGAAGAAGAGGTTGAAGAAGAGATTGAAGTCGAAGTAGAGGAAGAAGAAGAAGAAGAAGAGGTAGAAGTCGAAGAAGAAGAAAACAATGCCAAAAATGAAACACAAAAAGAAATGCCTCAAGCAAAACCACTGATACAAGAAAATAATGCCAAAAATGAAACACAAAAAGTAACGCCTCAAGTAAAACCACCGACACAAGAAAAAGTTGAATACGAAGTAGTCGAAGTTGAAACAGACGAAGAAGAGGAAGAAGAAGAAGAAGAAGAAGAAGAAGGAACTGACGAAGAAGCAGAAGAAATCATTAAAATAGAAAAGGCAAACGATAGGACATGAAGATAAACGTACAGATAAAAAACATGCATTAAAAAATAAATTCAATCGACTTCATTTCAACTGTCGACGGAAATAATGTGGAGTAAATAAAATATCGTCTGTTTGAAGTTGTAAATTGCCTTTAAAAATAAAACAAACGACATCATATGAAAATGTCACAACGTAAAATTAAAAAGTGAGACTAATGTAATTCATCACTAAAACGAGGTATTATATAATAATAATATTGTGTATGTGGATTCCAAAATGGAATCGATACATACATAAAGTTAATTTCAATACGTTGCATTAGCGCCGACTCGAGCGTGCATATTTAATTTTGTAGGTTTTGTAATTGTGCGAATTTTGTCAAAAAAGAAATTCCGAGTAAAAAGTTAACGTCGTTTGAATTTTTCCTTTCCGAATCCTGAGAACATTACGCGTATGCTGGTATTTTGTTGTAATTTCGAGTATTTATTTTTTTTGCATTTACCTTTAATAAATTTTTTCTAATGAAATTGCAAAGAATACGCGCCGCGTGCCAATTTCAGAAACACAAGTGCCACTATTGAACTAAAACAAATCTTCCATTTCGCTTTGTTACTTCAGTGTTTATATAATTAATTTTGTTTCATAACCACCACGTGTATATTAGAAGATTTAGATTTTTAGGTATAAAACTGATTGTATCATAAAACACCTGTCTTTAAAAATTTATTATAGGTTAATTGTAGTAATATTTTTTTAATAAAACAAAGTGAAATTATTAACGGTGACTTTTTTATGTATACGTATATGAATCGTCAATATTTTCAAACATACCTTAAGGCAGCGAAAAATGAACAAAACTCACAATCAGTGGTTATCATAATATGTACGTTTACAAATTTTATCCCAATTTTGTTGAAATGTTTGAAATTTAAGATATCGAGTGAATATTTTCATTTAAAAAAAAAAAAATAGAACAACTGAGGAGACCATTATACAAGTAACCCTGGTTCAACAAAGTAGACAGGTTCTATATCATATTAAACATGTCTTACTAACGTATAGAAAAGCGGGAATAGGTTCTTTTAGAAAAATTAAAGAAATGTATGTTAAAAATAAACAACGGTGTGCGTCAGAGCAAGCTAATAAAAAGCTTGAATGAGAGAATTCGAGGGGAAGACTCGGAGAAACTAAACGTTTACAAAAGCAAAGAATACATATTGTTTTTCTTCGGGTGTTTTTTGTAATAGATGGAAAAGGCATCGATGCATTAAAAATGCAAGTTTCAGAAATTGAAACACTACGTAGCCTGATAAAACAGAATTTCATTAAAATTATGTCGACAAAACAGAATGTATGTTATATAAAAATTGTGTCAAACGAGTACTGTATTAAGGTACCCCGCAGTCTACGAACGTTTGTCAACTGACAGATTGGTCGGGTTTTCAATCAGTATGGAGATGTATGCGAGTGCACAAATTATAACAATTCGGTATTGACCGATAAATAATTTTGATAGACTAATTAATATAGCGAAATTTTTCATGCAACAATCTATCATCGTGAACTCTCAGTTTCTCTTTTAGGTCCTTCTTCTCTGTTGTATAAAAGCGACGATAAAGTTTCTTGGCAAGTTTGCGCTTTTATTATGTGACTACTCTGTTCGAAAAAACCACGCAGACTGTCGGCCGGGATGTGCTTTGCAGTCGACCCGACCAAACTATCGGGCGATAAAAAGTCTGTAGTTTGCGGGGTACCCGAACGATACCCGTAATAGACTAATTTTGAACGTCATTTTAAAACTAGACGTATAGATATTTTTTGCAAACTTTTCGTCGCTCAAGAAATGATCAATCAAAAGACGAACAATTTTCATCAAATTATTATATTTTTATGTACACTAATAAATTCATTTACAAATAAATAACAATCGAGTTTTAAAATTCGACTCGACATTACATAACCGAAGGGAACCGTCCTCCTCTCGACGTTTCGGGCTGACGGGGGCGGTCGTCGTCGAACTCGAAAATGCCATCTCGCCGAGACGTTCACGGGAAGCTTCTACGCTTCGTCCGGGTTCGTAGTCCACCCGCGGGGAAGTTTGTCTCCCCAGTTGGTATAGTCGGCACGGGACGTGTTGACGCCGCCGGTCAGCCGGTGGGGCTCCGGGAACAACTCGAAGTCGTGGTCGACGCTCATCTTCAGCAGCGCGGCCGTCAGCCCCAGCAACAAACCCGAGATGAACCCGCTGAAGATGCTGGAGCGCCACGCCCCCACCGCCGCGCCGGCCATCGTCCCGCCGATGTAGTGGCTGAGGCAGTCGTCCTTGCCGCGGATCTTGGTGGCGAAGTACGTGCCCGTGCAGAAGGCCGTCGCCACGCCGATGGGGGGCCCCGTCCAGAAGGACATGCGGGAGACGAACGCGGCCACGTTCTTCGGCTTGTGCAGCATCAGGGTCTCGTGCACGCCGACGACCGCGCTCAAGCCCGTCGCGTACGCGGACGTCATCGCGATCTTCTTCGCGAGGTCCTTGTCCGCCGGGGTGTCGTAGTAGTAGTAGTGGTTGGGGTACTTGAGCAGCAAGTCGCCGCTGCCGGCGAACACCCCGTGCGCGTATATCCCGGGAAACTTCTCCGACGACATCTTCGAGGATTCGAGGGTCTGTCTGCTGGGAGAAGTCGAGGAACGTCAGACGGCCGGACGGGTTTGACTTTTGCGAGCAGGGGGGCCAACGTCGAATATTGGGTACCAATATTCGGCCCAGTATGATGGTGTCAGTTCGAGCGGTATAATTTAGCATTTTGCACAGTAAAGTTGCCAGTAATAAAAAAAATTGATAAAACATAACTGAAATCAAAATATTCCCAATTTGCATAATATTTCTTATGGAAAGCAATCTCATTGTGTATAACATAATGACTGTTTGTTTAATAACAACAATACATAACTTCGAATCGTAATACGGTGGAATAAAAGATGTCATTCTTTATGAGATCATCTCAAAACGTTGTAAAGTAATTGATTTCTTTAGAAAATCAGTTATATTTGTCATTAACTTTAACCGTATAACCGTTTTTATAATAAGTTCACGGTTGGGAGAAGCTAACGCACACGAAGTAAACTCATAGGAAGTAAGCTCACACGAAGCAAGGTCACATGCTTTTGAAAATTTTCGTATCATTTAACAAGAAATATTATTTTGGTATGTACTGACAAAATATTATGGACGTATACTATTACGCCTAACGTGAAATTCTTTTAACGCATTTTAGTGCTTTCAGTTTCGTGTTAAACGTTTTTCACTTTAATTTGAAAGTTTGAAAATTTTCGAAAGCATGTGAGTTTGCCTCGTTTGAGCTTGCTTCGTGTGAGTTCGCTTCGTTTGCGTTTGCTTCAAGTGAGTTAGCTTCTGGCCATCTAATTGTAAATTCACTACTAAAAATGTAAAAAGGTAATTTTGTTGCGAATTTGTAATAATAATTCCTAATTTAATAAGTTCGGCATAAATACATACGGAAAAGAGAGAAAGGTCGGCGAGAAGACGAGGCGCGGCAGGCAGGGCGGGTGTGGCGTTCGGCGGGCGGGCGCGGCCCACCGGGCACTGCGGCTTCGTTCGTGAGCGCGGAGGTTCGCGCGGAGGTTCGCGCGAAGGTTCGCGCGAAGGTTCGCGCGCGGGCGCGATGGCGAGCGCCGACGAGGAAGCGGCCCTCGCCGACAAGGTGCGCATCGTGTCCGACTTCATCCTGCACTCGCCGCCGGGCGAGTTCAACGAGGTGTTCAACGACGTGCGCGTGCTGCTGGCCAACGACGGGCTGCTGCGCGAGGGCGGCCGCGGCGTGCGCGCGCTACAACCGCGACCAGCTGACGCCCGCGCGGCTGCCGGGGCACGCGCTCGCCGCGCTCGTCACGGACCACAACGAGCTGCCGCACGGCCGCTTCTACTGCCCGCGCGCGCGCCTCGCCTTCCGCTACGACCACTTGCGGCGCGAGGCCACCGAGCTGGAGCCGTGGGCGCCGGAGCCTGCCGAGGCGGGGGCGGAGGCCGCGAGGGCCGCGCTGGACGCCGAGCTGGCGACCTACGCGGCCGACCACTACCGGCACGGGGCCAGCGGCGTGTTCGCGCTGCGGCCCGCCTCGCCGTCCGCGCTGGCGCTCGTCGCCTGCATCGAGGACCACCACTTCCAGCCGAAGAACTACTGGAACGGCCGATGGCGGTCCGTGTGGTCGGCCGCGCTCGAGCCCGGCGGCGGCGAGCTGCGCGGCGTGCTCAAGGTGCAGGTGCACTACTACGAGGACGGCAACGTGCAGCTGGTCAGCAGCAAGGAAGTCAGCGTGCCGCTGTCCGGCGCGTCCTTCGCCCCCGGAGTGTCCGAGGCCGTCAGGGCCAAGGAGCTGGTGCGGCTCATCGCGGACGCCGAGGCCGCCTACCAGGCCGCCATCTCCGACAACTACAAGACGATGAGCGACACCACGTTCAAGGCGCTGCGCCGCCAGCTGCCCGTGACGCGCACCAAGATCGACTGGACGCGCATCGTCTCCTACAGCATCGGCAAGGAGCTCAAGAGCCAATGATGGCCGCCACCGTCGTGTGTTCACCCTCGTCCGGGCCGGTTCCGCGGGCCGAGGCGCGCCGGACGACGGGACGCGCCTGACAAATTATACGGATGTTATTTATGATCGCGGCGAGCGCGTTATTCATGTAAATAATCATTATATAAGTATAAATTTTACTTTTCGTACTTCACCTCTCCCGCACGCGGGAGTTCCATCCTCGTTTCGGTCCCTTCGGGCGTTTATGTTTTTCGAGCCGGAGGGAGCCGCGGGCCGGAACAGACTCGAGTCTCCCGTCAGCGCGTAGAACGCGTTCCATGACTTGTTTCGCGGAGAGGACAAACTTCCCCGTTTCGTTCGCGTCGTCGCCGAGTTTGTTCCTTCACTGTACGTTCTCCGAATTAACGTCTGTTATATTTTTTTACCGAGGCCTCTGTTTATTTTTATTTTACGAGAGTGGATAATGTTTCGAAGGCGTCCGTCGACGTTTTCTCTAATAGAATGTAATACTTGTTAACGATCACTAACGATTTCCTTTTCGTTCACCGCCGTCGTTGTCGAACGATTCGAGACGCGGTTCATTTTTTCCGAGCCCGATATTCGTTCGGGCCAGCGTCGGTCGATCGTCGTCGTTATTTTCATCGAGGGGGAGGGATAAATATTTACACTAAAAATTATAACTTTGCTCAAATTGAATATTTGCGTAGGTTATACGAACGGAAGAGTGCACACGTCTGTTATATGAATTATGCTTTTTAAACGTCGGAAGGCTTTCGCCCTCCGGCCGCATCCTATATATAAAAGTCTTGATTTGTGTTCCGTTTTACTAATTTTTTTTATTTTATATATATTTATGAGATCGACGCGTGGAATTGTTTCTGCCGTGTCGGCTCTCAAGAGTATTCTATGTATGGGAAATTTCATTTTAATAAATTTATTAAAATGTTTTCGTACGTCTTTTATTTTCTCTATTAGAGTCGAATAAGTTACAAGTGTTGGTTGAACATAAAATTATCCGTATACAAAAATCTTATTCAATAATACTACAAACTAATGTTTCCATTTGTAATGCATGTCCAATAGGAGGAAAATATTTTTTCGATGACTGTTTGTAGCTACGCCCTGTGATGAGTCATCCGTCACTGATATCGTATCTTGAGCGAGCCACTCGAAAAATCGAATAAATGTAGCACACCAAGACCAATAAATTGATTTGTAAACGATAAAACACTATCTACACAGGAAAAAATAGTTTATCGTGGATTTTCAATATCCACTTTCAGATAAAGATGAACGGCTTTACAGAATTTCCCAAACTTCTTCGTTTGCTTCTTCTCCGGTTGGAAAATCTAGATCTAGATCCGAGTCGACTATTGTCCAATTTTCGAATGGGACGTTTTGCTTTTCAGCTGAAAAAAATTTAGGAAAACGTTAAAACATAATTGTCACTTTTAAAATGCATGTTAGCCTTATTTTGTTACCAAAGTCGTTCGGCGGAAGTTCATATGTAGGTTGGACCCCTTCCATAGTTTTCGGAACGTCCAAATCGTATTCAGAGTCGATAATGTGCCAATTTTGGTCTGTCTGTTTTGTTACGTCGAAACTGTTTTGTATATCTGCAGGTTCTTCGTGAGGAGTCCTGTGCCATTCGAATGGACAGTCCTCGGGTACTGTGAAAGTCTAATATTTCATATTTTATATATTATTCTATATGTTTCATATTTTAATCCAAGTAGAATGAAAAAAAATGACCTTTGATTTCATTATTTCTGTACGATAATAATCATAGACTTTGACTGATACTGGTGTTGTTCGAGATTTAGGACCCGTTAGAAATATTCTGAAACATTCACTGGGACGAAACGAAGTTGTCTTTAACGGTGCTGATAAATACACATACAGATAATCTTCGTTTCTCGATTCTTCAATTCTTCTGAGTACTGTGAATATAATTTGAAAATACAAAGTTTTTCCTATTCGTATTGAAGATATTTCAGCTAAATGTGCTTACAAATGTTTTCTTGCTTAATCAAGTTATATAGAAGATAACGATCGGGAGAATAACCCGTTGGCATTTGGATTTCAAGAATAGCCATTTCGGGGAAATCTAATCCTGCAGGATCATTCCAGCTTACGCATATCTGAAATGAACGCTTTTATTAAATAATCTCACTTGTGCACACTCGTTAAATATGATTTGCACAATAAACAAACTTCTAAGACAGCTGCACACATACACCATGTGTCGTTCGATTTACAATTGAACGTCCCGTCGGTCGATGTTTTGACGTACAAATCGAAACTTGATTTCGATTGATTGTTTTGAAAATGTTGGTTATATCGTTGACTAGCCTGAATTTTTCTAATATAAAATTATTTTGTATTGATCGGGCATAATAATTGATGAAACTGCATGAAAATTACCTGTACGAGCAAACACCCTTTACCATGAGCCTTTATTTTTAATTTGGTAGGCTCATCGCTGGTATCCATAGCTTTCATCATGACAACGTGTAGTTTATGCTTTTCGGACGGGCTTACTGTAAAATGTCTTCCTCTTCCGGGTCCCTCGACGATAACGTTCATTGAAGGTGGAGTATCCGGCATTGCGTGTCTTAAAGCACACAACGCTTCAATCGCAATGAGTGTGTCCTATATAAAGTAAATGAGTAATCATATTTTTTCTAATATGAAAGATATAATAATTATTTAAAAACCTGCGTCGATATAAATCCTCCATTAGTATTGCGATGGAGCGAAAGCCATTTGGCAGCAGAAATTGCTAACATAACATTTTCTTCACCGCCCGATGTTAAAAGACTCAAGATTGCGTATCCTGTTGTTTCAATACTTGTCCTTAAAGAGTCTACAACAAGGTTTTTGAGAATTTGAACCAAAGTTTTTTATATACGTATATTTATAATATTATAATTTCATTACTTGCTTCCCACCATACGAATTCCCCATTTTTTCTGGCCATTCTTTTCAACAGCGAAACTGCATTGGATGCTCCTCCTGCCAAAAATTTGTATTTTTTTTCAATCAAGGTGATATTATCATGAATTGAAAGGTCTGAAATCAGAATAGAAACATCAAGAAGAATTCATAACAGAAATGTTATTGAAAATTTATTTACCTTGGTTTATGAATTGTTTGATATCTATTTTATTTCTATTTAAATATTGTTCGATTTTTATTTGTGCCAATGTTGCCAAAGCAAACGTGTACATGTCGTTTACAGAACTATCAATATTATGTGAATCTTCAGATAGCAAATTGTCATATTTTAATGCTGCCAAGCAATAAGATGCGTCTTGAATATTGAGAGGTTTTATGTTTGGGATGTCTCCGTCGAGAATAGAAATGATAACGAAAGCTGATAGAGCGATGCTAGATTTTTCACTTTCTAAACCGCCCTGTGAATAAATAGCAAATACAACTTTTTTTTAGTAAAGCAGTATTTTTGTCTAAATTGAAAGTGATGTGCAAATACTTTTATTGAATTTTTTTTAATTTTATTGAATTTCTTTTTTTGCAATTTTTTGAAAATTCAGTATTCATAATTCTTATTGCATTTGCATGCTACCCTAGTTGATACTTACTTTCATTTCCCGGTGAAATACTTGGCCCTCATTATTAAAACAGCCATTTTCCATTTGTTTGCTCAATAGCCAAATAGCTGTCTTATTTAAAATTTCATCTGTACCAATATTCCATTTGTTTTTTAAAATGGACAGATATTTTATACAAAATGCTGTTAACCACGTTGAACCATATTCATCTAATTTTCCAAATGCTGAAAACGCTCCTGTGTCTGGATGATGATAGCTCAGCTGTCTTTGATACCCTGCATATTTTTGGTTATCATTAATAAGTGTTATTGTTGAAATTTAACCATTTTAATATTTGATATACCAGTAAGCAAATTGTTAATAGCTCTATCTTTCATTTCACCAGAAGTTCGTTTTTTCAGCAATGAATATTCTAAAGCGATTATGTTGTACGACAGCATCATCATATTTTGCTCTCCACATCCCATAGGAACAGAGACTAATTTATTAATATTCTGAAAACATAGCAAAAACATGACAAAATTACTACGTAATATAAATAAATATGTATCAAGTGATTTTATACTGCTTACCATTGTCATTGGCCCAGTAATATCTCCGACGAGAGAAATAAACCAATTTTCTGATTGATCTACACAATCTTTTCTGTTGAATATCCACGAAACTTCAGATTTGTTTGAATATTCTACAAATATGTTTATTTATTTTATTCCTTATAAATATGATAAGATCTATTACAGTTTTTATTAAAAAGTTATATATTGTATTGATTACCTACCATCTATACATAGCAATGCAGATTTATGGTTTTCCACTAGGATACCTTCAGGCTCTACGATTATTTGTTTAATCACACTATCTCTGAAGGTACAACATATTATTTTATCAAAAATGTGTAACATAATACAGTAGTAAGATAATACATATATGTACATATACTTACTTAATATCATGAGGAATTGACATCGCATTGGTGATGGAGCAAAATTTTTGCATATTGTTTTTCACGTGGGCAGTCACTGTTATATTTATAGGCCGAAGTTGATGCGCTTTGATTGTAAAGTGATTGATCAAAGACTTCCTTTTGGAAATGCAGGAGACTCGATTCACCGCTCCCTCGTGTGACGTTATAGAAGCTGCAGCCGTTGGAGATACTTCAATATCAAATACTACCTATGCCGATTGCAGCATTAATTGAAATTAATTTGCAGTGCATAAAAAATCACATACATTTTAATGAGTGTAACAAACCGGTAATTTTTGATCCATATAATTGTATATTTTGTAAAACATCTGCACATGTTCACCTCTTTTGATTACTTTTGGTGCCGATATTTCGATGAAAAATGGCTGAAAAACCTTAAGAATATCACTTTCACCTGGGATAGACGCTGCAACACCGGAACGTGTGATGCAAAACACTTCACTTTCCCATTTAGTTATATCATCTGGCACTGTTGTCTCTACATCGAGAACACCGGAGGAATTCATTATTTTCACATTCCATAACCAAGTTTCAGGAAAATGAACCCTGTCTTTTATTGGTTTGTGTAATATAGAATAAGAAATTTCAGCAGGTTTTTCGTAGCCAACTTCATTGTGCTTTTTTAAACATTTTTCAATAGGGGGCAAAACATCAGTCAAAATCTCCAAACCGGCCATTGTAAATGTTTTAAATGTATTCCAGAAATATGTTCGTAATACTTCATCGTATTTCTTGGGTGATTGATCTAAAATAAGTAATAATAAAAACTTCTAAATAGCGTCGAGTTTATTTTAAAATTTTAGAATGATTTTGAAATAAACATACCTATGAAACAAATATTATTTGAAATATCTGCCATTGTATGGTTATACCTAGATTCCATGAAATACACTACTTTTTCATTTATATCATCGTAGACAGAAGATTTCGGAGACACAAGATTAAACGCTACATTTTTCGCTCCAAGCATACACAATGCCGGTCCTACTGAATTTATGCGTAATTTGACCTTATCAAATGGTCGCACTACTTTAGGGATCCATTCTTGTGTAAGCTATAATAAAATACAATAAAAAATAGTATACCTAATTGTAAATAAAATTAGGAAAATATAAAAAAATTTAAAATTGTAAAATTAATGAAAATATAATGACCTTGTTTGGAAGACATTCATTCGTTTCAAACTTTTTACTTGCGACTATCAACTCCCCATTGGGTTGCACAAAATATGCGACGACATGACTATATGGACACATCATATTAGTGATTTGTATGTTTAACATCATTTTATAGACACCAGTTTCAGAATAATTATTGTCAAAACAATCATTCTTGAATATTGTAGGTCCAAATACTGTTTCCATGTTTTGGGCATCATGGATTGGACTGACACATTGTGTAGATATTCCCCATGAGTTAATCGTACCAAATCTTGTGACAATCTTTAAAATATGGTTTGTGTATTTAAATATAATTATTTACTTGCTATACAAATTAATATTTTTATAACTTTTACCAAATATTGGATGGTCAGTTGCTTTATAATATCGTCATTGTTGAATTTCAAAAAAACTGGGAAAGTGTATTTCTCTCCGTTGTTTAGTTCCTGAGTATTACTTATCGGCGATCCTATAGCCATATTTATTTTTGTTTTATTGCCCCAAGAATACAATTTAATAGTAGCCGAAGAAAAGACATTTTTGCCAGTTTGAGTTTCGAAACTTTCAAGTGAGTGATCTACTACAATTGCCTAAATATTCAATAGATTTCTCATTAATGTAATAAATTACTATTGAAAATAAAATGTTACTTACCTTCAAGTATATGTATTCTAAATTGTTTGGTATACTATATACGAATGAAGCAAAGCCCTTTTCATTAGATTTTGCAGAATCGCATTTATCTAAGGTTTTTTTTAAATTTTCACTGTCAGAAATATTTTGAGATATTTGATTGACATCGTCAAATGTTTCATTTAAACTTTTGCATAGTTTTATCTCAGCATTGGACACACTGAACCCGTCCCAATCAGTAACTTTTATCTGTAAAATAAACATTATAGATAAATAAATAATTAATGAAAATTTCGTATTGAAAAAAATCATGGAAATTAAATAACTTTGAATTTTTGAGGTAAACCAGGTTTGAAATACGTATTATAATTTTGAACAAATTCTATTTTCACAACACTTTCTTTTATGTATGTAATAGCAGTAGTATTTTTCCATATTTTTGTGTTTAGTTCCTGTGAATATGAACATTTTAATAAAATTTAACATTTATCCCATTGATGAAACCAAAGAAGTAAACAAAACCTGAAATGCTATATCGGCGATTACACGTGTAGGCTTATTCTCATATTTTTCTTGAAAACCCAACAATTTAGTTCTTATAGTATGATTGTAACATTTATTGTTCTCTCGAAGTTCAGTAGAAAAATATACACTTTGATAACCATAAGAATCTGATTTTACATTTATATACAATTTTCCTTCTGCGACTTCATCATACATGTACCTAATTCATAGATGCACAAATACATATTTTGATACAAGTATATTATTTAAAAATTTGTAATATACAAAAAAAAAATACCTTGCACATATAGTCCAAAGCATTTGTTTAAAGCTACGTACGACATTTTCTTGAAAACCAACTGATATATAAAAGTTTGGCAACTTATAATCTGTAACATGAAATGTTTTCACTGTCGGAGCCACTGTTGGATCTCTGCTGTCAACCACAATTTTCCAATCACCCTAAATTTTTATCAATATATGTATAGTTTTCTTTTCGCAAATTGTTTATAGTGTGATGAAATTTATAAAAATTATAAAAAAAATACCTTTCTAGCATACTTGTCTAATTGATATTCTCGTTGCATGTATCCCATTTGGGATGAAACATTGAACCATTGTGCAATTTTGACGGGTGCCCCGAAAATATCAGTTGGAGCTTCTATGTAAACTCTATAAATCTATTGAATTTCGTTCATGTTTATAAAACAAATACAAAAATTAGCAGATACATATATTAAATTTTAGGTATCAGAATGAAAAACAACTCACAGGAATAAACTGAGGAGTCAAATCTGCTTTTAACTGCAATATTCTCAATTTTACTGTTTCTCCGCCTCGATACAATGGTTTGTCTGTCTGAATAATTAAAATATTAGAATCGTGTAGAATTTTCACTTCTTTTTTAGAATTTATTTTGTAATTCGGTAATGTCTCAAATCTGAAAAGATGTATGAAGTTTAAAATTCTGCTTAAATATTTTCAAGTAATCGGCAAAATGCATACCTCATTTTAAAATGTAATACTGCTTTACGATGTACTGTTTTCGGTACATATAATTCCAAACAATCTCCGTTACCTGCTTGTAAAATAAATTTATATAACAAATATGTAAGTATGCAACTATACAATTTTATTCATGAATATTTTACCATCAGAGAATTGCCTTCTCGTTCTCGATATGGACTTATGAACCTGACGTACGTTCCCTTTTTCTGATCGATTTGATGGTGGAGGTTCTAAATCTATTTGAACAGTGGCTGCTCCTATTGTTGCTGAACCAAAGCGAGATATACATATTTTGTTGTTAACTCCTATAAGGAAACTTGAAGGTGCTAGAAGGAGATAACCTGGACTACCATTGTTTCTGTGAAAATGATATACTATTCGTAAAGAATTTAGGAATTGTTTTACAATTAGTATTTATTCATGACCAACAATAATATTTTTTCTAATGTTCGTGACATATTTCACATTAAAAAGGTCAATGGAAAGATAATAAGAACTCAAAATATAAACATACATATTGCAGTAAGAAATAGTTTTATGAGAAATTTTATAATTATTTTATCATCGAAATTATAATAAAACTGCAACAGGGCGAATATTTATATTATATCCAAATAGGCACATACATATAATATTTTATTATTAAAATTGCAACATGTGTTTGTTGCACAGTCAAAAATAATTATATTCATTCAGTGATAATAATTTAAACAATACAGTGATGTGTGAAATAAAAATAATAAAAAGCTTGAATAAACAAATTTTAAAATATTATTTCTAAAGTAGTGTCTTTAGTTTAATCTCGTTGAAAGTATCGGTTTTCACGATTATCAAAGTTAATTTAAAGTTACAGTGTCACGGTCAATAGACAGATAAAACCACATGCCATTAGCAAAAGATGGTTTTCAGTACAATTTGAATTCACGCGTAATATGAAAATAGTATGTACTGAAATTCTAATGGTATAGGAAAACTCTTGTTATGCTGTGGTTAATTGAAAATATTATCATTTTTTAAATTTTACCGGACGTGTTATAAAAAACTCAAACACAATAGGTACCTATGTATTTGAAAAAATAATGATATTGTTACATTCACAAATTTTAATTAATAATATCGCAAAAAATTAATACGAGTATACTCGATTTTCTGGGTTGCTGAAAATTCAAATAGGAACATCAAAGTTTTGTTCGAAAATTAAGCGGTAAAATCTCAGGCTGACAGTGAGTTCGTTTTAATTTTAAGTATTCAAACTCTTGTACTCTTCTCTTAACTCTACACAGAAAAACGACCAAACATCCAGTATTACGAATCGAAAGACCTGTCCTAAGCTCAGGGCCGGCCTTAAGCATACGCAACAGATTCACTCGCGTAGGGCCCCGCATCCAAATTTTTTTTTTTATAAAAGAGATTTAAACTATTGTTTTCGCCGTAAAATTTAAAATTACGATTCACATACACTCTTAATTGCTATTGACGAAACTTATACGTTTTTATTTTGCCTACATTTTTGCGTCCCATGCTTATCAAAGCGCAGTGGTGGATTTACTTCGATAAAGACTCGAGACGCCAACATTTATTTTTAACTTTTTCCTACGGAAAATAACTCGAATTTAATGATTTGTTTTGGATGGGTATAGAAAAACTATAATAATTCATCAAAAATACTAGGGGCCCTGAGACGACAGCCTCCACTGCCTATAGACCAGGCTTGTCCAAAGGGCCACTACGGTGCCAAAGTGGCCCCCACTTTTCACACAAAAAACAAACATAACAAACACCATTTATTCCGAAATGTACTCATCGAAATAGTTTTATAATGGAAATAAATAACTTTACCAATATTTTAATACTTATTACGTTTTGAATTTACAAACATTGAAATTTTGAGATTTGAAATTTGTAAGTGGCCCCCGCATACTGAAATTTTGGACAAGCCTGCTATAGACAAATCCGCCACTGGAGCCCAAGCTGCCTATTTGAAATTGAAGCTTTCAGCACCGAAAAAAAAAGCACAAACCTGTTGAAATGATTAGACGCACCCGCGAGCAGCAAACAGCAAAAGAGCGCCAAGAGCAAGAGCGTTCTCGCGATCTCGGCCATAGCGCGGTGAGGGTGGCCAGCGTGCGAATGGCGCGCGCTCGTACCCCGGAGGCTGGCGTGCGTTGAACTCGAGGATCGAATATGGCTTTATCGCGAATGTGTTTTGCCGCGAAACGGACGATATTTACGCGAGCGAACGTCGACTGACAGTGGTGGCCGCCTGTCGGTGACCTCTTGGACCGTGGCACAACAGCGTGGCCCAGCTACGATATCATCTTTTTCATCGAATTGCTTTTCATCGTTGGTTTCCTTTGGGTATTTTCAGCTATGCGATGATGTAATGTTCTATTGTATTCGATAGAACATTGCATCGATCAATCGATGATCAGTTGAATAGTGACAATTCATTTAGTCGTTGTTCAATTGACTAATACCCTGTCCAATGTAGGAAAAGGTTTTTTTGATATTCAGGAATTTTTTTCGTATCAATCTAATCATAATGGTTACCAAAGTGACTCTGAAAATCGTCATTTTCAACTCAATAAAGTTAATTTATTGGATGTACTACGTTCAATCAAATTTCCTTCGTATTACACCATCATACTATCCAATGCAAAAGAAGATCTGCCCAATAACATTGAGATTTCAGACATTTTTCAATTATTTAAAAGAAATAGCCTTCAGGGGGGTTAAATACTAGATATGTGCTACACAACGTCTGTGTAATAGCGTTTTCTACAACAACAAAAAAACTTAACATCCGTATCAAAACTATTTTTTCAACTGATGACTCTCTTCTACTCTCATCTTCTAGATGAGAAAAATGTAAGATTTTTTCATTTTTCTTGGAAAATTCGCAACTATCAATCCTAATTTTAGGATCACCATTTTTTCAGTATTGGGTTTTTTAAGTCACATTGTGTATTTTTTAAAGAAAACAATAATGGTTAATATACAGTTTTCGTATTACTATTAATTAAACTTGGAGATGAAGACTCTGAGACGCACTGTAACGATAATTGTCTGCCGCTATGTACGATGCTTTAGTGAATTAATTAATTACAGGCATGCACAAGAATAAAGTACGATTTTATAAATAAATCTTTCAAGCGTGAACTCAAATTAAACATGATAAATGTGAAGTTCATTATACGATCTCAATATGCATTTTGAGTTTTCAATTCATCTTGCGAATTGATGATTATAATTGTACAAAAACAAATAAAGTACACTGAAAAAACATACTTATCGTGTACATATTTGTTAAAAAGTTAAAAAGTTCACATGAACTAAAAATATATTTTTATCTATAATCATAATAAACTTATCGGCGACATAATCTCATTGATGGATTAATTTCCGCCAATCATCGGAGTTAAGCAACAAGTATTGCAGTTAATAGATGAATGTTATTAAGAATATTCGCATTAAACCATTAGGACTCATAACAAAATGCTTAATATTAAATTTTGAATACATCTCATTGTCAGAATTACTCCTTTTTTTCACTCGTCATGATGTATAGCGAAGATTTAAAATTAGAAGGAAAAACAACAATGCCGATACGATGCGGATACGATTTAAAAAAAAACCTTTAAAATTTACAGCAATTACAATTATAATTTAAATCAAGTTTTTTTCGATTAATATATAAAAATTATAAGACAAATGTACACATGTGTATGTATCGTATATTGTTGAGAGTACACCTATTCGTTGCTTGGTGACGCTGTTTTTCACAACAAACCCATTGATGAACGCAAACTTTCAACAATGAGCTATTTGCGTATGAATATTTTGTGAAAAAAAACTTGATTGATTTCGAAATGTCATCCAAAGAAGACGGAATAAAAAATTTACAACTGTTTGGCGAACATATAAATTTAAGTTCGAGAACTCGCTTGGGTGACGATGCTAAAAAATTTAGACCCCAGTCCGCCCTTTACACCACGACGAAGGTATTTGTGTTATTCATGATTTATAAACATCATTGAAACATGTATATTTTCACTGATTGCTTTTCAAATATTCAAGTTCGAAACGTAAAGTGAACAACATGTATACGTATTATAGATAGTACTGTTTGAAATGAACTCATGTTATGTTATAGAAAATTTTGAACCATCGTCAGATTTTTTTATTTCGCTTTATTTTTCATACAGTATATACCAGAGCACAATCGCAGGCCATTTTCAGCTGGCACTGAGCCGACATCCCCTAAATTGTTATCATTTCTTAGGCCCACACAAACCGATAGATCAGAATCATATCATTTAAAAAATAGTGGTGTGTATATATGTATAACTTAAAACATAATTGTATTTATTTTTTTTATTAAAATAACCTTTCAAAATTTTATTTATACATACTTAAGAAACATATATTTTATTTTTTAATGTTGAAAACAAATTACAGAGTACTTCAAAGATTTATCGATTCCGGGTACTGTTGAATCTTCAGCATTGTGTGAAAAGCTTGTAAAAGAACCTATATATAGTGGAAGTTTCACCAAAAGAAAATTTTATTATGAACTGCCTGAACTAAGTAATGTTTCTGATAATTGTTCAGAAAATAGTTCTTTAGAAACATGTATTAGTTTAGGCACAAAAATTAAAGTCAAAGCGCAAATTTTCGATAAATGTACATTCAATGGTAACAACTACGAAATTGAAGGAACTTCAATTAATCTTAAAAAAATAAGACCCCTTTCGAATACATCCGTTGAAAAATATTTCGATGATGAACTTCTCAAAAAAACTCTACATGACATACCCGAAAGAGACCAAAATTCATCCAATTCAAATTCAAAGTTGTTTATAAATTTGGCTACCACTAAAGAAGAAAATACTAGTAGCGGTGTTTCAAGTTCATCTGATGTTCATACATTTTGCAATACCCATAATAGAAAACCGATTTCTGAATTTCAAGAGGATAATGAGCACTTAAAAAAGTATGAATTTCATTCACAATATCGATTCAAGAAACCTTTGAATTTGTTAATAGAAAGTCCTACAACTGACTTTGAACAAAAAATGAACAATATGAATTTATTGAGTACAAATACAAACAGTGGATGTAATATTAAAAATCAAGAATATAACAAAAGTTTTGACAGTCTAATAGGAAGAGTATCTTTTGCAAAACAACAAAATGAAGAAAGTGCTGAAAATTTCGACGATACTAGTGATTTTTTTCCAAATTTTGATACACAATTGTCACTTGTAGAAGAAGAATCTAGTCAGGATTCTGAAAAATCTCCAAATTTGTTATCTTATGATTATAAATCAAGTAGACTCGTTAATTCGAGAAACTTTTCACCGTCTGTTTCTGTTGAATATGAAATATCACAATTTGATGTGAAAAACAATGAAAGTGATCCAAATGAACTTATAGAGGCTGAAAACTCAATTAAAAAAAATCACTTTAACTATAGTAAAGAGAAGATATCATTCGAAGAGGATGATTATGAATTGAAATATAAAGCTTTAGAAAACAAATACAAAAATGACAAGTATAAAGTAAGTAAATTAAAAGAAATATTTCCCTTGGAATCTTTTGAGAATAGCAGTAGCAGAATTGATTCCCAAAAATTGAATAGTGCTGAAAATGATGTCTTTTTTGGTGACAATTTTCAGTCACAATCGCAAAACCTTGAAACATCAGAAAAAATGAATGCATTTTATAAAAATCCACATGATGCTAATAAGAACATTGAATCTATGGTGAAAAATTCCACATACAATGACAAAAATAACAGTGAGAATTTCACTGCTGATATAAATTTGGGTTTTCTTTCAGTTGAATCCGAGGACGAATTTAAAAACCACAAATCTCTCAAAGACAAATTTGATACCGACAAAAAGTCAAATGATTTTAATGACAGCAAGCAGAAGATGGATGTGAAAGCTTCCGGGTTGTATGAAAATGATGTTCCTATTCAAAAGAAGAATGAGGCAGACACGGAATCTCAGTTACCTAAAACCTATCACAATACGAATGACTTGCATTTTGGTGTAAACAGTATGTCGAAAGATAATTCTTATAATAAAACAGCCGAGTGTAACATCAGTGGAGAAAAAAATGATTACCCTCAATATTTAGAAGAAAATGAAATAAAAACATATACTTCTAAAGTGATAGAAGAATATAAGCAAGAAATAGCATCAATAAATAACTTTCATAATATAACTCTGCAAGATTTGAGAAACAAATGTAGCGATTTTAAAAATAAAATTGGGTTTAGTCCATTGCCGGCTAAAAATTTCAAGAGTGCTAATTCTTCTTTGAGTGAGGATGACATAGAAGATGTTTCAGTTCCAGAATTCATAAAAGAAAAAGCAGAATCTTTTGAAAATAGTTTTTATAGAATGACCACAGAAAATAAAAATAAAGACATTAAAAAACCAGAAAAAAGCTACACATTTAAAAATGACAATGCATATAAAAATTTTAATTCACATAATTTCAAAGAAAAACACAAGACGACGAAAACTAAGAAAAAGACAAAAAAGAAAGATTCATCTCATGAATATAAAAATAAAAATGCAAATGATGACATAAAAACTAAAAGATCAAGTTACACAAAAAAGAATGATCATGATACCCAAAAACAAGAAGAAAATTCATCATACTTTCCAAAAACTAACAAAAGTCTAGTAAAGTTTAAAGCTCAAAAAATAATGTTAACCAAAAGCAGTACAAAAATAAATCATACAGTTTACTTAGATAACGATAGAGATGTGGTTTCATGGATGGCTACTCAGATTAATACTTCATCGGGTGATATATCTTCTTGTGAAAATACAGAGAGGAACAAATTATACAAAGATAGTAAACTAAATGAAAAAGAAAAACCAATTCGAAATAGTGTTCATTTTGAAGATGAGATTGTCCCTATCACAACACAAAAATCTAATATTTTTTTGATATCTGATGAAAAAAATAATGAAACCTCAACTTTTTCTGATGTACAAGATATTTTGAAAACAGATAACAAAAACGAAGAATTGAATCATACTGATTCAGAAATCGATATTATGAAATTTAGTCCACCTTCAGATTTTAGTGACAGTTCTGAAAAATTTGATTTACAATTAGATAACAATCACGATACAAACAATATTATAGAAGGCAATTCCATGATTGCAGACATTTATACAACCTTACACGATATAGAAAATCATTATAATACTACAGATAAAGAAATTAAAGTCACAAAGGAAAATATTGAAGAAAATGTTACTACTGAGTTTAAGTGAGTACATATTTTGAATTATTATTCTCTATTGAAATCAGTATTTAATGAATTTAATTTAATTTTAGGGATATTGCAAACTACTTGGAAAAAATGGAAAAAAGTACCAATGAAGAAATGTCATCACTTTCTCATAATCAACCATTATTTGCTCTGAAGTAAAAAAAAAATATATTGGTTTTTGACCTCTTAATTTGATGTACTTTACGGTTGTGTGTTTTTTCAGGGTGGAAGAGCTAATGGAACTGAGCAAATCTGAACTGGCTCATCGTGCTGTAGTGAGTACGTTGGCTGCTGGTCGTGCTTCAGCCATAGCCTCAGGTCTCAAAGGAGCATTAGTTCAAGCAGCCAAAGTTTCAGCAGCACGTCTCAAAGCCATCAAAGCTTCAGCGATACAAGAAGCTACGATTACTGCAGCCCAAACTACACAAAATCTTTCCAAACATCAAAAGTTCATAGAACAAGTATATAATATTTTACATTGGCCTGTATTTAATTGATCAGTAAAAAAAAATACTATTTTGATCAGTAAAAACAAAGTATATGGTTGTTATTCGGTTCTGTGCACGTGGAAACCTGTTTGAACTTGTTGGATCAAGTCTCAATGTAGTCACACGTAGTAGTAAGCTAACATAAGCTAACCTGACCTAACCTAACTGATCATTTAACAATTTTTACTGATCATTTTAGTTATTATTAACCAGCCAAATAATGAGTTGCCTATTTGTTGTCTAATAATTTAGTTGGTGAATGAGAAAAAATCTCTAACTGAACGTATAGAACAACTGGCTGCAGCTGCTTCGGGGCAGAGGCTCGACGGGGGCGCGCCGCAAGGATAGCAGCGGAGCGCCTTCAGCTGGAATTGCGCAATCAGAGACACAGATTGAATTCTGCACATCAACGCGACAAGCAGGCTTGGCTCAAACATCACACAATTAAGATAAAAGTATTCATTCGATTTCTAAGATCGATCACAAAAAAGACAATATGTACTTACACATATTTAATTGAAAACAATCTCAATTTCTAGGAAATGACAGTGAGAGAATTGGAAGGAGAGTTGAAAGAAATAGAAAAGCAGCATATAGCTCAAATTGAGAAATTGCAACGAGATGCTGATTTCGCTTTCGTTCAATCACGCGAAGAGCATTCGAAAGAAATCAGGAAATTAAAGGACAACGCGGCGAGGCAATTAGAAGACGAATTGAACAAAGAAAGATTATTAGCCACTGAAAGGTTCGATTAAATATAATATTTGACGGTTAGAAATTTTCCAAATATGTACACAATTATTTTTTTCGTATAGGCTAGAACATAAACGAACGGAATGGGAGGCCGCTATGATGAATGCAAGCGAAAGAGCCAGTTTGAAACAAAGGATGCGGCTCGACGAGTCGAAGAAGCCGTCAGAAATGTTCGTCGAGAGACTGAACTGTGGAAAATGGAACAAGAGGAAGAATTGATGCGTCAAAAGAGATCGTCAGAGAAACAAATCGACGAACAAAAAAAAGTGCCATTAAGGTATGATTTGCAAAATATATCAATATACCATTTTTTATTATTTAATAAATGTATATATGTGTTGATACAGGAAGAAATAAAGCAATGTAAAGAAAAATTGGCCAAAGAATTCGAAAATTATAAAATGGAATATCTAGAAAAACAACAGTTGGTCCTCAAAGAAAAAAAGAAGCAGAAATTAAATTGATATTGAGACGAGAGAGAGATAAGGAAATTGAAAAGGCTATTGACTATATAGAAAAAAAGATGCCGAAGAAGAACGAAAAGAAATGCAAGAAACCATTAGGTAAGGAAGTTTTAGTTATATGTATATTTCAAAATAAAATAAAACTATTCGATCGATTACAAAATTTTCAGAAAAATCAAAGAAAAATTCGAAGCGGAAAAATATATTTTAGAAGACTCAGAGAAGTCAGCTAATCAACGGTGTAATGAATTGCGAGAACAAATCAGAAAACTACAGGAACAAAGTAAACAAATATGATAAAATTTAAAATTTAAATGTTGTACCTTCTTTTAGCTTGACAATGAGTTCTTTTGGCGCGCGTTAACGTTGTGTCACCATACAAATTTTAAATACGGCGCCATGGGAACTAAACTTTGATTTTCAATTAATATTTTTATATTTTTCTCACAACAGGTTCAAAATATCAAATAATCATTACGCAACTGGAGGGAAAATTAAAACAGGCCGAAGAGGTAATCGCATATACGTCGATAACTTAAATGTCAGAAAATTGAACAAAAATATTGATACAATTTCATATTTTATACACGTTTTTAGACTATCAATCAAAATATTGCCCAGAGAGAAATTTTAATAAAGGCAGCAGAGCTTAAAGGACAAGAAAGTTTACAAGAAATTCAAAATAAGTTACAAGAAGAGCAAAAAAAAAGACACAAAGATGAGATGCATCAATTATTTGCCAAGTACTGTATAAAATTGATAGAATAAACTGTGTATTGTTAAACGTTTCGTTCATCGTATGGTATAATTTTCAGGGTAAAGTTGTTATTGCCAGAAAGGACAATGCCTTAACTTTGGCCAAACGCGAAACTGCTACATTTCGAGAAAAGTGTATTAGACTCGAAGAAAAAAAACATACCAAAATAATCATGAAGAAAACGTGTATGGAGGCGAAAAAAAATTTTTTATTTCGTTATTAATATCTTCAAAAAATATATTATCTTTCAATGCTTAAAATATTGACAAACATACGAACAAAAAAATTTCATTTTATTTCGATAATATGTTAAACGAGCTACATATGTCAATATGAACTCGATGTGTAATAATATTTATAATCGCATATGTACTTATGTAAAATTTTTCGCAGTTTTTGTATTTCAATAAAGAAATGTCAACGATTTTTTAGTTATATTTCAATTCCTATAATTAGATAAAATACCTTGAATATGAGCGAATAAACATTAATCGCTCCAGGACCAATTATTTGAAATAGGCATGTAAGAAACAGGAATATTACAAAAAAATGACAATCTGAATCTCTACGGATTACTGTCGGTTTTACTGAATCTTTATGAAAAAAAAATTCTCAGATAATACTTACCAATGAAGTTTTCGATAAATTGCAATTTTATCTGCCTTAAAGTTGAACATTGTCTGTCGAGTTTTTTTTATTGAAAACCGTAGACGATGAATTTTCACTCGTCAACGTCGCAGCATCCTTGACAAATATACGTTCTATTTTATAAACGAGCATTTTTGAAAAAAAATTCAAAAAACGCCACACTCGAAAACCCAAAATTCGACGAATGGCCGCCTCTAGCGAGATTACGGCTCACGTTTCGTACGCGATGCGCGGGGTGGCCGTTTCGAAGCTAAACATTGAAGCTGTATGTACCATTAGAGCATTTACGATCACATATCATAAAGCTCAAATTTGCGCACGAAATATAAATTAAAATAAAATCTAGAGCTACACGAATCTATTCCTTAGCGTTAAAAAAAGATTAAGAGCCATATTGTCGTTTAAAAAAATAGCATGCGCGCGGCGTCGAAACGACATTCGTACGGTGTGTGGGTGGTATCGGTGGTGTCGTCTCCGTGTCGAGCTGGTGGCCGGTGGCTGGTGACCGTGGTGGCCGGTTCCCGGTTTTGGTGACCGGTGACCGGTTTTCGGTGACCGGTGACGGGTTTGGGGGGGGGTTCTTTGGGTGGCGAAGCGGCCGAAAAGTGAAGAGGTAAAGAGGGGCCCCTTTTCCGCAGGTGGGGCGGCGGCCCTGCGCGGGCATGAAGCGGCGCGCGGGAGACGCCGCCAAACTGCGCCGCCCGTTGAAGCGCAACAAACTCACCGACAACATTTACTCCAGGTTCGGTACTCCTCGAAGTACACGGTACATAAACATGTACATGTACATATGCCTTAGGACTGATGACTGATGACTGACTGAAAACCAGGGGTGTGGAGTCGTTAAAAAAAAGCATGAATCCAGCTTAAAAAAAAGTTTCATTTATCAGGTTGTTCTCCTGCTTCTCTCATTCATTTGTATCGAATCAAATATCAACCGACTGATCCGACAAATTGTAAAGGACCCCTAAATTAACGCAAGATGTAATTTTGATAGAAAACACGGA
This sequence comes from Hydropsyche tenuis, assembly GCA_009617725.1. Taxonomy (NCBI): domain Eukaryota; kingdom Metazoa; phylum Arthropoda; class Insecta; order Trichoptera; family Hydropsychidae; genus Hydropsyche; species Hydropsyche tenuis. The sequence continues at coordinate 25,496 of VTON01000057.1, read as the reverse complement.
TTTCTACTTAAAAAAATTGTAATTTTGGTGGATTCATACAGTATATAGTATAGGGTTACGTGTGGAATAGCATATCGGGTAAAATGGCTTTACTGGCATATACGGTGGCCAGTAGCTAACTCACATAAAGCAAACGCACACGAAGTAAACTCACAGGAAGGAAGCTCACACGAAGCGAGCTCATACGAAGCAAACTCAAACGAGGCAAGCTCACAGGAAGCAAGCTCACACGAAGCAAGCTCACATGCTTTCGAAAATTTTCAAATCAAAGTGAAAAACGTTTAACATGAAACTGAAAGCACCAAAAAGCGTTTTTGTGTTAAAAGAATTTCACGTTAGACATAATAGTATACGTCCATAATATTTTGTCAGTATGTTTCGTGTTAAATGTTTTTCACTTTAATTTGAAAATTTGAAAATTTTCGATAGCATTTAAGCTTGCTTCGTGTGAGCTTGCTTCGTGTGAGCCTGCTTCCTGTGAGTTTACTTCGTGTGCGTTTGCTTCGTGTGCGTTAGCTTCCCCCAACCAGTATAGGGTTACGTGTGGAATAGCATATCGGGTAAATGGCTTTACTGGCACACATTTTTTACATATTTTTTCGTTGAAATTTTCCATCAATTTTTCCATACATGTTACTGAATTTTGTTGATATAGTGCTCAATTTTCTCCTTCAAGGTGTGGATGGTCATGGGCTTGTTAGCATAAACCTTAAATTTCAAAAACCACCAAAAGCGTTAAATCGCATGATCCGGCCAATTCTGATCACCAAAACGGGAAATTACATGACCGGGAAATGCATCGTAAAATTCATCTTGAAATTTTGAAATCGAATCTCCTTCGTATACTAAATAGCAATTTAAACGAGGACGTTTTAATCGGATCTAGTGTTTCGACATAAGAAAGTGACAAAAACTTTTGCGTAGACTTGTATCAACTTGTATGCATTGGATTTTGGTGACTCCCTGTATCAGCTCGACTCATGATACACGTTTAATATTCATACGCTATGCACTTTGGACTCCGGCCAAAACACCGCAACTCTGACTCCGACTCCACAGACCTGAAGAAAACAAAATCTGCATCAGGCCTAATCCTAGGAGTACCCAATATACTATTATACATTTAAGTGTGTCCATTCATTATCCGTTCTGTTCGCTTTTCCACAGCACTCTATTGTACCTGAAATTTTTGATACTCTGGGCCATCATCATTTTAGCCGACTTTATATTGGAATTCAGATTTGAATTTCTTTGGCCGTTTTGGATGCTTTTGCGGTCCGTTTACGATTCTTTCAAATATCAGGGTTTGGTCAGTGCCCCGTTCCTTTTACTTTTTGATAGATATCCTTCTCTGTGTTGTCGTTACAAATGCATTTCTTTTTTGTAGGCTTTTTCTATGTTCTTCGTCTGTATAGCTCTCACTTCAGACATGATCTGCTTCTTTTTCATCCCGGTTCAGTGGATATTTTTCGCCGCCAGCACGTACGTCTGGGTGCAATACATTTGGTACACGGGTACGTCAGTTTGAGCTTTCGATTGTTGCAGTTCTCATTCGATGTCAGGTTTTCTATTAAAAAATTGTCATTTACAGAAAAGGGAGTGTGTTTGCCGACAATGTTGTTGTGCTCCATATTTATTTACATGGAGGCGGGAGTTCGCCTGCGTGACCTGCGGCACATGCCGGCGCATCTAGATTTGTGTCGACCGTTTGCCGCTCACTGCATCGGATATCCCGTGGTGACTTTAGGTTTCGGATTCAAGTCGTACGTAGGATATAGAATGAGAAAACGTCGACAGCAAGAAGTCGCTCGAGAGAATAGTTTTTATATGCAGCTTTTGCAACAAGCTCTTCCGCTTCACGAAGACAACTCGCAGCAGCAGGTAAATTTTTATTATTCTAATTTTTTGTGAATTCGAGAAAACCGTTGAACCTAATATTTCTCTTTTCAGTCTGCGATCAAAGAATTGGACAAGAGTGGAGCTCTTTCCGTTGAGAAAACTTCCGAATCTCATCCTTCCGAAAAACAGATGAACGGCAACGCCGTACACATACACTCGTCCAAAAATAGCAGTCATTCTAAGAAAGCGGATATCAAAAACAATCAACAAAATGACAAAATGTCGTCTTCCTCGCATCCGAGTCATGCGCTACATAATCATAACAGTCATTCCTTGCAAGGGACGACCGTTCAATCTTCTAATTTTAAGGACGTATCGTCAGATTCTGGCATCAGCGATACCAATTTCAACTCTCACAAAACACACACTAGTCAAAACCATAATGTATCAGTACCGAATCACGGATCTAGTAAAGAAAAAGAAAAAGACGTCAATAGTAAAGCGTATGCACAGCATTCGAATCAAATTAGTTCGACGCAAAGTAAACACGCACAGTCTAACGGTGTGGCGAATCATCTTTGCAATGAGAAAAGTTTTTCGACTACTTCACATCAATGCGGCAGTCCTCCCGGTGGTTCTAATACAGATAAACAGAATCACGATCATGACAAAGGGGTTTGCCCCGTTTCTGAAAGTGAAAAAGAAACAAACGAGCAAAAATCTAGTAATCACAATTCACAACGCGCCGACGGCAGCAATCCTGAAAGTGAAGTTAGTATAGAAAAAAATGTTAAAGGTTGGTAATTTATTTTATTTATTTATTTTTTTTGTATTTCCTCTTGAGACTATAAAACTGTGTTTATTGTTGTACATGAAGGTTCTTCGAAAACAAATTCGAAATCTGAAAAAGTCACACCAATTGTTAATGTCAGTAGTCAAAGAGAAGAAAGACGAAGAAACAAAAACAAGGATAAAGACGCTAACAAAGAAAAGGAATCGGTCGACTCTGGACAAAAGCATTCTGAACAAAGTATGTTATGGAATATATTATTATAAATTGATACATACAAACTCGCTCTCTTTTGACGCATATATTTCTTTGTATATTTGAAGATGAAAACAATTCACGAGCAGCCGGAGAGCGAGCATTACGCGCCGCTCTTGCTGCAGAGCGTCAAGCGCGATCAGAAATCACACAATTACGACAGCAAAACGAACAGCTGACAGCAAAGTGTGTTAAATACTAATTAAAATATTAATACGCAGTATTTGTTGGTTCGTTTCATTGAAAAGTACATGTATTTGATAGATTGAATAGCGCCAATGCTAGTCGTCAGGCAGATAGAGCCGCCCTCGCAACGGCTGAGCGACGCTTGACTGAAGAGAGGAGAGCTCGTCAGGCAGCAGATGCCCGTCATCACCAATTAAGGGGGATGCATAAGTATGATATCGACTTGTTTTGTTTTATTTCGTTGTTTTACGTTTTAAAAATAATATTTGTAATAAGATCTGGTGAGTGTGTATGGGAATGGTGTAGACAAAGGAGAGCAGCATTAGAGCAAGAAATCACCAGTTTGCGTGATGAACTTCAACAAGTACAAGAACACAACCAAACGTTGACGCAGTCGCTGCAGGCTGCTGAGCAGCAGGTTTCATATTATATTTGATATATTGAAAATACGTTATGTCTCTATTTCTGTATGTTTAAAACACAAATTTAATTCAGGTCAGCACATTAGAAGCACGTTCCAGAGACAACGGAGCCGACACGTGGCTAGCAGCTTTGACAACACTTCGGGAACGTTCTTTGCACTTGGAACGATCGTTATCGGCTGAAACGAGAGTTAAACTCGATCTGTTTTCAGCCGTCGGTGAAGCCAAGAGACAACTAGGCTTGCGCGAAAGTATATATTTTTATTACCTTACACGTAGTTGTGTTAACACATTTTAAAAATGTATTTTATTCGTTTTCAAGGTGTGATTCGAACGCAAGAAAAGGAAATTGATGAATTAAAGGGTAAAATTGCTCAAATGTTGGCTGTGATGCCAAACGATTCCTTTAGTCCTGGCCCGACATCGGGTGTTTCGAAACTCAGACTCTCCGACAGTGGAATGCCCTGTTATCCGGCACACATCTCACATCACGTCAGCAATACCTTACCCAGTTCACATTCTATGGCGAACAACGTGAACGCCAACATCAACAACAACATGAGTAACCTTGATCCAAACGCCACAGCATATACACCGAAAGGGACCATGGTACAGTGTGGTCCGGCAACTGAGGCTTAAACTGAAGATCTGTATCTTTTCGTGGTGGAAAACAATACAAAAGCAACTTAAACATATGGTTTTGTATTTTTGTCCCGTTTGTTGTGAGGTGAAGGGAAATATTCAGCACATTATTTTTATTTGAAATTGTCAAAAGTACTTACGATGTTGTTAAATATTGAGGATTTCATTATTTTAAGATACGCGTGTACACAATAATCCAGTGATTTCAATTAGTTACTGTCAATATTATTTTTTTATTGAGATTAATTAAAATATTGGTTGTAATAATTTTTTAGAAATTAACGTATTTCCGTTATAAAAACCAAAGAGATTAGATTAAGTTTGTTATGTCGACAGTATCATTTTGAAAATTGTACGCATAAGATTCTGTTTTAAGAGTCGATGCTAATTGAATACGAGCGAATAACTTTTTCGTTAAATTTTTTGTAGCGTATTTATTATGCAACACATGAAAATGTTTCATCTTCAAAATTATATAGTTATTTAGATTTTATTATTTAGAGCACACTTAACTAGAAATTGTTTTTGATTATGTGTAATTACAATATTTTGATTATAACTGCACAAATTAGTCATAAAAATTTTGACGTGAATTTAAGAACAATTTAGTTTTCAACTAAAGGATTGATTTGATTGATTGCAAATTCAAAATTTTGAATTTTTGTGTATTCAATATATCAAATATAGTGAATATGTTCAATTTATTTTAATTATTTATGATTTATTTAAGTTGGTTATTTATTGTTGATATAGTGTTTTATTTCTTTTACTATTTCAATAAAAATTGTATCGAGATTGAAATGCTAGATTGAGATGTTGCTTTTGTTACATTGTAAATATCCACCCCCTGATACGCATTAATTGTTTTGTGTATATGTCGTTGCATATTTGAAACGTGTTAGTGAAGAATCAGCAGTAGTTAGTATAATCATGAATAAGTACAACATTAATGATAAATATCGGTTGTCTTCAATCGTTTATGTCTATGTTAACTTTTAATAGTAAAATGATGACAATTTCTTTGTAAAATAACTAAGGATTGTTTTTTTTTTTAATCTTCGCTCTCAACCAGCAAATTGAATTGAAGCAATTTCTTGTTTATTTATAACAAAAATTTCAAACGTGTTCCATTTGCAAATGTCTGTGGCAGAAAGAAAACTTCCTTGAAGCAAATAGAATCATTTTAATTGATTTGATTATCGTTTCCTCGTCTCGAGGTATTAATTTATTCGTTGAGACTGTGCCAAGTGAAAGCCCTTTTAGACGTACGTTTAGTCTGCTGCTGTGATTTTAGAATCTCTATTTTTTCCGATATTATTTCTCTCCTCCGTAAATCTCACTTTTCTCTTATTACACTATGTTATGGGCTCCATATTTATAGTATTCGTATATAATATTTATGTGATAAAATTAATTTAGCTTATTAAGCTTAGACGCTAGTGCTCTTTATGTTTAATTCAAATGTAAAATTATAATGAAGCCGTTTCGATAATTTGTAAAAGATTATATGAGTTGTGCTTCATTTAATGTAAAATTTAACAGCATACGCAATATTTCAGATGATCAAACTAATTCGTCACTTGTCAGTAAAAACGTAACATTTATTGAATGTTTTTAAATATATAGTAGTAGAAGCACAAAAGTATGTTAACTGTGGTACTCGTACGTAGCCTACCACACTGGTCATGTGGATTATTATTTGTATTATTTGCAAAGTTTCCTGATCGATTGTATTATGTGAAGCTCATAGTCAAAAGTCTTATTATTTTTTGCATATTTTGTCTTGAATTCGAAAATTCATTTCAAATAGTCAAATTCAAATCATAATTTTCAGTGTCGTACTTAATTTGGTAAGAAGTTACTATAATATTATAACAGTTTTGTTATCTCACTTAAGTATTCGTATTTATTTTGTAACATTTAATGTAATGCTTCCACACATTTTTTGACAATTTTACACTTGTCTGTGTTTGATGACACGGTAGTCAAATAAATTCTTATTATTCCTCGGTGATGTCAGCTCTTTTAATTGATCTCCATAACTATTTATATCAAAAATGTATTTTTCTGCTATATTTTGTTTCTCATTTTACATGAGAAGTGATTTATGATTTAACTATTTTTCATGTGGAAGTTTTCAAATATCCATTTGTAACAAATGCTGTGACAGCAATAAAATACAATTTGAACCATCACACTTCTTTTCATTTCAAAAATTGTATTATATGTTGTAGTTATTTATTGTTAAATTTAAATTTGTACAAACAAGATTTTTCTCTTCGGCAAAGATTAGATCTGCTCGAAGGTACATTACATAATAAACTTACTTCTATCATATAAAACACACAATACAAAAAATATTAAATTTTAACATATTCTTATGCTAGTGCGACCAAGCATCACAATAACACCATCAGTGGCGTAGCGTGGGGGGGAGATTCTTGTAATGATCGATCTGTTATGAATGAGAGAGAAACAATGGTTCGTATTACAGTTGGAACATAGAGTAGGTTCAGATATCCTGCCACGGTCAATCTCCACAGTGTTAGTGTAAGCGCATACGATACATTTGAAAAACACTTCTCGCATTTCAGGTAAGATGTTGGACGTACGGATTACCATTCCGCTGATAGTGATCAGCTGATAAATCTAAGAACAAACATTTAGTCCAGGTTCGGTACTCCTCGAAATGTATAGTACATGGTACCGCTAGGTTTAGGCCTGATAACTAACCTAACCCAACAGAATACCAGGGCTGTTGAGTCGTTAAAAAAAAAATACTCAAATTAAATCAAATATCAACCAACTGATTCGGGAAATAGCTGAAATTTTCATATTATACATGTTATAGGCATAAAAATAAAACCAGTTCAAACATTATTCATTTGAATTTATTCGTAAAAATAACATTACTTCTATTAAATCTGAATTTGTAGAAGCTCTCAAATCAGAATTAAGGATTTTAAGAGTAGAAAATAAACGCTCTAAGGTTACTTGGGTTGGCGGCAATACTGAATCTTTTATGATTTCTGGATTAGCATTTCTACATTTAAATTATAAGGTCGGTTAATTTTTTCAACTATTTTCAATGCATCGTAAAATTCATTTTGAAATTTTGAAATAGTCCCCTTTGTATACTAAATTGAAACTCAAACGAGGAAATTTTAATTGGATCTAGTTTTTCGACATAAGAAAGAATAACAAACAACATTTCTGAATCAGAGCAAGCTAATAAAAAGCTTGAAAAATTGTTAAATAATAGAAAGTCACTTGGGAAACCTGTAATTTTCAAAATAAAAATACAAAAACTTTTGCGTAGACTTGTATCAACTTGTATGTAATGGATTTTGGTGACTCCCTGTCTCACAATCAGCTCGACTTGTGATACGTACACGACTAATATTCATATGCTATACACGTTCATTATTACGTAATTAAAATTTCATTTATTTTGCAATAAAAAAAAAATGCATTTTATAAAAAAAATTGTTCAAGTCGTTCATTTTTCACGACTCCGACTCTAGCCAAAACACCGTGACTCTGACTCTGACTCCACAGCCCCGAAGAAAACAAAATCTGCATCAGACCTAACCTAGGAGCACCCGATATATTATTATACATACATGTAGGTGTGTCCGTTTTTTATCCGTTCTGTTCGCTTTTCCACAGCATTCTATCGTACCTGAAAATTTTGATACTCTGGGCCATCATCCTTTTAGCCGATTTTATTTTGGAATTCAGATTTGAATTTCTTTGGCCGTTTTGGATGCTTTTGCAAAAGCATCGTTTACCGTCCGTCCTTTTATCATCCGTTTACGATTCTTTCAAATATCAGGGTTTGGCCGGTGCGCCGTTCCTTTTACTTTTCGATAGATATCCTTCTCTGTGTTGTCGTTACAAATGCATTTCTTTTTTGTAGGTTTTTTAACTAATCATGTTTTTTTTATAGTTTTGAGTTGATTTAGATGTTTGTATTCATATTTATGGATTAAATACATAATAAATAAACGAAATAATAAGATTTTTTTACCATGTTACCTTTCATTTGAAAATTATTAATGGGCAAGTGCGAGATTTTTGTTTTTATCTCAAAAATCGAAAAAATAACAATAACTCGAAAACTATAAAACTTTGAGGTATATTTACTTTAAAATATTTCAAATTACATGATCTATCTCCCTTTTAAGACTTTGCACAGTTCCACCTAACACCCTGTATAATAACCCACATGATTGCATTCAAATTAGTCTATTGGTAAACTATAGGCTGATAACTACAATAGTATGGCGCACTACCACGCATGCACACCAGCCGATTGTTTTACTCAGTCGACTCGACAATTTTGTATTGATTGTTTATAAATTAGCAAACGAGAACTCTAGAGCAGACTGTTATTGGGAAAACTATAAACATGTTTTTGTCATACCCCTCCCACCTTAGGGAAAGAGGTTCTGAAAATAATTTAGTGTTTCCTAAAATCCGGCATTTCATATACCCCCCGGAAAGCAGTCCTTCCCGATTGCTTAGTTAAAACTAAATGTAGAGTTCTCAGTAAATATAAATGAGGCACTCATAGTTTCATCTAGTGTTGCTGGTACGTAACAAAGTCGGCTCAGAAAGTTGGTATAGAGCGGAGTGCATGTAATAGGCAGGATGAAGGTTTCCCCTTCGATATGTATCCTAAAATATTATACAATCGATCAAAAGATAGTTTTAGATTTATTTTTTTCTAACAAAAAAAAAAAACACGCAGCTGCTTAATTTTGTTCACTAATCCAATATTCTTTTCTTCAGAGAAAATAAGTAACTTTTGTATTTCATACAAAGTGATGCACGTAAGTAGCACCTACATTATTTTCCAATATCAGAGTACTCACTTTTCAGCAGACACTCCGTAATCCAGATGTTTAGTCATTATATTTTTATTTTCATATTTTACAGAGAAAAAAAAACCAGTGAATCTTTTTTTAGTTTGGTAAAGTATGTATACCATGTATATAATTTTTACCAAACCAATGAGGTAAATAGATTGAAAAAGAAAATCGAAGTTATCTATTTATTTACAAAAAAAAGTAAAGCACATATTTATAATACAAAAAAATCTCCAAACAAATAAAAACATAAATAATCTTGATGAAAAATGAGTGCTAGTCACAAACAATACTCATATTAACAGCTGTCTCTATCCCTTTTTCCTGAAAAAAAAAAGTAAAAGTTACATATTTCTATTTAAAAAATTTAAGTGCTAACAATAAGTGTACAAGAAAAACTCGAGCCTCGTGTTATTTGAAATGATGTTACAAAATATATATTTACAATATAAAAATTCTTTTATATTGATTAAATTACTTCAGATGAGAAATTGTTACATCAATGCAAATATTGATACCAAATACCAAGAATAATTTCCTTATATGGCACTTGATATAATAATTTGAAAGGCTTTGAGGCATTTCATATATTATTTATATGGATCACATAAAATAAAAGTAAAATTGAAATTTAGAATGGTAAAAAATTAAAAATCATTAAATAAACATACGATATTCTTTTATTTAATAATTAACAATAATTTCGACATTAAAGAGACTAAATTATATATATTATATTTTCACAAACACAAGTGTATAATTAGAAAAAAGAACGTATGCATATTGTATAAATGTCAATTTATAATACATAAATATAATATAAAAATTGATGAAACGGTTGATAAGATGCACTTCATAAATATGTATTATATGTTGTTTTTAAATATTTTCAATAAGAAAGTTGAAGTTTTCTTATTGTTAGACTTAATTGTATTAAGTGAACAACAATGTGTAGCAGTTATGCAAATAATAAATATAAGTAGGATAAGTGGGATTATGTTTTGAAGAAATTTTAAACAGGAATCATTAAAGCAGAAATTTCAAAGCACCGAAATGTTTAAATATCTTAACTTACACATCCACAAGTACACAAAGTGCACTCAAGCTTTTAAAATTAGTAACATATATATATATAATATTTTATAGGATTCAAACTCTATAATCGAAAGAGATTCAGAAAATTGATACAATATGTATGTTTTAAACTGAACATATTATAATATTGAGTGTTTTTCGTTCTCATTATTAATTCGATCAAAATATATTATATAATATTACACAATACGACAGCTACGAATTAAAAAAAATTGAATGGAAGATTTGTGAAAAATGTTTGTTTATTTGCAAAATATATAGTTGTAAAATGAAATTTAATTTAACAAACTTAAAAAATTAGATTAATATACAATATGCTTAGAAATACATACTTTACAATCTTGATTAATACTCGAAAAACTTTTGTTATAAATTTTTAGCTTCTAAAACGTCAAGACAAAGAAAATTGGTTAATATTGCTATGGGACTATGTGTCCACAGATGGACGTATTTGCGTAATCACAATATACACATTTGTAGAAAGAATTAGCACTTTTTGTATTAATTTTAGTCATAATATAATATTGCTTGTAATGGAGATTTAATTTTCATTATAATTTACCAGACTGATGTTCCACAAAAATACTAAGTAATTCGATTTTAAACGTCTATAAAATGAAGGCTAATTTTAAATGCCACATTATCGATTTATATACTAAGAAAGGGTGAGTAGTTTATATAATAATAGCAGATAAGATTAGTTAAATTTACATTAAAACCAATAATTTATGCATTAATGACATGACAGTAAAATTTTAACAGTAATTTTCATGAACACAGCAAATATTAATGAAACATTTGGTTTAAAAATTTTTCATTGATAATAAAATTATATATCAATATATCAGCATCGAAAACGTTATGAAAAAGTTGGCTTCAATGGTTATGTGTAAATGTTTATAACAGAAGGCACTCTCTTATGAATCCATATAATATGTTCAAAGTTTTATAGGCAAAAATTAATTTTATGCCAGTTTATCACAATTGAATTTATTTTATTTTTGGTATTTAATTCTCAATTTAACGGTATTTTTAAATTATTGAACTTATGCAGATAGTACAGAACAATTCACAAATCTTTTTCCACATATCACTAGGACAAGAGAGAGATAATAGTCCAACCTTATATTTCCATTTCGAATCATAGAGTAAATGTATTCAAGCTACAGAACATCATAAAAATTTTAACGTTATAAATTGGAAAAAAAATTCTATTTTGCCCAAAAACAGCACAAGTACTTTGATCAGAATATTTAAATACGCTAAAAGAAACTAAAATCCTAAAACCTAATGAATATTTAACTTTTCAAAACGACATTTCAATTCTAGAACCATCTTTAAGGCAGTGTAGATGAAAACTAATCAACCTTTTGATTTACATTATTATATATTAGGAATGAAACGTATACATACAAACATGTACAATGAAACATACACACACACATATATATATATAAATATATACAGGTGGGGCTAATTATTATGTCTGCTTTGCAAATGCAATAGTAATAACAACAGTTTATTATCGGTAACAAGATAATTTTAGAATTTAAGCATAGAATACTATTGTAATCAAAACGAGATCTAATTAAAACTGTTGTTTTCTCCCCTCCCCCGATACATTCATATCATCAGGAAACTATTATCATAATGTAATTTATTTAATTCATAACGATTTTTTTCCATATGACATTCATCAGAACATTGATTCATTTCAACATCTGTTGATAAATATCTATATCACCGAGAAAGAGAAGTAGAAACAAAAATTGAGTTATTATATAAATAGACTACTCCTTGTCATTAATTGTACGATTTGAATTCCCTTTTTTAAACATTTAGCTTAAGGGGCTAATACATTATATATTATCGATTTGAAAAGTAGACTTTGCTCTTCCACCATATATACATACATACACACATACATATATTTTTTAAATTTTAAATAATAAATAAAAAAAACCAATAACAAAAAATAAATGATAAAATTTCAATTATAAATAGTAAAAAGATTTTACACACAAACAAGCCCATAAGGTAATTTTGTATTTGATCAAAAACATTTGTGAAAGTTATACGTAAACCAACAGTAAATGGCATAATCATCATTAAGAATATAAAACGAAGAAACTAACTTTTAAAAATTAAGACAAAAGTGCACAGAAGAAACGTTTATAAAATTATATAATATGTAAATATATGTTTTGAAAATACACTATGATTTCCATTAATACCAGAATTTCACTTTCTGTGTCTCACATCACGATCTTTTCCATGATCTGGAGTGTGTTTCCTGTAAATATAATTTTGTCAAATTCAATATCCATGATAAGTGAAAAAAGTAACCAAAAACTTAAATTTTATTTCATGACTATTAAAATATTATATGAGCTCATAACACTTGGGGTTAGTAAGAGAAAAAAATTAAATAAAACGATGTTTTACTGTTGTAAATATTATACAAACAGTAGTAAAATTTATAATATTCATAAAATAAAAAAAATATTTGATGGTTTCAGTTTCTTAAAATCAAACATGTAAAATAATAAATAAATAAAATAACAATACGTGCAATGTTTTAGTTTAATTAGTAGCAAAAACACAATTGAATCTATATATCATAGAACGTTTTATAGAAAAAAAAGAAGATAAATCAATATGTATTTTGATCCAGTAAAAATCAGCATAGTATATTTTTTAGTGTGAAATTTGAATTCAGTTTGGAAATAAATTTTATGCTATTGTATGTTGTTCAATTGTCTGCTTAAAAATATGCAAAATGAAAAGAAATAAAGAGTATGTTTCCTAACGCTTAAATCAACAATTTTTTCATGCAGTTTTAAATAAGTTCATAATTATTCAATAATTCGACACATCAGTGGACATTGTAAATGATAATTGATATTTCCATAAAACAAAAGGAAACACACCATAGATAGGAATGTATTAGTGATGAAAAGCCAAATGCTGCTATGTCAAAGCTTCATTACAAAGTATTATAATTGTGAATAATATTGAAATTTAATACTCACTGATCAGGGCTTTGGTCAGTGTCTGATTCTTCCAACTCGGGTTTATTACGTCTTTTCTCATACACTAAAATTATGGTACACAGTACGAATACTTCAGCACAGATACCCAAGAATGGCCAAAGTGCTGCCAATTTATCTAAAACAATTAAATATTTTATTGTTTATCAAAAATAATACAGAAAAAAATCAGAAATAAAGTAGTGAAACTTACCCTTAACACGTACAAATGTAGTAACAGTTGTTATATTTACAAAACTGTTGGCAATGTTTATAGCTTTACAATGATAATCTCCTCTGTCATCGAGACTAGCTTTATCTATTATAAATACAGCATTTTTGACATTATTGTCATTATCGAGGGTAACTCTTCCTCTGCTTTCGGTATAAGTCTCATTTCCTGTAATGAGAACAAAATGAAAATGTTTGTTTGATTTATTGAAAAAAAATTAAAATTAAAAAAATGATTACCGATGGTCCATTCTATAACTGGAGTGGGTTTACCAGCAGCTAAACAAAGAATACGTAGCTTTTCACCTTCCACAACACTTGTATTCGGAGGAAGACGAGCAGCAGGTTTCGCTACAACTGTTATGTCGCCAGATAAATCTCCGATCTTGCAGGAGTAATTTCCTGCATCATTTTCGACAGTTCGCTCAATTATAAATTTGTTTTCTTGTGGCAAAATTCGATATCTATCATTGAGACTTGTGTCTTTTGATACAGGCACTTCATTTTTATACCTATGAAATTTAAATTTTTTTTATGAATTGGCAGAAAATTTCAATATTTGTTGCTTATTTTTGTGTGTGATTTTATTACCATTCCAAAGTGTATTCTTCACCCATAGTAACATTGCAACTCAATATTAGATGTCCTTTGATATCATACAGTTTATAAGTGTCATAATCGTAATTTGGTTTTATGGAATTTTCTGAAAATTAGAAGAAGATATTTCTGATTATTTTCAACACACAACTACAGTCTTGGCCATATTATTGGACGCACTATTAAGCGAAATATAAGTGAAAGCTTATATTTCCAGATTTTAAACGTTTTGAAAAAAAAACTGTTTATATATAGTGTAAGAAATAAAAACTAGAGTGTAAACATTATCAAACAATAGAGATATCGATTTGAAAAGTTGTCATCGTTCAGTCAATAAACACCTTTTTTTAAATGTAGAAAATCGGCTGATATACCGTGACACGAAAGAAATTATTTGATTTGGGATTTAAGAGCAAGCTTCAAAATAGTTTTTATTTAATTTCATAAGGTTAATAACCATCTCTTTGTTTTACATTGCTTTCAATATTTCTAACTACCCATTTTAATGTAATTCCAGCCATTATATTCTGAAGTACGGAGGAAACTGATTTTTTTTCAATATTTATCAAAATGATATGTTTTTATTGGATCGTTTTTACTTAATAATTTGATTAAAGCCGTGTTTTTATATTTCAGTTTGTATCATTCCTTGATACTTTACAACAGGGTTGAAATCAAAACTCCCATTTAGCTCCCCAATGCTCAAACACAAAGTTTCCTTAGAATTTGTTTTACCTATTGGAATTAAAAATGTTTTCGAATTATTTTTTCATTCATTTTAAGTTTACATTATTGTGGCTATTTAAAAAATAAAATAAAAATTATGGATCTCGGTTTCGTAACAAAGCTCAAAATTTTCGAAAAATGTGGTTACTGTAGTAAAAAATACACTGTTTTATAGACGATAAAAAATCTTTTGTATTGCACAATATTTTTAAATGTATGATTAGGCATTTTTTCCCAAAATAAACCCGTGCTGCCACGCGACAGTACATATTGCATTGTATTGTTATGGCAAACCTTTCGAGTCATAATTTTTTACATTATCGACAAAAATCTTAAATAAAAAGCTTGAAAAATGGATTATTTGAAAACGTTCGAAATAGCGAATCACTCGAAAGTCGAGGGCCGCCTGTATCGGATAGCCATGAAATAGATAAACGAAACAAAATTGACGCATAAACATTTCACAGGGCCAAAATGTAGACGAATTTGACGATGTTAGAAATTCGGAGATTTATTTCACGTTACGCATGTTCAGGGCCGGCTCGAGGGAATATGGCGCTCTAGGCAGATTGATTTTCAGTGCCCCCCCATATTTAAAAAATATTTTTCGAATTTAAAAATGGTTATAGACCGGTCTATACATACATACATCGCTCGAAGACCGAAAATTTCAAACCCTAGTCACGACCACGTAGACGCGTTCGCACTTAGCTGGCAAATATCACTCATTTGACGTTTAACATTTTACGACAAAACAATTACATATTCACGCGATTCAATAAGAAGATACCATGATCACCATTTATTATTAAACGCGTGTTTAGGTTAGGTTGGGTTAGCGTTTTTTGCATCACATTTTACGATAGATACTTATAAAATATTTTCGATCTGATTGAATAAGATACGTTCAGTAAATGTGATGCAAAAAACGCTAACCTAAAGACGCGTTTAGTAATAAATACGTTCAGACTTTTGATTGATTGTGAGACATGCGGCATTAAATAAGTGCGTTTAGTTTTCCCTGACTGAGAAATGCGGCGTTTGGCCCAACTAGTGCCAGCTAAGTGCGAACGTCGTGTGAGTGTCAACGATGTCGTAACTGGGGTTTGAAATTTTCGGTCTTCTAGCGATGTATGTATAGATCGGTCTATAACCTTAAAAATTATTCGAACCCCAAAAATTTTCACCTAAAAAGGTCGACGTTTTTAAAAATTTATGGACACTTTTCAAAACATAAATTGAGGAGAATAACCTCAAAGTCAAAACGATACTGGTACCAGTACAGTGTATATGTCAACCATGATGTTTAAACATTTATATAAATTGTTAAAAATATTAGGCCTTCGGTGATTCACAAACCATTTATAATTAAATATTGAGCATTTTGAAGATAACTTAATACTTATGTGTCGACTTGGGTTTTTTCAAATTGCGATTGTGCTATGTTCTGAACATGCAAATGATATGGCGTTCGTCAAAATATATAAACGTCTTTACCTTCATTAAACTCGAAATTAAACGATTAAATTCCTCCAGCCTTGTGGCAAGGACGATTTAATATAGTATAATTGCGTATTATTAGTCAGTTTACGAAGGTTTCAAATCGATCGGAGGTGTAGTATTTGAGATCGAGATCGATCTTTTATTTTAGGATCACAAACAAACAACGCTGTGCGTCAGAGCAAGCTAATAAAAAAGCTTGAAAAAAAAAAGCGAGAGCGGCGCACGGCGCCCCAATAACATTGACGCCCCAGGAAAGTGCCAACCCTGCTCCCTATTTGAGCCGCCCTGCGTGTTCACGAGGCGCAAAGAGTAACTTTGAAGGAGTAACTTCGACGATTGCTTTGGGCGAATTTCGATTCGAAACGACGAAATTAGTACCGGTCAATGTCGCCAAGTTTGTGGTCGCACGCAATTGCCATTATTGGCCGGAATCAATAATGGAGTAACCCTCCTCGAAGACCGAGGCGATCTTCAGCGATCCGCTGAAAAAAATAGAAGAGATCGATCAGCCCGTTTCGTTGCGAAGGCTTTCGTAAATTACGAACGCGATAACACGATAACGAAACGTCACGGCAAACATTGCAGATGGATTTTGTCGTCGAGGTGAGAGAGATTTAGCGCAAAACGCGATCTTTCCACGACAAATATTGTTTCTCCGTACTGATAATGGTGGCCAATTATCGTCCGCTAAATGCGTGCCACAATAAAACGAAAATAAACCTCTTTAGACGCGCACCAACTTTTTGCGGTGACGTCACAAAACCGTGCGATATTATTATTTACGTATTCCTTCATTTCATTATATGAATACTCGTGTCGTTATGTTCCGAGTTTTTTCGACAATTTTTTTGCGTTTATCGGACGATAGTTATCAAGATGTGTTCCCAAGTAGGTTGATACGATAAAAGTTACGATAGCATCTTACGATAGATGCTATGAGACTGATGAATCTAATTATTGACAATTAAAAAAAAAATCGAAAACAAGGTCGGTGTCGGTAAAATCGTATTTTATGGGGACTAATTGTCAGGGAAATACGACCAAGATTTATTCAAGTAAAACGTAATAAACTACACTTAGAAGTCGATAAGTCAGAAAGTAAGAAATATAATTAAGAATTCAAATTTACGTTTAGATTGGGCGAGTTAAAAAAACAAAGTGATAAAAAAATTAATATATTTTCTATAGGTTAGAATGATTATGTTAATACATCGACAATAAGTCAAAATTTCACTCCCTTAAGATTTATGAAAATTCAATAAATTAGAAAGAGAATATCTTCAAGATCAAGCAGCGCATGTAAGTTCAACGTTGAACCGTTCAAGAAATATCGGGTCATCTTTTGTTATCGAGAATTTAACAGAGAGTACTATCAATTGTGTGTAAATGGCAAACTAATTTGTAAACGTAAAACTTTTATTTTTTTCAAATACATATATATTTATGAGGATGACATATAGACCTGATAACATTTTTTTTGTGACAAAATAATCCTTTATAATTAATTTCATATTGAATTTTGAAGATATTTTCAATTTATGTATGACCAAGGTTGGATTGTGATAATAATAATAATAATTATCATACATGACCTACATAAATACTTATCACAAGATGACCTAATAGTTTCAAATAGTCTCTCCTTGTTAATTTTTTTTATAATAGAGAATGGAAACTCCATTGGCAAGTATTATATATCGCATGGATAGACAGGACAACGTTCAAGAATCGAGAGAAATATGACAGGAATGAAAAAAAAATGGACTTGCAGCAAACCGATAGCTGGGAGCTGTTGATAGTTTCAGATCGGTTCTATTTGGAGATGAACAACTGCAAACGAAACGAGCAATACCCATACAATATGACAGATAATGGCTTTTAGTGTAAATTTAACCTAGAAAAGACGGAAATTGTGAAATTGATATAAAAAAAGTAAAACGATTGATCGTTAGCGATGAAACGGCATGGGAAGTATTTTCATACATCAGATGAAAGATCATGTATGTATTTTAGCAATAATAATACACGTCAATTTCTTCGTACATAATAATATAAGGATATTCAATTCAATAAATATTATATAGGTGTCCCAAAATTCACACAAGATGTAATTTTGATAGAAAACACAGATTTCCAATTAAAATTGTAATTTTTTTATCGATTCATACAGTATACATTATAGGGTTATGTGTGGAATAACATATCGGGTAAATAGCTTTACTGGCATATACGCATTTTTTTGTTGAAATTTTCCATGAATTTTTTCCATACACGTTGCTGAATTTTGTTGATATAGTGCTAAATTTCCTCCTTCAAGGTGTGGGTGATCATGGGCTTGTTGGCATAAACCTTAAATTTAAAAAACCACCAAAGGCGTTAAATCGCATGATTCGACCAATTCTAATCACCAAAACGGGAAATTACACGACTAGGAAATGAATCATGTAACGATTGAATTGCTTCTTAGGGAGTTTATTTTCTTTTCTTTAGGGAGTTTCTTAAATTTCTCTAGGGAGGTATTGAAGTCTAAGGTTTATGCCAACAAGCTCACGATCCCCCACACCTTGAATGAGGAAATTGAGCGCTATATCAATGAAATTCAGCTACATTTAGGCGAGAAAGTCGTGGAAAATTTCAACGAAAAAAATGCGTATATGCCATTAAAGCCATTTACCTGATATGCTATTCCACACATAACCCTATACCGTATACTGTGTGAATGAATAAAAAAATAAAGATTTTGAATAAAAAATCTATGTTTTCTATCATCTATTTCGAGACACCTATAGACAAGATTGATCAAACACGCATTCGCCAATAGTAGTATATAAATATGCATATTTAGAACAAGATTGTAGGGACAATAAAGTGAGCGACCATTGCACCGTCTGACTCATTAGTCAGACGGGACGAGAAGGTCGATAAGTGTCCTCACCGAGAGAAACGACGGCCGGGACGAAGAAGAGCAGCAGCAAGTGCAACGTCGCCATGGCGACTGCAGGCAAGGGCAAGGGCAAGGGGAGCGAGGTCGGGGCAGAGAGGCCGCGCATCTTGTCGAGAGGAGGCGAGCGCACGTGCGACCGCACCGCCGACGCTAATGTCACTGACGCGACCATTTACGTAACGGAGATGCCCGCACCCGCCCGTGCCCGGATAAGCACGCGCGCGCGCACGCACGACGCCAACACAGAAGCACTAAAGTCGAAATGATAAATTATATTCGAGACAAATTATTGGTGGCCAGAAGCTAACTCACACGAAGCAAACGCACACGAAGTAAACTCACAGGAAGAAAGCTCACATGCTTTCGAAAATTTTCAAATTAAAGTGAAAAACGTTTAACACGAAAATGAAAAAAACCAAAATGCGTTTTGTGTTAAAATAATTTCACGATAAACGTTATTACCATAATATTTTGTCAGTACTAAAAGAAAATATTTTTTGTTAAATGATACGAAAATTTTCGAAAGCATGTGAGTTTGCCTCGTTTGAGCGTGCTTCGTGTGAGCTCGCTTCGTGTGAGCTTGCTTCATGTGAGTTTACTTCGTGTGAGTTAGCTTCCCCCGACCCAAATTATTATATAGAGGGAATAATTTAAACGTGCATTTAAAAAAATAATGTGTGCATTAAACCTGAGCATCAAATAAAACAAATACGCATTCAAAAAAATTATGTGTGCATTACATTACATGTACATTACATGAGCATTAAAATGTGTGCATTTGAAAAAATATCTGTACCTTTAAAGGTACAGATATTAAAATAAATTGTTAAAATATTATTATATTATTATTTAAATAAATAAACGTGCATTAAAATAAATGTAAGTAATGACGGCAACCGGACACCGTCAAGCGGACACCGGTTGAGTAGGCTACGGTCAGGTAGCCGCCGCTAACTAGGCACCGGTCAACTCGGCACCGGTTTAACTGGGCGAGAGTCTAGCGGGCAATCAGTCAACTAGACATCGAATCAACTAGGCGAAAGTTGTACATAAATGGAAATTCTACGTATAATTCTCATAAGATAATTCTTGTGATATCGCTAAGTATTTTTGCGACTCCGTAATCTCGCAATCACGTGAAATTTTTAAAATGATTTATTGTAACTTTGTCGGCTTGTCTATAGAATATGTATTGCCTATCGTAAACAAATAGACGAAACATCACAGAAAGTGTAAGTATGCGGTATTTCAATGGAAAAAAAATCAATATTTTGTGTAAAATAAAACATTACTTTAGAGAAATAATTTCATAAGATATGAGTAAAATTTGAAAACTAAAAAATAAGCATTCAAATGGTAAATATAATAATACAAAACAATATTAAAAAAGGTGCGATTTAGCTGTGCATTGAAAAAATATACATTGAATCATTTATGTATTTGAATAATATACAATGTGCATTATTTATTATTTGCGTTGTTTATTATTATCATTATTATTATTATTATTATTATTGTTATTCAGTATTATACAAGTCTATAGCCGTATTTAATCGATTTTTCGACTATAAATATGCATTGAAATATTTTTTCTAGTGCCCAAATATATCAATTCGTACTTATAATAATTTAGTTTAAATAATAAAATACATACAGATCCTCGTCAAACTATCGATGAATTATCGTCGAAGATCGGCTGTTTCCGTGATCCTATTATATATATAACATTCTAAATATCTTCGATGCATAGAAAAAAAATCAGAAACAAGCAATTCGGGTCCCCAACAACATTCGTTTTTACGGCGAAAACAACAATGGCTTTCTTCCGGACGAGTACCTGCTACAACCCCTCGACCATAACTAACAGTAAAGAAGATTTATCTTTGTGTGCGGTGGCGATTTTTCAAAAATTATTCATTATGAATTACCTGGCCAGACCAATACAGCGGCAGTGTACTGTGAACAATTGGAACGAACGACTGAAACGAGAGCTAATAACAAAGCCACATTTTCGGGTTAAAAACAAAAAAACGAATTTTACAGCACGACAATGCGAGACATCATACGGCGAAAATAACCCTAGACAAAATATTATAAATCAGCTTGGATTGGAACTTTTGTCTCATCCACCCTATTAACGGGATCTCGCGCTATCGGACTACTGCCTTTTTAGGTCGTTGGAGCATTTATTAAGAAATAAAAAAAATTAATAATGAGGAAGAAGTAAAAATGCACTTGGAATAGTTTTTCAAGAAAAAACCCAAGGAATTTTTCAAATAAAGGCATTGAACAATTGCCTTTACGCTGGAAAAAGGTTTATAGAAAGCGATGAAAATTATTTTGTAGATTAGTTAAGTTTTTTTTGTAATAAATGAATATTTTTCATCAAAAACGAAAATCTTAATTACTTTCCGGTCCCCCTATAGAATGGGACTGATGATTATAATTATCAAAATATTTATGCAACTCTTGACGTCTATCCTATAAATACATACATGAATATTTTTAATTTATACATACAAGGTGATCAATTTAAAACAGGAGATTTATTTTCAAAACAATAGGTATCGTCTTTTTTGCACACAAAAAGTAATTTTTTTTTTCGCTGCTTGATAGCGCACCATCATTAATTATTAATTCAACGTGTTATTTCAAAATTATTGATCAATAATATAATTACAGCAGCAGATTGCTAGAATTATTGTAATTACCGAAAAATTATCCTGCTGATAATACCGATATATGTATGAAGTGTTGTGTAAGTATTACTCAATTATTGAATCAAGCTCATATAATTTATTTTTGGTATCATCATCATCATCATCATTCATCATTAGCAGCCTATAAGTTATCCACTGCAGGACAAGGCCTTACCAGACAAATGAGGCAGTCTAGGCTATACCTCACCGCGCTAGCCCAAGTCGTATTTCGGTGAGGGACATGTACCATAAGAACCAGTCATGCCAGTGAAGGAGGTTCTCAGACCAACGATACGCGTGTCTATGTGCTAGACTCTGTGGTCGCTGTCTTCTGGGCGGATCGCAATGACCACCAGCGGGACAGACGAGTTAGAGACTAAGCAGACTGCGCCCTCGCTGCCCACTTTGCGATCGTAATGATCACCAGTTTGATAGACGAGGCGAGACCGTTGGTCCTACATGGTTCGGACCTCGGTAGAACACACGTCATTGGTCTTTACCATTACCAAAGAGTTTTTTTTTTTTTTTTTTTGTTAATTAATTAAATGGTCATGCAAGTTATTCTTTTTGGTTTTTTCATGCCTTCATCTCGTTAGGTGTATCTCTGTATATTGTTCGGAAGTGAGTTAGTTATTGTTAGTTGATTAATATTTATGTCTCAGTTGTTTCAATTTAGACTAATTACAAGAGCATGCGGTTAATTTTTAATTAGTATGACATAGAGCATGACATTAACCAAATATGTTAATAGATATTAGTTAATTTAGAATAAGTGAGGATATCTATGATTTTAGTCGGATTCCCAGTTGGTCCATTATTTATGGGTTATGTGTTAGGTGTTACTACAATAGAATCATGGTAGCGTAATTACTCTAGTCCTATGATGGTTAGTATTATATTGTATAATTGTTAGGGATTATAAAATAATTGAGTTAGTATGCAACATACTATTCTGCTATGGGATATAGTAGTGATAAAAGGGCTTATAAATAAAATAATATTGGTGACACTTTTACAGGATAAGGGTCTCATAAGGTATTATTTTGAATTGGGTACCTACACAAGTTCACCTGAAAGATACGATTATAGTAAACTGGCGAATGGTTGATCGTGAATTAAAGAAAGGGCGGTCGGAATTTATTCGTAACGTCAGCATCGTCGTGTATATTACGTATAACAATTTAATGATTAATTATTGCTATTATTATTATTATTATTATTATTATTATTATTATTATTATTATTATTATTATTATTATTATTATTATTATTATTATTATTATTATTATTATTATTAACGAAATGATCATGCAAGATATTTATTGTTAGTCAGTTAATATTCATCACCAAAAAAAAAAACTTTTAAGTTTGCTAAATGAACATATGTTATGGTACAATCGCAATTTTATGAGTCCGGGAGTGTATTTCCCGTAAAACCATTCCACATTCGTTTGTTTGTGCAACCATTGTCAATATCTCTCCCAATTTTCAAACATAATAATTTACGAATTTTGTTCCAATTCGAAGAAAAAAAAAAAAAATTTTTTTTTTTTATTATTTTCGAATTATTAAAAATCAATTTTTTTTTTTTTTTTCAAGTATGTACATTCTAATCAAAATATATGTATTTTATCATTAAATTAAAGAAAAAAAAAAAAAAAAAAATGCAAATCGACGACGTTCGTGAATGTCCCGTGTTTTGGCCAAAGTGGCCCTCGCAAACCGAAATTCTGGACAAGTCTGATCCAGCGCGGGAATTTGATCCGCCGACGCGACGGCCGACGCGCCGGCGGCCTTTCGCGCAAGCGCCGGTGTTGCGCGCGGGTGGCTGTCGGGGAGAAACTAGTAAAATTCAGAGATTTACGGAGCGCCCTTTGACTAAAACGGACTATTTTATAAAATTACGAAAAACAAAAAATTGATTTTAAATGTGTTCTCTCAATCTATTTATTTAATGGATAGATTAATAAATATGCGTGTAGCTTACGAGCGAATAGATGTACGTTTAATAAAATCGACAACGAAATAAAGATGAAGTAATTAATACTAATTTGAATTTCAATTTGACAGAAAATTATAAAAATTGGAAAAATATTGAGTGGTTACCGCCCTTCGGAGGCTGAAGTGATCCAGGACACTAACAATAAGATACACATTATTCACCCGCGAAACGAGATACATGCACTACGATTAATAACGCGTCGAATAAATCCCGTGAACAGGATTATAGCAGATCACAGTTAATTTGATATTATTAATAAGCATCGCGTTGAGGCACGTGTGTTCATGAAATCACATTTCCAAGTAAAAACGGACGCGTATAAACGAAGGAAAAACCGGGCGGACGCAAAAAAAAAAAAAAAAAAAAAAAAAGGTTTTGAGCGTTTCTAGGAAGTATTATTAGCACTCGCACAGATGTTATCAACATAAAATAGACGCACGCGGTCGGATTAATCGCGGTCGCGATTAATTGAAGGAGAGCTACAATTAGAACTGGTGATAGAAGGTTAAGGTTGATGAAAGGAGGGCCGGAACTGATTGAGAACGGGAGACAATAACAACGGTGTTGCCACGGTGGCTGTCGGGGAGAAACTCATTTTTGGTATATTTGAATAATATAAATCTCAACAACAAAAAATACATTGTATGATTTCCTTCAAAAATATGTTCACTCACAATATTTCAAAAATAATAAATCTCCGAAGATTAGTAAACTGGATCTTACCATTTTTATTTTTTTCGTTTAAAATTAATTCTTTCTGATAACGCAACAAAAATTTAACTAGAAAGAAATAGATTTAAAGAGCGGTAAGTACATATGCAGAATCATAAATAAACCAAATGAATTTGATCAAATTTTGCGATAATTTTGAAAAACTTACATAAAAAAAAAAGGATGAATGTTATATAATAGAAATTATAGAAAATTGACCAATTTATAATATAGATAAGTATTTTCATTTTTTCAAACCAATTTTTTTTAATTTGACTTGTTCTGATATTCTTTTGTGATATAAATACTTTTATTTGGTGCATGAAAATAATACTATGCAATTTCGTTAAATCGTTATATAATAATTATATATCAAAAGAATTATTTATATTCTTATAGGAACTTTCATAAGAACCATACGAGATTATAAATATTCTAAATAGGCGAAAATATTCTATCTATGTGGAATTTTCGCCGAGTTTTCGCCGAATGTCCGTCGGTGTCCGGTAGGCTGTTGTCCGCTGGGACTCTCGCCTAGTTGAACCGGTGCCGAGTTGACCGGTGCCTAGTTAATGGCGGCTACCTGACCGTAGCCGAATCTACCGTCGTCCTAGTGACGCGTACCGGAATACTACGAAAATATCGCGAACACTTGACTTAATTTCGAGCGAAATTATTCAAAATACATCCATAAGTTAGGTTACAAAAATGAGAAAACTTCGAAAATATCGCGAAGACTTGGGTTAGGTTCGAGCGAAATTATTCAAAACACATCCATAAGATAGGTTACAAAAATGAGAAAACATCGAAAATATCGCGAAGACTTGGGTTAGGTTCGGGAGAAAGTATTCCAAGTCATCCAAAAGTTAGGTTACAATAATGAGAAAACTTCGAAAATATCGCGAAGACTTGGGTTAGGTTCGAGCGAAATTTTTCTAAGATCATCCATAAGTT